>JAINUG010000101.1:774487-1088721 GCA_029706075.1 Aldrovandia affinis
TCATTGTGATAGCAAAGGCTCAAAGTGGACCCAAATGAGCTCTACTCAACATCAAAGGTATTTTTTATATAAGGTTGTGGAATGCTGATGCTGTTTTTTTAAAATTACTTTTAAACTATTTTTAAATGTACTTAATGTTCCATGTGCATGAAAAATGGCATTTCCTTGGCAAACCAGTCACACCTGTGTACACAGGTGTGTCCACATGCTGGTGTAACGAACATCTTTTCTTAAATGTTATCTGTGGTTGCATGGCGAACAAACAGGGACTACAACAAACAGACAGTTTAAACTGAATTTGAAAGTTCACAGGTAAACAAGTTTAACAGACACGCCTACAAAAAGGGTGTTTTTCCATCTCATGACTGATAAAATATCTGGATATCAGATGCTGGATACAATCTGCATCTCTGAGCCATGTGAATCGTGAAGATCCAAAACCCTCTGTGTTCATGGAGAAACACTTCTACATTAGTAGTAGACTAAACCAGATTTCTACATGGACAGCCAAAGACACAGTACTTGTGAAACATGCTTTGCATTTCTAGTAATCAATTATTTTGACTGATATTAACAAGTTAACAGTTATATTAAACGGTTTACATTTTTGCTCCTGGTATTCACATCTGCCATCCCTGGCGAACCCCACCAAGCGATGCCTTTTTTACAACAATGTGTTTAAAATTACTGTTTCCACCTGTGGTAGGACACTACCCTTTCAAAATGGGAATTGATTTACTATATTTATTTGTTTCCACTTAGGACCGCATTAGAAATGTGTTTCCAGTAATGCTTTTATGTGCTATCCTCTGGGCTCAAATATACACATATGCATTTTGAACCAAAATAAATGGCCGACAACGGAAACAATTAATGAACAGCTTCCGAGGACAGCGTGTCTCTTATGTAAAAACGATAGCATGTGCCTGTTCTGCTTGATTGCTCTTAGCTGCCGACGGTATCACACAGGAGAGGCATGGAATGCTGTCAGGACTGAAATATGGGCTGATAAGTGAGGCTAAGTCCAGCACAGCACAGGATAAGACAGCCCAGCAATGAAAAGCATAGGACAACACAACACAACACAACACAACACAACACAACACAGCACAGCCAAGCACAGCCCAGCCCAGCATAGCATAGCATAGCACAGCCAGATGTGTGGCTGAATATCGAATTGCAGGTCAACATTAACATAATGCTCTATGCAAATACCCAGACACCAGGTATTTGAAAATCAAATCCAGCACAAGCTCAAATGTGTGCAAATATGAAAAGAGTAAAAAAAGAGGCATCCAGCTTGGTGTGTTCAGCCACAAGCTTTCCCTGGGTCTATGTAAAACAACATTCACTTGAGTAAGAGGGGGTCTGGGGTGTTTGACAGAGTGGTGATGAACACAAAAGCTAGACACTGCCAAATCCATTTTTCCCTCAAATCAAGTGCTAAAACCAGGGTCTCAGAGAGGTCTCTAATGGGCAGTCCAAATGTCAGCACCAGGATCTCTACAGACAAATCTGACCCCAAAAAAATGAACGCATTTGCGTACTTGACAACAAACAGAAAGAGGGCGAACACTGACTCAGAGGGAGTGTGCTTCAAGGGACAGAAGGAGAGAAAAGGGAGATATTACAGGGGTAATCTTGTATTTTCTAGTGCTTAAATACCTGGGTAACACTAGATAACTCTTGGTCTGCTAATAAAGACTGAATCCACTGAATGGGTAAAATCTGAACAACAAGATAGGGAGGGAAAGTGAGAGATGAAAACAGAGAGAGAGAGAGAGAGAGAAAGAGCCAGGACAGAAAGACAAGCGAGCGATAAAGGAGGTTGGTCAAAACTGAAAAGGAGGAGGGAAGAAAGAGGCTTAAGGCCTCTACATGCTTCTGCGTAAGCAACGCGACTGCATTGCGACTGCGACGCAACATCCTCTGCAACATGTCGCAGAGCACTTGGCAATACATACTTCTGCGCAACCGACACAACATGGTGTCCTTACACTTCCTGAAGCTGGTTCATTTTATACCGTGTTGAACAAATTATGCTAGCTATATTGTTAGCTACTCTTAGTGAGCTTTATTTGGCCATGATACCAGGTTGCTAGCTAGCTAGTTTTGCTTAGCTAACATTGACATAGATATATACAGGTATGGTATGCAGCTGCCAACAACGATGTCTATCGCTGTATTACTTCACTGATCTCGTGCGAACTATGATTTTATTAATGCACATCTAGTAAATCGCTCTGGATAAGAGCGTCTGCTATATGCTTAAAAAATGTATATGCACCCTGCTCTTTCTTTGTTTTGTTAGTTGAATACACATTATACACATTAAGGTGTATAGTGACATGTTACATTTATATGTAATCTAAAGCAGAACACAAAACATCTGGATATTTGCAACCTTAAATATATAATTTAGAATGGCGTGAAGACCACAGTCGATCCTTCGTTGTTTGCAGAATCTCAGAGTTTAATGTACTGTCAGTACAATAGACTTTAAAACCTTTGAAAAAAAGGAAGTACGCCTGTCATGAAAGCAGCTTGTGTGTGAGCAACTCACCTTTATAGCATTAAAATAATAGAGTAAATTCACGTGGAACAAAGGAACCAGCAGACGACTCTTGAAAATAATGTTAATGTATTAAGGAAAAGGATGGTCTTTTTCTGTCAAAAAAATCATTGCTGCTTTTATCTTTCTCCCCTAATCTGGATGTCGCTCTGGATAAAAGCATCTGCTAAATGCTTAAAATGTAAAATGTAAAAAAATGATGTACTAGCTCGATGAACTATGACCATGACAGCTCCGCCTCCATTCGCTAAACAACCAATCAATGCTGTGCAACATCTATGCAACATGTTTCGAGTTAGATTTTTGTGCTAGGTACGCGACATCCTCTAACACCGTTGCAGTCGCACAAGCATGTATAGGCCTTTAGAGGGAGAGGAAGACAGAAACAAAGGTAAAGAGGACAAGAGAGATAAAAAGAGGGAGAGAAACCAAAAAGAAGAGAGAAAGACAGAGAGAGGGAATGAGTGATCAGGGCTGTTCCACGTGAAACCCCACAGGCTGATATATTTAGGAGCAGGTCTCCATGTCTCCTGACCCATAAAACAATACCGCCAAAACAATCCTCACCCTCACCGGCAGGACCCACCATCCACCATCAAGAACGCAAACCCCCGGCGCCAGGGGCGAAGACCGTAAAAAAATAAAAAATAAAAATAAACCTTTTGCACCAAACCGCTCTGAGCTGCAGGAGATCCAGATGAAACGTTGGCCCCAGAAATCCCGGTGCTGGCGTGGCCATGGCGACGAGTCATCTGCACCGTTAATGGGCCTGCACGGCATACGGTTTCTCCCTTCCAGTGTACCGACACAAACAGCCCCAACCTGCTCCATGGGGTGCCGTGAAACCCCAACGCTGCGCATTGTATTATTAGCCCATTACTATTATTAGCAATTCTGTTACTACTGGTGAGACTATTTATTATTTGTGCGGATTTGCAGTGGTTGTATTAATCCGGCCGAGTCACACCAGCACTCCGGCCTCCAGCGACAGGACTTTACAGGCCTCTGGAGGATCAGAGGGGATATTCCCAGCTATTCTTGCAATGGAGGTCAAACGAAACCCAATAAACCACCCCTCTCACCATGATGACATCTAACAAATATTTTAAAAATAATAATAATTCAACAAACTGGACCAAGCCAGAGCAGGACAGAAATTCCACCCCCACCCCAGTCCAGTACTATTTCACACCCGCTGTCCCTGGCCACACCCCCTCCCCACAGCCTTGGAGCTTGACAAAGACCACCATTGTCCCTACTGTCATCCCCCCCTGCAACCCGAACCACTCTGCCCTGACTGTGCATATCCCCCCCCCTCAACTCAAACCACCCTGCCCTGACTGTGTGCCATATCAAACCAGGAGAAGAAAAAGGAGGGGGAGAGGAAAAGAGGGAGGGAGTCAGATAGAGAGAGAAAGAAAGAGGGTAGTAGAAAATAGACAGAGAAAGGGAGACAAAGAAAAAGAGAGAGTTCAACCAGGTCTTCCAATGAGATGCACATTCCAGAGATTAGGGAGCCTCATGTGACCCCTATGACCTGGACGGGGCGCCCGGGGTCTTTCTCTCTCTTCCTCTCATTCCCTTCCTCCCTCCCTCCCCCTCTCTTTCTTTTTCATGCTCTCTCTCTCTCTCTCTCAGTGGCTGACTGGGGCCTGCACCAGATGCCAAATCTGTTGGGCGTGTAACGATTTATTTTAGATTTGAGAAAATTACCAAATTGTAACTGCAGGTACAGTAAGTGGTCAGGCTTTGCAGGCCCCACACATAAGGCTGTGCCTGAATTTGTGAGCAAGCCCAGAAACCTTTCTCAGAAGGGGGCTGAAAAAATTTGAAACCTACTGAATGACAGAAACTCCCACTGAGTGGAGAACTGATACTGGATCAGAATGGTGTCGCATTCCTTCAAATTAAAAGCGTTCAACTCCAGCTTGGAACAGAATGTTGTTGCGCTTTTTAGCAGTGTTGACATCACTGAGGTATGCTTTTAGATTTTTTACAGCAGTGTCTGTTTAATTTACCACAAAGGGACCGTTTGTGACTTAAATCATGGCTAATGCATTTATGCAACTCTCAAATACATACTAGAGACCTCGGGTGAACTTTACACTGAGGTAGTGCGATGGATGTTTGTTAGCAGTGAGTGTCTGGTTGTCAGCCCACAGTGTGCACAGCTATGCTGGCACACACGCAAGCTTGTTTACGCTTGTGTGATGGCGTTTACACACACGCAAGCAAAAGGGAGACCATACAGTTGTACATACAAGTGAAGAGCAATGTGAGTACCTACGGTTTGTGATGGTAGTTGGTGGAAATTGCTTAGTTTAAGTCACCAAATGTCAATTTTCTCTCTGTGCTATGAAAGCTCGATCGCCAGCGTACAGTGAAGGCCGTTGCTTCTCCCCGTGTAAACACAAACACATGGAAACGATTTGCCTCGCAAAATGGAGCCAGACAGAGCAGACGCCGTTTCTGTGCTGGAGATGGACAGGATGAGTTTCACCTACCTGGCATCTACAGTGCCTTCCAGAATTATTGGCACCCTTGGTAAAGATGAGCAAAAAGGGAAATGAAAAAAATTATTTGTTGTTGATCAGCTTGATGTTACACTCAAAATATGAGAGAAATCTATCCTTTAATTAAAGTCAAATTATAAAAAAGAAAAAAAAAATCCTTATCAAACATTAAACATTTTTCTCAAAAACACATCACAATTGTTGGCACCTTTAGAAATTCTTATGAACAAACTCTAAATGAAGTATATTCCCATTTATATATACAGTATACTGTATATATATATTTTTTTTTTCTTCTTCCGATTTTACCCCATTTTTCTCCAATTTAGTAGCCAATTACTCCCGCTGTGCGTAGTTCAATCCCCTCCCTTGTAGTTCGCTGTCATAGCCCTGTGACCGGCAGTGACAATGGCGAAGCGCTGCCTCCTCTGAGACAGCACTCGTCGTGCTGTCAACTGTAATTCCGGCACCCCAGAACCACTCCTGTGCGCAGTGAACTGTGTCGGCTTCCCTCCCCCCTCCCTGGGGTGGACAGCCAATTGCTGCCCCGGTGGCACTACTGGCAAAAGCCGACTCTGGCGTGATGGGGAATCGAACCCCGGTCGCCGTGGCCAGCGTTGGACGTTGAAAGCACTAGTCCACAAGGGAGGCCCCATATATATAAGTTCACCTGAGTCTTTAAGAATTCTTAAGTGGTCATCCATGACTTCCTGTTTCACTGGGGTATAAATATGAGGTGACACACAGACCGAACTGCCTTGGTCATCCATCAATATGGGGAAGATCAGAGAATACACAAATTAAATGAGACGAAAGGTTGTTGATCTTCATAAATCAGGCCATGGTTATAAAAAAATGCTACACGCCTGAAAATACCCATCTCTACTATTAGGGCAATAATTAAGAAGTTTAAAACAACTGGAGCTGTGATGAACATGCCTGGAAGAGGGCGCAAGTGTATTTTGTCCCCATGCACAGTAAGGAGGATGGTTTGAGTGGCAAACATTTTTACAAGGAACACAGTTGAAGAATTGCAGAAGGCGCTGGCGGATAGCGTAGCGGTCTAACGCACCACACTTTGGCTGGTCCGGTGTGGTGTGCGCTGCCTGTCAGGGACGTGGTTCGAAACCCACGTCTCTACCAGACCGGCCCTGGTCGTCAGCCGCGATCGGAGGCAGCGTTTGGCTGTCCGCCTCCAGGGGAGGGGGGAGGGTGAGCCGGCACAAGTCCGTCGAGGAGCAGGTAAAAGGCGTCTGTGGTAGAATTCCATCTCGGAAGAGGCGGGAACAATTAGCCCGGAAAGAGTGTCTCGACGCGGAGGACGGGCGGCGGACTCGTGCAGGAGGGTGAATCGAGATAGAGGGTGTAATTGGCAACCAAATTGGGAGAGAAAAAAAAAAAGAATTGCAGAAGATGGTTGCATCTTGGGGTCACCAAGTCTCCAAAATTACAATTAGATGTCACCTCCATGCCAACTAGCTATTTGAAAGGCTTGCCAGAAGAAAGCCTCTGCTGTCATCAAACCACAAACGTAAGCACCTGGAATTTGCTAAACGTTACTGGAACTTTGAGTGCAACAGGGTTCTATGGTCAGATGAGACAAAAATAGAGCTTTTTGGCAACAAACACCAGAGGTGGGTTTGGTGTAAAAAGAGGGACGGTCATGCAGAAAATAACATAATCTCCACTGTGAAGTATGGTGGTGGATCTGTGATGTTGTGGGGCTGTCTTACTTCCAAAGGCCCTGGGAACCTTGTTAGGATACATGGATTTTACATTGAAATCTGGCTGCCTCTGACAGGAGGCTAAAATTGGGTTGTGGTTGGATCTTCCAGCAGGACAATGATCCAAAGCATACCTCCAAATCCACAAAAATTGTATCTTGGCAAGGGGAGGGTGCACAAAGTATTAAATGCAGGGGTGACAATAATTATGACAAAACATTTTTGAGAAAAATGTGTATTGTTTTTATTTTTTATACATTTTGTTTCAGATTTTTTCCCATTTTTCTCTGCAATTTGGAAGCCAATTATACTCTACTTATTTCGAATAACCCTCCCCCACAAGCTCGCCGCCCGTCTCTACGGGGCAAGCTACTCTCCAAGGCCAGCAATGATCCACCTCCTTCGAGACAGAACTTACAGACCCCCTTTTTGGAGACACCCTTACGTGCCTCACAGTGAGTTTGTGCCGAACTTACTCTCCCCCCTGCCTCAGGAGCATACAGCCAAATGCCGCTCCCAATCAGGGCTAACGGCCAGGGTCAGTCTGGCAGAGATGGGGTTCGAACCACGCCCGTTAGGCAGCTCACACTCATACAGGACCAGCCAAATACGGGTGCGTTAGACCGCTATGCTATCCGCCAGCCCACAAAAATGTGTATTTTTGAAAAGGATCTTTTTTGTCTTTGAATAATTTGACTTCAATTAAAGGTTAGATTTCTCTCATATTTTGAGTGTAAGATCAAGCTGATGAACAACGAACACATTTTTTCATAGCCTTTTTGCTCATCTTTACCAAGGGTGGCAATAATTCTGGAGGGCACTGTACTCATGAGATCAGAGGAGCCACTACAGCCAAACTAACACAGCAAACATAATTACAGCACAGTGGTTACTGAAGTGATAGTTCACAAATTGTGGTATCAATTTTTCTCCTTTCAATACCATACAATGCATCCAAAGGGATTTTAGTGAATTTGTGGTCTATAGTGAATACACCAACGGCCAGCATTGTTTGCAAAATGACCTTCCAGTAACTTGTAGCCCAGTCGCTCAGCCATGTGATTCATTTGGAAGTTGAACATACAATGTTGGATGTTAATTTAATAGTAGCTTGGAAAAGTATGCGGAGAGTGGACTACTTTCAATTTAGGCCACGTTATCACAACTCTATTCCTGTGAACGTTTTTAAACAATGTAATATAATATAATATAATATATGCCACTTAGCAGATGCTTTTATCCAAAGCAACTTACACTAGTGAATGCATACATTTTTCAGTATATGTGGTCCCAATGGGAATCTGAACCCACAATGTAAGCGTCGTCAGCGCCATGCTCTCCCTATTGAACCACACAGAACCCCATAGAATGTTCTATACGCTTCTATCTGAAAAAAATAATATTGGCCAAAATGTCAATACAGCATGTAGTTAGACTCTGATCATTGAGGCCCGTTCTGTGTCTTCTCTTCAGGAATCTACCCACACAAACCTGACCAATAGTTTAAGTCCTGGGCTGGACGGACTGGCACAATGCTCTGCTGTCTCATCAGATGGACCCTGGCATCCCGGTCAATTGTTTTATGGCACCTCGTAAATTTGTGTAAATTTGTTTGAGTGTGATGCTAATCCGTGCCCCATGCCCCTAATAATGTCTAACACACATAATTATGTTATAGATAACCAACCACCGAAAGGCCAGACTTACTAAAGGTTATAGCATGTGCAAAAAGGTGTTATCTACAGCAAAATAATCAAGCTAAATAGTGGTTTATGTGTGCAAAAAACATTTTGCATGTGCCAAAACCTACATTTGTCCCCAAGTGTATTATTTTTGTAATGACAGGCTCATACACTGTCTGGCTTTCTTTTTCTTTTTATTTCTCCCAATTTAGTAGCCAATTACACGTGCTATTTTATGTCAATCCCCCCCTAATAATGTGAGTTTGCTGCCATAGTCCTGCAACCGGTAGTGACGAAGGCGAAGCAACGTCTCCTCCGAGATGTCACTCGCCAGGCCGTCGACCGTAACCCGGTACTACAGGGCCACTCTTATGCGCAGCGAACGTCCTGTCGGCTTCCCTCCCCCCTCCCTGGGGCGGACAGCCAATCGCCGCCCCTGGTGGCACTCCCGGCCAGAGCCGACTCTGGCGAGATGGGGAATTGAACCCCAGTCTCCGTGGCCAGTGTCGAACGTTGTAACCACTGGACCACGGAGGAGGCCCGTCTGCCTTTCTAAGACTGCGCTAAAAGTCATAAAGGGAAAAGCATGCATCAAGATAAATCACTTCCACCCCTTTGAATGGAATGAATCATGGCAGGCAAGATGGGGCCGCGCTTCCGAGTGATTCCCTCCCCTAAGCAACAAACAGCAGGGAGCCCAAGTGTGAAACCAGAGAAAACCTGCTTACGTTTGACAGGTTTCTGCTATCAGTACGCTGTGAGGGAACACCTCTACTGGAACCTACCAGTACTGAACACAGGACTTAACCTTCCTGTAATACTTAATGAGAAAATGAACGAGAGAATGTGTGTATGTGTGTGTGTTTGTGTGTTTGTGGATATGTGTGAGTGTGTGTGTACAGAAAGGAAATAATGTCCGCTCCCTCAACCTGTCGCTGTCTTCATTTCTCACAGCACTTGGGTCAGACCAATGACAGACTGTGACAAAACAACAACCTCTGATGCAGGCCGGCCCTGGAACGTTGGGTCTGAGCAGTGGGGAGGGGACACTGCTGACCATACATGTGTATTCATTTTCTACAATCTGTCAGATTACCCACAATCCACCCTTGTAGAGCTGGATACCAAGCAGAGACATTCATTCTATGGTAGTAACTTTGAGAGGCTCATTGCATCTGTGACAGGAGAACCCCCCCTCCCCTTTAACTCGTACAATGTGCCAAGTACCAGGCAAATCATTTTCATAACCCAAACCTCATAAACTAAAAAAAAAAAACATTCAAAACTTTATTACACTTCCTTCAATGTTGTTGTGAGATCTCACTTTAATTGCAAAAGTGAGATACAACCTGTATTCATGTCATTTATATTCTAAAAGTACATTGTACAATAAAACACAGCATGTGTTTTGAGGTGACACAAACCCACGTTCAGTCTCCAGGCCCCATTATTTTTAATCAAAATGAGTGAAATGTCAGACATGCACTGTCAGTCTCTCCAGGCCAGTATAAGACAGCACAGTTCTTTCTTTTTGGCTGCTCGCTTCTTCCATTGGCTCCTCATTTATTTCCTTTGTTTCGTCCTCTCTGGAGCAGTAGGAACCACAATACACAACGCCATCACCCCCTCTACACACCCCCACCCCCTGAGAGAACAGCACAAAGCAGGGCCTGTTTGTGAGTGCAGTGGCCCCCAGTCCTACTGCATTATATTATCATGATATTCCGACATCAGGCAGCCAAACAGGCTCACTCTGATCTGACTGACCTTCAACCAAATGCTCGTCCTTGACTTACAGAACAACAACATAGAGCCTCAGAGCCACACACACGCGCATATGCGTGAGCACACACACACACAGGCACACACATATATATATGTACACACACACACGTACATACAAACACACACTCAAGAATACAGGACTGAGCCTACTTTATAGATCCTGTTACATTAACCAAATTGCTTTTTTCAAATTAATATTATTACTACTTTCTCAGCAGACTCCTAGTGATGGAAGAATGTAGCTTCACGACCCCTAAAATGGAATGAGCTTCTGAATCATGCGCTATCAGTGATGCAATGCTTTCAGTCAATAACGGGTTCTTCTGTGGGAGAGCAAAGTCTTCTGATCTGTCCATAAAAGCCCAGCAAATGAACTATGAGGTCACCGCTGATAACGGTAACAGTTGCTTAACAGTTGCTTGTATTTTTAGAGACAGTGGTGAGGTTTAGAGGTTTAGGATGACACCCCACCCCACCCCTCCCATCCCAACTCTGGAAATTACAATGAATAAATTATCCAACCATCGGCCACATGACCCTCTCTACAGTCAGACAACAGGGGAGAGGTCTTGCTTTGGGTCACATAACTGTACTGGGTTTGGACACTGACCCTCTCAGCAGTACTTTATCCACGTCGGCCTATGCTTGTGGGGGTTCAAAGCACCCAAATGCAGATCCAAACAGCAGATATAATATCCAAAAACTATATAAAAAAAGGAAATGTCATCCCATTCCAACTCAACCAGAAATGGGGCATTTTGTAGCCTGACTCTCAGATTTGCGAGGTGGGGGTTCACTTAATAAATGTGATTCTTTTTCTTTCCTTTTTTTAAATTCCCCTTTGGCCTATGACCTGGCAAGGGTCAAGTTACAGGGAGGAAAAAGTCCTTGTCCAGAAAAAGTCCCCTGAGTTTAAGTTAGATGCTACAATCATGTGTAGCATTTTGTTCGACTCGTAATTAATGGGTCTTTCACACAAGAGTGTACCGTCAAAATTCAAATGCACCTGACTTTATTTAACATTCAATGCTTGTATGTGCGGTAAGTTTTCAAGCATAATTTCAAATATAAATTTAGCACTTTGCGTAAACAAATACAAAAAAAAATATATATATATATGGCTGCCTTTTCATGTCTGCGTATAATGTTTTGCTTGCCTCTGCCTCTGTTTTTCGCCATGCATTCTTCATATTCCTTTTCGGAATAACTTCTCAAATGATGGAATAGATTAGAAGTACTCCCATCTGCCGCTGAGACTGCTTTGTTACAGTACTTGCGGGCACTCCTCCTTTCTGCTCTTTGTCAGCTCGTTTGTAACCAAAGTAACCCCACGCAACTGACGTGCTTCCTTTTTTAGGGACTAAACTCAGTTCGTCTTCAATCGCATTGTCACATTTTGTCTGGGCCTACCCTAGTTTGTGGGTTTACTGAACAAATTCCCTCCATGCTTCGCTAGAGTTTGTCATTTGATGATGTTTCGCATGTTTGTTTTTGCTGAAACTGTCAAGCAAACAAAGTATCGCCATCGGCCGATTGTGTTATTTGAACGATCGGTATCGGTCCAGAATTTTCATATCGGTGCATCCCTAACAGAAACTAGATCACGTACCTCTAGGGCAGCAAACAGACAACAGGTACAGGTAGTGACACAGGTGGCACTATGGCTTATGGGACAGCAGCTAAGGTTAAGGAGGGCATGCCCCTGGGGAGGGACAGGTCTGCATGTCTCCATCAGACATAGAGGATCTCAGGTGTGTGAAACCTGAAACAGGAAAGCCTGCCGTGAAGACCTGCGGAACATTTAGCTGCTTTAGCACCAGACTGTGGTGATGCAGATTACTTTTACAGGTACCTGACAGCATCGGACATGACACAGCAGAGGCCAGCAGGGGCTGTTCCCGGAGAAATTAACAATAGTTCACCTTAGAAGCACCTTTTGGACACGTGCGCCTAATTAGGGCTTAAAATCAATCTGAACTTTCACTAGAAAAAGTCGATAACCATTTCAAAACTGACCCCACAGCAGGTTGATGACCCTTAAAAGGGCGATTTATAAACGCTTGACATGTCCAACAAAATGCGTTCCCTGGGGTTGATTTTTCTCATAGTGCCACCTCAGGTTTTGCTGGCACTTTCCATTAAGTGCAAAAAAGAAAGAAAGAAACAAAACCAAAACAAAAGCCAGAAACAAAACAAAACAAAACCAAAACAAAACAAAAGCCAGGCTTTTCAGGGCTAGAATTCATTTTGTGATTTTCCTGCTGAAAGAACTCTGGTCTGGCAGAATTCACCCACTACGTGGCCAGGTCAATTTCAATGGCATGCCACGGCCTTAACATTCGACAGTTTCTGCTCCAGAACTCTTTAAGGGCAATGATTCTGTAGGAGCCTGAGTCATCACCATAGCAACAGTACAATTTCCCTGACTTCCTGCCGGCTGGCCAGGAGGCAGCCCCTGCAGAAACACTGGAACAGCTAGCAGATCCCCTTCTATTTTTAAACAAATTCATCTGGAACCAAATAAGGGTTTCTATTGGGGAAAAATACAACAACCAATAATCAACCTCTTTACTAAACTGAGATATGACAAGACAACCACCCGTAAACAGACTGTGGACTTGATGATAGAGATGACTGCTTTGACTAAAACACACCTTGGCTGGTGAGAGAGTATTTGATCGGCCATTTGCTTGGCATGTATTTTAAATGGCAGTACATTTCCCTACAGTAGTTCATTTACAAACACGTGGCACTTTCCAGAAAGCAGAAATGTTAAATTCTAGTTTGCATTAAGTGAGTAAAGTCATTATTCGGCAAGTTACTTCATAACGTAAAAGGACTCCTTTAAACTTGTTGGGAAAATGGCCTCATTTGGCCTTTAAATGGGGGAGAGAGGAAATGCCCTTGCTTGCTGTCAGAAATGCAGCATGCAGATAAGTCAATGCTGTTTATTAAAAGGATATGCAAAAAATGGGATATGGGTATAAAAAGTATTCACCCCTTTGGATTTTTTACATTTTATTTTCTTACTTCATGGAATCAAACTAGATTTAATTGGGATTGGGTTTGTATATCTTTAGAGTTGTTGTTTGTTTTCTAATTTGACATTATATAGTATTTTGTGTTGATCAGTGGCAAGAAATCCAAATTAAATCCATTTTGATTCCATGAATGAATTGTTGAATTCCTAAATTAATTGTGTTCACAACCCAATGACTCACCCTTAACAGGTGGTATTTCACACTGAATGATATGATATGGAACTTTACTATACAGATTCTTTATTTAAAAAGTGGTCCCCTTCCTACTGAGAAAGGAACCGTAATCACCATAATCATCCTGTCTTCACTATTAAATTGACCTTCAGATTGCAGTTATTCAATCCAAACAAGAAGAGGACGTATTCAGTGAACACCTTAAATGTTTTTTAAATTATTTTTGCAATCACTTATCATATTATTAGATAGATTCAATATGTGAAAACAAGTCCCTCAATATTGGAAAGATGTTTTTGGCATCTCAGAATGGATGTTTTTGGCCTAGTGTAAAGGGTATTGATGTATTACAACAGGTACTGTAATTGCAACACTCATGTGGGTATTGTGCAAACCAGGAACTATTGACAACAGATTACAAATGGGTAACTACCTGATTTGGTCATCTCCTAGAAGGCATTGCCCTCCAACACAGCTTCAACCTCTCTTCGGAGCAACAGGACAACATCCTCCACTATCAACTTCTCAACATCTCAACCAACCCCCATTTCCCTTTGACTGCCCTCTCCATCACTGTTCATCTTGGTCAATATTGGGGTTTCAAACAAATGGAGCAACTGAATCCTAAACCAAAGAATTTAGGAGCCAAACTGGGTGCTATAATCTTGTCTAAATGCCAAACATAGAAATAACAATAAACAAATTAAGTACTTAATTTTACCTGCATCATTATTTGCATATGCAACATTATATTGCAGGTAATGGGCATTATTATCTATTATTAACTATATTTACTATGATTATTAATTATTCTGTCAATCAATAATTGATTAAAACAAATGCTATTTTGTAGGGTAACATTTACATCCATGTGGCTATAGAGAACTACACAGTGGGCATAACAAAAATTCAATAAAATTGTTTGGGAAAAAAACATTTTAGCCAGTGGGTTCGGAAAGTATTCAGACCCCCTTAAATTTTTCACTCTGTCATATTGCAGCCATTTGCTAAAATCAATTAATTTCATTTTTTTCCTCGTTCATGCACACACAGCACCCAATATTGTCAGAAAAACACAGACTTGTAGAAATTTTTGCAGATTTATTACAAAATAAACACTGAAATATCACATGGCCATAAGTATTCAGACCCTTTGCTGTGACACTTGTATATTTAACTCAGGTGCTGTCCAATTCTTCTGATCATCCTTGAGATGGGCCTACACCTTCATTGGAGTCCAGCTGTGCTTAATTATATTGATTGGACTTGATTGGGAAAAGCACACACCTGTCAATATAAGACCTTACAGCTCACAGTGTAAAGTCAGAGCAAATGAGAATCATGAGGTTGAAGGAACTGCCTGAAGAGCTGAGAGACAGAATTGTGGCAAGGCACAGATCTGGCCAAGGCTACAAAAAAATTTCTGTTGCACTTAAGGTTCCTAAGAGCACAGTGGCCTCCATAATCCTTAAATGGAAGAAGTTTGGGACGACCAGGACTCTTCCTCGAACTGGCCGTCCGGCCAAACTGAGCATCCGGGGGAGAAGAGCCTTGGTGAGAGAGGTAAAGAAGAACCCAAAGATCACTCTGGCTGAGCTCCAGAGATGCAGCGGGGAGATGGGACAAAGTTCTAGAAAGACAACCATCACTATGCCCTTGCTGTTTTTTTTCTTGTTTTTATCTTTAGGCCTACTTGTTTTATTAACTTATATTAATGAATAATCAACTGCAGCCCTCCACCATGTCACTTTGTGACCCTTTATGGTGCAGAGTGGCCAGAGTGGCCCGACAGAAGCCTCTCCTCAGTGCAAAACACATGAAAGCCCGCCTCGAGTTTGCCAAAAAACACCTGAAGGACTCCCAGACTCTGAGAAATAAAATTCTCTGGTCTGATGAGACCAAAATCGAACTTTTGGTCTTAATTCTAAGCGGTATGTGTGGAGAACACCTGGCACTGCTCATCACCTGCCTAATACCATCCCTACAGTGAAGCATGGTGGTGGCAGCATCATGCTGTGGGGGTGTTTTTCAGCTGCAGGGACAGGACGACTGGTTGCAATTGAAGGAAAGATGAATGCAGCCAAGTACATTGATATCCTGGACAAAAACCTTTTCCAGAGTGTTCACGACCTCAGAATGGGCCGAAGGTTCACCTTCCAACAAGACAATGATCCCAAGCACACAGCTAAAATAACGAAGGAGTGGTTTCAGAACAACTCTGTGAATGTTCTTGAATGGCCGAGCCAGAGTCCTGACTTAAATCCAATTGAGCATCTCTGGAGAGACCTGAAGATGGCTGTCCACCAATGTTCACCATCCAACCTGACAGAACTGGAGAGGATCTGCAAGGAGGAATGGCAAAAGCTCCCCAAATCCAGGTGTGAAAAACTTGTTGGATCATTCCCAAGAAGACTCATGGCTGTATTGGCTCAAAAAGGTGCTTCTACTCAATACTGAGCAAAGGGTCTGAATACTTATGGCCATGTGATATTTCAGTGTTTATTTTGTAATAAATCTGCAAAAATGTCTACAAGTCTGTTTTTCTGACAATATTGGGTGCTGTGTGTGCATGAACGAGGAAAAAAATGAAATTAATTGATTTTAGCAAATGGCTGCAATATGACAAAGAGTGAAAAATTTAAGGGGGTCTGAATACTTTCCGAACCCACTGTATATATAGGCTCCCATACATAGGCTCCAGATAATACAGCCAAACTCTGTCATATTGAAAATGAAGAAACAATAAATGTGCTTATCACATTAACACATTAGATGGAGCAAGACTAATCGCTGACTAATCAGCAAGACATCATTTTTTTACATGACTGTATAATGCCACTGCTTGACTGGGGGAGCTTTCTTTCAAAAGTTTTTCTGTTATTCAGTAGAAGTCAGAGGTTCAAGCCAATGAAAATGTGTTTTACTTCTAGGTTACTTCTGAATGAATTACTACTTCTGAATGGAGACAGAAAGAAATAAAGAAAAAAAAACCCAACAACATTATTTTGAAAAACTAAATACATATTTGCCAAAATACAACAGAAAGGTTACATAGATCCTTATCTAATTATATCATAGGCTACACATTAATTAAGTTGGCTTTTTACTGATATTGTTATTATACAGTATCTTCATATTATTCCACCCAGATTTGAAGAACACATCTCCTCCTACAGTTTTTAATTACCACGGACATTCATACAGTAAACTAGAGAAGCATCTTTTCGTAGCTGAAAATCACTTAAACGCTCCCTGTATGTCACCTGTGCTACTGTAAAACGACATCGGTAGTTGAGTAACAAGCACATTTCAAGAATAATTACCAAACAGAACTTAAAACTACACCGACGACAACAGAAGCAGGTGAATGTGCTGAGCACAAGTTGGCAGGCTGTAGTGAAATCATTTGAGAGCAGCACAAGTCCTAGAAGGAACACACTTTTCTTGCCACAAAATATATTTGGACCTAGTATGATATGATTTTTAATAAAGGCAGCTGTATCATCCATATATCATTCCCCACTGTTTGTAAACAAATTTGTAAAGCAACCATACAATATCAAACTTCTATGAGAATATGTTGGTCCTAGTATCATCTGCCTTTTAATAAACACTGAGGCATAGTTGGGTTTTTTCTTCAATATGCATTTTTTAGCTTTAATAACTCTTGAATGTAATCTGCAAAAGGGTTAAAAATCACATATTCCTCATCAGAGAATAGAAAATAATATAGCACAAACCACTGTTCTCGTCTTTTGATGTCATTTTAAATTGACACCAAATCGCATCAATAAATAAATAAAGTACTGGGTCATTCAGAAACACCTGAATTGTGATCTGGGGACTATGAATATCGTTGTACAACACTTCAGTGGGGTTTTTTTCTTCAGTGATTTGCAATGAATATTTGAATGTCCGCGATTATATTAAATAAAATCATGAGTGTCTCATGAGTTAGGAAGTGTTACGGAGTGTTACTTTTTCGTTTACAGATTAAAATGTAGGGCTACTTCGAAAAAGATTAATATTTAATAACTTTTCAACCACATGATCTATATCACTCAAACAAACTCTGCTGTGGTCCTTGGACAATGGGGATCCAGGCAAACTGCTTGGAATTTCTTTTCAACACAGAATTTTTTTATTATTTTATTTTTTTACAAATATTGATGTTATGTTATAACAATTTTAATTACATAGTATCTGTGTGACCTACATGGTCAAAACCAAATGTGGGATAACGCTTAGCATGCAGGCACAATAGCACACCCTTTCAATTACCAGAAAATAACTTATTTTACCACTTTGCTGACCACTATCAATTTGGTTTTTGGTTGGGCCCACTATTATCAGCCACACATTATTGAATATGTTACATCTATGGGGTTTAAATAGAGAATTATACATGTTAATGCTGTGCTATTTTGCCCACATGCTAAACATTAACCCACAGTTGGTTTGGACCATGTAGGTCAACACAGAAACTATGTCATTTAAATTATTTGATTGAATCTGTCCTTCAAGACACATATAGATGGTCTTTGTAAAAAACTAAGGGTAAAACTTGGATTTCTCTACAGAAACAAAGCTGGTTTCTCTCGGGAAAATAGAATGTGCTTAATTCAGTCCACATTCTTGTCAGTAATAGATTATGGTGATATTATTTATATGCATGCTTCCTCTACTACCCTCAAACAACTCGATACTGTTTACCACTCCGCACTTCGTTTCATCACAGGTGACCATTTTAGAGCGCATCATTGTGCACTTTATCGGGCAGTGGGATGGTCTTCCCTGGCCACCAGAAGAAAACAGCACCTTCTCATCTATGTTTTTAAGGGGATCTTACAAAAGCTTCCCTTTTACATGAATTCTCTTTTAACATTGCACTCAAGTTTTTATCAGTCAAGAACTCAGGATTGGATTACTCTTGAAGTCCCACGTGTCAGAACTGAGTTAGGTAAAACTGCTTTTAGCTATTATGGGCCTAGAGCTTTTAATGAGCTTCAGGAGACCTTCAAACTGGATTCTGTGGTCTCCATAGGAACTTTTAAAAATATGCTTAAGGATATAGAGTTAGTGGTATGTGAGTGTTTCTAAATTTATCGTAACTATTGTAATTACTTCTATTGTAACACTAGTTCCTCTTATTATTGTTATTTTGTATGATGCTTTCATCTATTTGTATTGTCCTTGTCTTATTGTTTGTTTATGTGTAATTTATATAATTGTTTTGTAATCAGGGCACCATTGTAAATGAGACTTGGTCTCAATGGGCTCCTCTGGCTAAATAAAGGTAAAATAAAATAAAATAAAAAATGATAATGACATTGTGGTATAAAGCACAGGGTTTAACACCCTCCCATCCCAAACCATATGAGTCGTGTTTGTCTGTCTTTATGTCTACAACTACATCAACAAACCGATACTGATACTATCAAAACAACAATAACTGCTACTACTACCATTAGCTTACTTCCACCAGGACATGAACTACAACTAAAACTGGCAATACTACTACAACCAACAATGCTACTTCTGCTACTACTGCCACTACTAGCCTACTAATAAGAAAACTAATAAAATGCTACTATTCTATTATAACTTATAATACTACTGCTATTACTACAGCTACTACAACGATTGGCTTTTTCAAGCCAACTAAACTTGGTCCGCAAACTTTCTTTTCTAGTTATATGCAGTATTTTGGTTGTACTCTAAATTGATTATTTAATTTATTTTTTACAATACATTTTGTATCTGTTCTTCTCGTATTGCTTATTCCTGGGCATGCGATTTAAAAAAGAAACAAACCTGACGGTCATTTCAAGTCAGTGAAACCATTTGTTTAACTTCACATAAAACATTTGCTCACATAGCTCATCAGGACAGAGTGAACTCACTGTTTGTGTTTGTTACAAATATAGGCTTATGTTTTAATATATCACAATATTTTGCATTGTTGCATTTGGTGTATTCATTGATACAACTCATGCAGTTTATTTCATTGATTTAATTTAAAGCTGCCAGCAAGATATTTTCTTAATGACAGACCTGTGGACCCATGAGCTAGCAGATTAATTTAGCGAGGAATATTAATGAACAGGTATGAAGAGACATCAAATTCACCAATCATGTATAGACGACTTGTTTAAATACATTTTCCTACTGCAGTAGCTACTGTCATTTTTTTATTTACTGTCTTTTTTAAATCATTATGTGGTTTAATCTACACAGTCTCTGTTTTATTACAGAATAATTGAGTTCAAGTTAACTTGAAAGAAAAACCCTTTTGACCATGTCCTATCACTGCGGTACTATTTAGGAATCTATTCAATTTATTATCAGCGTTCCAGTGATTGCTGGTCCAAGGTCATGGAGTTGTATGGCCTGCTTTGCTTTAATGCTATACAAAAATGAGGGGAGCAACCTGTATTAGATTAAACAATGATGCGGTCTGTTTATTATTATGAGGCAATAGGTATGACAGAATGCACTGTACATACAATATGCAGCAACGTGTTTCAACCAACGGGGTCTTCTTCAGACAGTAGAATTACTGTAATGCTAACCGTTTTTAACCCGGCACAAGCTACAGTGAATGTATGCACGACATTTACTAAAATAACTCATCATTATATCATCCTTACAACACATCAGAATACAGCTACCACCAAATACATAAAATATGAATTAATTTTGTGGAACACATTTTTCTAAAGAATTTGTTTCTGATTTTATCATATTTTCTCCCAATTTAGTAGCCAATTACACCCTCTATTTTTCATGTCAATCCACCCCTCATATTGCAAGTTCGCTGCCGTAGCCCTGTGACCTGACTGGCAGTGACAGAGGCGAAGTATCGTCTCCTCCGAGACAGCACTCAAGCTGGTCGGCCGTAACTCCGGTACTCCAAGGCCAGTCCGCTTTACGCAGTCCGCTATACGGAGCGGACTCATATCGGCTTCCCTCCCCCCTCCCTGGGGCAGACAGCCAATTGCTGCCCCCTAGTGGCACTCCTGGCCAGAGCGGACTCTGGCACAAATGGTGGAATTGAACCCTGGTCGCCATGGCTAGCGTTGAACGCTCTTACTGCTAGACCACCCGGGAGGCCCACCCATAACATTTTTGATCGTTATTCTATTGTTAGCAGTTGAAATTATGACACTGATGAGTTAATTAAACATTTTACTTTGCCATATTATATTTTATTAATTTTATTAAAACAGTGGGTATTATAAAATTGGAGCCAGGCAAACCAATTCTTTAGACCAAAGCTGACTGGCCCTTTAAAAAAAGGTGCTCCTGCCTCCAGCCCTGGCACCACTATTTTCAAGCCACACCCTTTCATGTTTCTTGGGTTTTCAGTCCTTATTAGCATAAGTTTGGTTTGATTGAATACGGGAAAATTAAATCTTGCTTGATTGAATTGCATTTGCCCTTAAAATGGTTAAGTGTGTTTGATTGAATCTAGCCCATTATCTTCAATTTCTTTCCACTGACCTTCCAACTAAATTGTTTACCATATATTGGCTTACTGTGGTGTTAAGAGGTGTACACATTAACTGCAAAGCACAGTAACTGTGTTCTGAGTTTTAACCGTTAAAAAAAAAGTCCCCAACAAAATTTTGACAAAACCTTGATGGAAAAAAACATCCTGAATCAGATGTTTCCATGGCAAATATTCAATTTAACTGAAAGCAAAGACCCCTCTGAAAATCAACCAACCAGAAAGCTGCGAACAAAAATATGTTGTGAAGAACGGTACCGAAAAACAATTTCACAGGCAGCCCAAACATTTCACGACTGTGAACAAATGAAAAACCTGTTCCACACACACACACACACACACACACACACTGTCGGTACCGTTCTTCACAACATATTTTTACTCTACTACTCCTCCTGACACACACACATACACATAGATACATACATACAAACACACAGATATACAGATGAACATGAACACACACACACACACACACACACACACACACACACACACACAAAAGGCGCACGCAACAGGGTAAGTTAACCATGCCAGGCCTAACCAACGTCACACACAGACGTTGTTCTTATCGCTCAACAACTATTAACAGCCAGTCAAACAGAAAGACATTTTACCATCTCCAGACACCAAAAAAACAAACAAACAGAATCCCTCGCCGACTGAACCATGGCGGCGACGTACATGCTCAGCAAAGAGGCGCAGGCACCGGAGAAGTGGTTTTACCTGTTTCCACAAGAAGCTGTCGTCCAGGTTAAGCCTCCAGGCCGTGAGCAGGTGGATGGAAGAGAGCACCGCCCCGCTTAGCACCGCAGCACGCATGCGCACCGGCAGGAGCGTGTAGATGATGTAGATGAAGAAAACCGACCACCAGATGCCCTCTGAGGCGCTGCGGGGGGCCACCATGAACACGCCAAAGGCCTGCACCACAAACAGCACGCCGATCACCAGATAGCTGACCATCCACATGTAGTCCTGGTGGAAGCCGTTGCGGTTGCACACCACCATCATGGCCAGGAACAGGGCCATGGCAACCGAGAGCACAGAGGAGTAGGCTGCGTGTGGGGGCGCGTGGACACAGTGGAAGGCCAGCATCACGCCGCACACTACCACCAGCACGCCCATCAGCATGGTGAGGGAACTCTGGTTCAGCCGGAAGAAGTAGCGCTGGTAGAGCCTCTCCAGTTTGGCCGACTGGAACTTCTTGGACTGGAACACCTGGACCACCCGCAGCCAGCAGTCGGCGGCAGTCACCCCACCCTCTTCCGCACCCCCTTCCCCGCCCCAGCCTTTCCTCCCCTTCAGGTCCCCATCCTCAAAGCTCAGGTCCACCGACTTCAGCCCCACCTCTGCCCCGCCCCCTCCTCCCTTCTTGCCATAGTGGTCCTCTTGCCAGCCGCAGCGCTGGCCAAAGTTGCCCCCGCCACCAGCCCCACGATGTTGGGGCGGAGACTGAGGGGGCGGGTCCGCGGCCTCTGGGTCCCGTAGACAGCTCATGTAGCGAGGGTTGCACAGGGAGCTGCCTTTCCGCTTGGACCTGCTGCCATTGCGCTCCCCCCACGCCGACTTTTGGTCGTCCACCCTCGCCACTAGGAACCCGCTGACCCAGGACATCCTACTGGGGCATGGACTGAGGCTATAGATGGGAGGGGGAGAGAGAAACAGGAACTGAATTTCAGTGAGACCGAAGGATTTAATTTCTAGCATTTATTATTGTCATAATCAAAAAATGGCCATTGTGGGGCTGCTGGGTAGCTCATCCTTTTAAGGCACTGTTCTAGTGTGTGGATGAGCCCCACAGTCTGGTATCAAATCCAGTACCAGTGCCAGTGCCAACTGTGACCAGCAGCGCCGCAGGGCAACACATAATTGCCGTTAGCGTCACCCAGGGAAGGAGGGATTCAGTCGGTTGTCTGTGTCTACACCAGCAACCCCCGCTGGTCAATCAGGCGCCACCAGTCTGCCGGTGTAAAGCTGTGCATAAACTGTCTTCCTCCAACTCATGCCTATGCAAGCTTAATTTGTAGACTGTGGTGTGAAAAGAAGCGGCGGCTGACATCGCATGTTTCAGAGGAGAGCACGTGCTTGTCTACGCTCTCCCGAATTAACAGCGGAGGTTGCAGGGAGTGCGGCTTAGAATAAGAATGGGCATTCAAAATTAGGAGACTTGTGTATGTTGTACAATGTACAGGTATAAAAATAATTATTATTTAAAAAATTAATACCTGGCCATAAGCCACCAAAACTGTTTCAATGCAACTTAGCATAGATTATGGTGTCTGGAAGTCTACTGGAATAATGCAATACCATCCTTCCACAAGAAATTCCATCATTTGGTGTTTTGTTGATGGTGGTGGAAAACACTGTCTCAGGGTTTATATGCTAGCTGATTGTGTTTTTTTCAACTAGGTTGTTATTCATTTTCTATTTGTGGATGGAAATTATATTCAGGCACTATGGAGAACCACCCTATGGGCCTTCCTTATAATCACATCAGTCCCTGTCAAGTGTCTCACCTGTGTGGGTTCTGGTTGATGTCCCGACCCTGGTCCCCAAAGTTAGGGAACGCATTTATCCCTGTCAGCAGTAAGACGGCAACAATGTGTGTGTGGGGGTGGGGGTAGGGATGGGGGAGGTTGAGTTTGGGGTCAGTAATGGAACCGATGACAGCACACTATCAGTGTCTGAGTTTGGGGTGCCGTCACTCCAACAACGCTTATCCTCTGTACACCTGGGTCTGCAGACAAAAACAAACAGACAAACAAACAAAGACCAGATATGATCTTCAGGTTAATCAGGTGACACTGTGAAATGCCACACTTGCATGTTTCAGTGGTTGTGACCCCATACTGTACATAAAAAGAGAACACAGAGTTGTCTACAGCCCAAAGGCCATGACTAAAGGGAGTCACACTTTCACAAACATAGCTTTGACAAGATGGAAATGTGATATATTGTTCTTGTTATTAACCACAGAAAATCTTGAATGCAGATTAAGTGAGTGCCACGAGTGAAGTTTTAACCATTTAACTTTATTCACAAGGCCGAGACTAAAATGTCCCAAATAAGGAAGCAAGCTTGGAAAAGCCTGCAGTGTGACAAAATAAACATGGGCAGAAATCGAAAGGAATCAGCTGGAACTGTCCTCTTAAAAGCCTTTGTTTTTCTAAAATTAAGCACAAAAGTGTCCCCCTTTTCCCCAAATATATGCGTGAACAGAAATCAAGTCAAGCACAGTCAGGAAGGCCATGCAAAACAGTATCAGCCACTTCAATCCACTCTCAAGCTTCAAATAAAATATGCAGAATATTTTACATTATCTGCTGGCTAACACTCCCTCATCTAGGGCAACTTGATATTGTTTTATTTCACACAACATACATGTATAGAGTTGGATGTTTACAGAAGAATTTCAAGGTTGAGAATATTTCTCAAGGGTACAACAACAATGCCCCTTGCTGCCAATCCACTTAGGAATGGAAATCAAACCTGCAACATCCTGGCTAGTACATCAGGTTTCAAACCAAACAACTAAGACACACACAAACAAGGAAAGCAGAAAGCTGGGGGGGAAATAAATCGAACTGGGTAACAACGGCACCCAATGCTATTGATCAACACTGACATCTGATTGTAGAAGATACAGCACAGAGCCACATGACCACAACATGCTCTCAAAGTCAAGTCATTTAATAAATGTTTAGGAGTTTTCACATGGAACCCAAATTACACTCTGAAGGCCCAGTTTCAGGATGCAATTTTCACCTAGAGCACCCTGAACTATTAGGTAACCGTGCGATTGCATAAACTCCTGCATACTGCATCACTGTTTATCTGTTGCATATAGCTTGCATGTACAGATTACGAAATGTGCCCCCCATTAGAACGATCTTTATGCGCAAGGGCAATTCATCTATTAACGCTCAATGATAAAATAAGGCGGCCGTCGTCGTCCGCCGGCTCTCATCGACTTTAGGGCCCGGAGTGCCTGCTGGTGTTGGAGGACCCTGTAGGACCATTTAAGTTTCACTCAAAACGTGACTTGGACGGTAACCAGGCCTCTGTAAGGACAGTGCTCAAAGGGTATTTAAAAAAACAAACCAGTCGAACTGAAATCCTAATTTACCAGTTAGCCCATGTCAAACGGATGCGATATGATGTGATGTGATAATTCGGCGCAATCGGAACATCAGTCTCGCCAGGAACACTAATGGCCCTTTCGTTTAATTTCGCCTTTGAGCCAATTCCATGGGCACCCTCTTCCGTGCGCTTGCCGCTATGTGTTTGTTCATATTTGCACGTCTGTAACGCGGTAAACCCATTTCTGGTGTATCTGAACATTTCGGACCGGTCGACAACACCACGCGGGTGTTACATCCAGTATATTGCATTGAAGCTTCGGTTCGAAATCATTGTTCACTACATTATCTGCTTCCCTGTTCAGATGGCTGCCATCAAGAAACCAATATATTGCATCTGTTACAACAAGGACTTTAACGAAATGTGTGATATCGCCATAGGCTCGATGTGTCATCTTTCAAGACTGGAAATTAGCTAGCAACATGGTACAAACGCTTTTAAAGATACAAAAGGGATGCAATCTGAGCGGCATTCCATGTAAAATGATAGTAGGCTATACCGAATTTATGCACACTCATATTACATAACCGGGGTCGCTCTCTGTATGTGACAACCATATTACATATCACAGCAGTGACCATTTCGCTGCAGTTACAGTAGGGTAGCGAACAATGTGCTGTTTCTTATCCAGCGCAGTGTGTCACTCGCACTCGGTTGTCAAATATGTGTCTCCTCGAACTAGCAAACCCATGTCGGAAACCGAAACGCAACGTCTTCAAGACACTTAGACGTTTGGGTCCCCCTCGAATGAAAACGAAGTGGTTAATACTTCATTTAAAAATCCCCAGACTACTTATAATTCTAGCTCGTCTGTGTTCCCTGCATTCCAACGCACCGCGCTCTACATTAACCAGCTCTCAGATACGCTACTTCCGAGCAAAAGAATATCGACCTTCAACTGTTATTTCTCTGCCGTTATCGGCTGTTACATTGTCATTTTCACAACAGTTTATCCGGTCACATTTTATTTGCGTGACAAAAAGCGTTAATTAGATGTGCCGTTGTTTTCCATTTTGACTTTGATCTATTACGACCTCTGCAAATGCGTCGTGTTTAGCAAGAGCTAGCTAGCGAACGACATTTCGCCCGTGTAAAATATTAGTTTTAAATGAAAGGGCATATGCTTTGACATAACTACGATACCGTTGGCTACATTGTAGTGCCATGGCAAAGCGGACAGAGCGAATTGGCTATAGAAAACAGAAACGAACGGTGGGAATAAACACAACGCCGCACATAGCTAGCACGCAGACCACACTGCGCACCCATTCTCTGCTCCAAAGAGAGCCTGGCATTCCTGCGAAAGACAGCCAGCCTTCTTATTTACTGCAGATATGACAGCATTTTGCTTTGCCCGCTATCCCATGCCAACAGCCTTTAGCTGAACCCCAGGGGGAAAAACCGCACACACTAGGACAGGACACCCTAGAAAGAGCAAGGACTCACCGCGAACATAATTTTTAAGATTCACATAACCCTCCCTGTTGAATTCTGTCCAAGCCGCTGTGTTGTTGTCCTTACTGTTGGTGCAAGCGGCTCCCGTGGTCGTGTCCGGGTGCATCGGGGACTAGGGCGATTGTTTCACAATTGCAATAGTGCATTAGGCTCGCGTCCCGCTCTCCGTACATTTACCCCTGTCGTTTCTGCCTCCCTGACTCTATCCTTCTCCCCACAATGCATATATACACGCACGCATACACACACTCAGTCGTACTAATAGCTCATGAGTCCCCCTAGAGGTAGCTATATCTGTCTGCGTTTGTGTGCGCGCGCGCATGTGCGTGCGTGTGTTTAGGAGTGGTTATTATTTTTTTAAGTGTGACAAGTCATATTTTCATCTGTCGACGCTGACATGGAATGAAACTAATGTTCGTTACATACGTAAAATACCATAGTTTGCTTAGGCTACATCCTAAAACACATTTCAGGACAGAAATGTATGAGCAAGTTCATTCATTTTCTCATACGAGCTGTTACAAACGTACCACAGACGCCGATTAAAAGTTAATTAACTTTCATTCCGTATGCCCATGGAAGTATACGCTTATTACAGGAATAATTTCCCATTTGCATCATGGGGTACAATATGGGCACTAGATTAATTGGCGGGACTGGAACCAGTTATATAAAAACAAATACACGTAGCATAGAGTTCATGCAGTAATTCAAATGTACAGACATTCGCCTTCACATGCGTTTTGATGCAAAGCACTCAGGACAGCACACCCCAATTATACAAAAATCAGTTCATGTGAAGAAAATATTGTAATACTCGGGCCGCAAACATTAAATTATCGTTTTAAGTATTCCGTAAAGTGGCGCGGCAATGTTAAAAGATGAGGTACACCAGCTCCCCTCTAACACATAGCAAAACATTCCAATACACCATTGGGGGTTACAGGGGAATTCAAGACAACAACTGTCCTTCATGTGAGAAAGTACCTCCAGCACCTTGGCGGTCTTTGCGCACCTTAGTCTTAGTCTGAACGGGCGGGAGCCTAGACCGGATTGAACTAAACGCGTTCAAGCTGTATTCTATTGTCAGAAAAAAGAGGGACTTGTGGGGAACTTGATTGGTCAAGGTAGCACGGGGTAGATTGAAGTAGTTGTTAAGTGTTGTCAGGGGTCGCATAAGGATAAAACTCTAGTGATTTAGCATAGTATTACGTCGCTTTCTCTCTCTCTCTCTCTTTCTCTCTCACTCTCTCTCTCCGTCTCTCGCTCAATCTCCCTCTCTCTCTCTCTCTCTCTCTCCCTCTGTCTGTGTGCTGAGGGAGATCAGACAGTTGTCTCTCTTGTCTGGTGAGTGGCACACACAATAAACTGAAGGGTCAAGCAGTACCAGGGTCACCAAGCAACACTGTGATTACAGTATCAGTCTGTGCTGGTGATGTCACTGCTTTAGTCAAAGATCTGGAAGTCCTGCCAGCTCTCGGAGACTGGTCTCAGACCTGTGAGTGTTTCTCGTCAACCAGAGTAAAGCTCTAAGAGACTGGCCTCAGACCTTTGAACAGTGACTAATTGGGCCTCACCCCCACCCAGGCTTCTAGTAGATTTAGCGATGTGATTGTCTAAAAGTAGCCTAAAAAGTGTCAATTTAGGAGCAGTGTGTAGTACCCCTGAAAGCCTATGAGAGTGTGGGGTAGAAAGAGTGTGTCAGGATGTCCAAGTAGAAGTAGTTCCTCTCTTATGCTTCCTTTAGGGTAGGGGGTGTCTCATCTTGTCCAAAAAAGCTGGCATGGGTGCAGGTTTTTGTTCTAGCACAGTACTAAAACAACTGATTCAACTAATTAATGTCTTGATTGAACACCATGATTCATTGATTAGTTGAAACGAGGTGTTTTAGTGCTGGGCTAGAACAAAAGCTTGCAACCACCCTGGCCCTTTTCGGATAAGATTGCACACCCCTGCTTTAGGGGGTCAATATTCAATAGCATGGTGACATCATCATTGTGGCACAGCAGTTTTGACCATCACCAGTATGCTCACTGACATGAACCAATCATTTTGTTTTGCTGTCAAGTATGTAGAACAAATTATTTTGATTGGTTCAAACAAGTCAGTGATTGACAGCTTATTACAGCTCCACCCATTACAGGATTCATGAAATTTTACTCTCCCATCACTAGCCCCAGGTATTCAGCACAGGTATACATGTCGTTTGATCATTTTTGTTGTTGCGGGAAGGCAAACTTCTGATGTGGTGTTGTTGTTAAAGGAACTTTTCTCCATGGGCCTTGGGATAGTACAGGGATATACAAAATAATAGAAACACGAAAATACTGTATATGAATACTTATTAACTAATAAGGAGTTGGCCCACCCTTTGCCTTCAGAACAGTTTAAATCCTTCTTGGGATGTGGTTATACAAGGTTTGACCTGGTTCTAGTGGCATATTAGCCTCCAGTTCTTTGAGAGATGAAGGCGGTAGAAATCTACTCTGCACTCTACATTACAGAACTTCTCATAAAGGTTCAATAATATTTAGATCTGGTGATTGAGGAGGCCATGGAAGGTGTTTGACTTCATCCTGGTGTTCATGAAACCGCTCTTGAATCCGTTTAGCAGTCTGTATGGGAGCATTATTGTCTTACAATATGGGAACTTCTTGAGGAAACAATGTTTGCACCATAGGGTGCTTTAATATTCCATGGCCATAATTCTACCATGCAGAGTAATAATCTGACCTAATAACTTCCACAAGATGTCATGGTTTTTCCCCAGACTCACCGCCGGATGGCGGTGTTGCGCCTTCCTTGTGGGAGGTGCACAGGTGGGGTTCAATTTGTAATCACCCTCCTATTTAAACCCGCACCTGGTGTTTGATTGGGGCGAAATCATAAGCCATCTTTGCGATCTAGCCGGTAAGGTAGTTGTGTCTTTTTAAAGACGTGACATAAAGACTTACTTTAGAAAAGACTCTTTCTGTCCGAAACCATCTTCAAATAAGAACATCTTTATTTGTACCTTCAATAGGAACCTTGCTCTCTAATAGGAGCTTCCGTTTGGTTTCTTTTGTTCAGTCGGTTCGACAGTGTTTCGGGTTACATTCTTGTTCTTGTGGCTCTCCTAGCCCTTTTCTCGTTTTCGGACACTCGGTGTCTTTGGTTTAGTTGTTTGTTTTTCTATTACCATTTGGTAATCCGGTGGACGTATTTCCACCACTGTGTGTTTTGTTTTCTGAAAAGAAATTGTATAAGGTATTTTGTTTGCTGGATGTTTTGCTACCCTCACCTTATTAACTCTGCTGAGTTTTCTTCATTTCTTTTGGTTGTGTCAGTGTGACACTTAGCCACCCGTTGGGTGATATTTTCACATCCTCCCTTTTGTTCGTCCCTTCCCTAATTCTCTGGTTATCAGAGCTAGTGGTTAGACTGTAGGGCAGTACTGTAAGGGTTGGTGGTGATAGGCGCCACTCGCAGAAGCCCTAGGGGATCAAAAAGTTAGACGGAACCCGTCTAACCACTAGCTCTGTAAAACAGAGAATAGGGAAGATAATAATTAGGGATGAACGCAAAATCACACCCACCGGGTGGTAACTCCAAGTGTCAGAAAACGTAAGGCTATGATAGCCAACCGAACACGTTAGTAACCAGAACCAGTCCAACCGAACTGAACAAAAGCAACCTGAATCAAAGCACCGACTAGCGGGCAAGGTTCTTTATAAAAGTTACAACTAAATAAGTTCGTAAAATAACGACACGAGTATCCCAAAACAATGAAGGCTAGGAGAGCCGAGAGAACCTGATTGAAACCCAGAAACAGCCCAACAGGCTGAACAACCAGAACCCGAACGAAAAGCTTAATAGCGAGCAGGGTTTTTTATAGTGGGTACAATAAACATGTTAAACAGTTTGCATAATACCTAAAAGTTCCGAGCGTCCGAAAACGCGAAAGCCAGGAGAGCCACAGAACCACATTGCAACCCGAAACAGTCGAAGTGACTGAACAAACGAAACCCAACAAAAAGCCCATAACAAATGAGCAAGGTTTCTAATAAGGGTACAATTTAAATAAGTATTATGTAAATACCCAAACCAATAATTCTGAACATCCCAAAATGTGAAAGGCTACGGAAGCCAACAGAACCAGGTTATCACCTGAAAACAGTCTAAACGACTGAACCCACGAAAACCAAATGAAAACGCTTAATAGCGAGCAAAGGGTTTTTTTAGTAAGACACCAGTAATTAATTATTAAGACTAGACATAACCAAAAATACTGAGCGTCCGGAAACGCGGAAGAGCTAGGAGAGCCCACAAGATAACATGGTAAAACCTGACCCACTAGTTCTGAACGTCCGAAAACTCGAAACGGTTAGGGGGGACCGGCAGAACAGCAGGACGACTGGACCCACATCCGACATCCTCGTCAGACAGCAGGGCCCACAAGTTGACCCACATCTGGCATCCGCAAAAACTGTAAAGCCACCAAAACAATATTGAAACCCGAAGACAGCCTCAGCGACCAGGAGGGTACAATTTACACACGAGAGAAGTTCAATAGTGGGTACAATTAAATGGTGGCGAAAAGGTCTGAGCGTATGAAAACGCAGGAGCCTAAGAGACAGTTAGGGGGGGATGACAGACAGCAGGGCACAACAAGACCCACATCTGACGTCCGCAAAAACTCGAAACGGTTAAGGGGGACCGACAGAACCACAGAGTAAAACCTATACCAGGAGATCTGCTGAACAAAAATGAAACCAAAATAAAAGCGCATTTTTAGCGAACAAGGTTTCTATTAGTAAGTGACAAAGAATTGGTTATCAAAAGTTCTGAGCGTATGTAAACGCAGGAGGGCTAGGAGAACCGCCAGAACAATAAGTAACCCGTAAACAGCCTATCAGACTGAACAAATGAAACTGTGAAACACTCCTAACCACGAGTGAGTTTCAAATGTAAGAAATAAAGGTTAGGAAATAGAACCCATAAACAGCCTAGACGACTGAACAAATGAAACTAGAGGAACACTCCTAACCACGAGTGAGTTTCAAATGTAGGAACTAAAGGTTATAAAATAGAACCCATAAACAGCCTAGACGACTGAACAAATGAAACTAGTGGAACACTCCTAACCACGAGTGAGTTTCAAATGTAGGAACTAAAGGTTATTAAATAGAACTGAGCGTAAGAAAACGCAGGAGGCTAGCAAAGCCGCCACAACAAAATTGGAACCCGAAACAGCCTCAGCGACCCAACAAAAGAAACTTAACCAATCGCTCCTACACACGAGCGAAGTTTCAAATGCGGGTACAATTTACACACGAGAGAAGTTTCAAATGTGGGTACAATTAAATGGTTAATGAACCGACCTTAACTCAAAACTCTTTATGTCCAAAACGTGAAAGGCAGTTAGCCAAAAGAACCAGTAGTAACCCACGAACCAGTCGACCCGGCTGGATAACACGAAACCAAAAGAAAAGCGCATTTTAGCGAACAAGGTTTCTTAAAGCAGGAAACTAAAATAAGTTCTTTCGTTAGACCAGAGTACTCCCAAAACGTAAACGGCTAGAAGAGCCAAAAGAACAAGTTAGAACCCCAAAGCAGTCGAACCGACTGACGAACGGAAACCAACCGAAAAACCCCATTTAGAGAGAAAGGTTTCCTTAAAAGGGACAACTAACTAAGTTCTTGCGTTTTTAAAAGGATTGAAATGGAGATAGTCGTTTCTAAAGAAGAGTCTTTGTGTAGTCTTTGTGAACGCCTTGAAAAAGACATTCTTACCTTACCGGCTAAAAAATCGTAAAGATGGCTTACGATTGCGCCCGAATGAAGTTAGGTGCGAGTATTTATAGGGAAGAGATAATTGGTCATTCAAGCCAGCTGAGCGCGTTTCAAGGAAAAAGGCGCACACCGCCATCTGGTGGTGAATCTGGGGAACAACCGTGACAAGTACAGTTTAACTTATTGATCCCCTGGGGTTCTGCGAGTGGCGCCTATCCCCATCCACCCTCACAGTACGATTTCGCCATGAACACGGCGTCAGCGGATCCCCGCGGTATTGAACAGATAGTAGGTTTGCAAGGAAGCAAACTTGATAAACGGAAATCGACCATTGATCACTTAATCCAACAGCAAACGATCATGCAGGACATTCAGGCTGGTATCGTCTCTTCCCTACAACATTTGGAGGGCATGATCAAGGCAATGGTCGACAGCCGTTCTCAATCAGCGGCTGGATTCCCCGATCAGAGCCCGTTGGAAATTCCTCGATTAAGCACACCTGTTGTGGACGTACCACATGAAGCAAAAATTCAGCTTCCTCCCCGGTTTAGCGGCGAGTCTGGAAAGTGCAGGGGGTTTTTGGCACAATGCCAAATTGTTTTTCAGACACAACCCTCTAGATATTGCTCAGAGGAGTCGCGAGTAGCACTCGTTTTATCCTTATTGACGGGTGATGCCCTCGAGTGGGCGGTGCCACTAATACGTTCCCAAGCTCCTGTGTTGGCAGACTCTCTGGGGTTTATGAAAAGGATGGAGTTGGTTTTTGACCATGAACTTCACGACCGAGAGTTTGCTACAAGGTTGACGCGCATGCGTCAGGGTAACCAAAGTGTTTCCGAGTTTTCTATTTCTTTCCGAACTCTGGCGGGGGTTACCGATTGGCCTGAGAGCCCTATCATGACGTTTTTTACTAACGCCCTATCCGATCCGGTGAGAGACGCTCTGGCAGCTATTGGTGTACCAGATTCTTTTGATGAGTTAGTGACCACTGCTATACGGATCGATAACCGTATTAGAGAGCGTGAGCGTGTGAGAAACAGGATAGAAAGCACCTGGTTCCGATTAAAGGGTTTTTGTCTCCATGTTCAAAGGTTTTGGGCAAGCCAGATGAACCCATGGAGGTACACAGTACTAGCCTTCGGGACCAGGTCGAAGAGGGTGCTCGTATGAGCTGGTGTCGGTACTGCCGACGGAAGGGTCACACCAGGGAGAATTGTCCTAATCTTAAGGGAAAATGACTAGTCTCGCTAGCAGGTCGGAAGCCGGTAGCGAGACATCAGTCATCAGTCTTCCGAACCTTTATTCTGGTGGAGCTATCCTGGAAAAAACAAAACACAAAAATAAACGCCTTTCTCGATTCCTGGGCGGTAGATTGTTTTGTGGATTCCGGATGGGCCAAAAGAGTTAAATTACCTGTTCGGGTTCTTTCACAACCCTGTGGTGTCACAGCTCTTGACGGTCGCCCCCTTGGTTCCGGTAGCATTAAGGAGTCGACCGAGACTGTGGTTATGCGTATCGCTTATGGGGAACACACCGAATGAATAAAGTTATTTTTGGTCGATTCTCCCACGTATCCACGTAGGCAGGCAGTGTGGTATAATGGTTAGGGAACTGGGCTTGTAACGTTAAGCTTGCAGGTTCAATCCCCAGGTGGGACACTGCCATTGTACCCTTGAGCAAGGTACTTAACCTAAATTGCTTCAGTAAAATATCCAGCTGTATAAATGGATTGTAAAGAAATGTGAAACTGTAAGTCGCTCTGGATAAGAGCATCTGCTAAATGCCTGTAATGTAATGTAATGTAATGTAATGTATCCATTAGTTCTTGGACACTCCTGGTTGATTAGACACAAACCACAGGTTAACTGGGGCAGCAACAAGAACACAATTTTACAATGGGGGGTTCAGTGCTCGCGTGGTTGCTTACCTCCCATCCCCTCGTCGTCCGGTCTCGGTTGGTCGAATAACAGCGAGACCGATTCTGAGACCGACGAATCATTGTGCTGTTCGCCTAATCATGTCCAGTCCTCCGTGCATTCCAATGAGACGGAGAGAGAACTTGAATGGGATCCGCAGTGTGACTGGGGAGTCCCGCTTGAGGAGTCCACTGGGGAGGGGTTCGCTAACCGTCGTCGGCGGGCTGCTCCATCGTATCGGGTGGGGCAACTGGTGTGGCTTTCGCCACGGGATCTGCCGTTACGGGTAGATTCCCGGAAACTTGCGCCATGCTTTATTGGACCTTTTAAAATAAGTTGAAAGATTAACCCGGTCACCGTCCGCTTACAGCTCCCATAATCCATGCGGATTCATCCCACGTTCCACGTGTCCCGCATCAAACCGCTACTCATTAGCGCCCTGGCGCCGCCACCTCGTATCATTGGGGGTGGTCCCGCTTACACGGTGCGGAGTATTTTGGCCTCGCGGCGAGTAGGCAGGGGTACTCAGTTCCTGGTGGACTGGGAGGGTTATGGCCCTGAGGAGCGCAGTTGGGTTCCATCCCGTCACATCTTGGATCCGTCTTTGATCCAGGATTTTCACCGGCATGGGGGCGAAGGGCCGCCCCTTAAGGGGGGGTCCTGTGATGGTTTTTCCCCAGACTCACCGCCGGGTGGCGGTGTTGCGCCTTCCTTGTGGGAGGTGCACAGGTGGGGTTCAATTTGTAATCACCCTCCTATTTAAACCCGCACCTGGTGTTTGATTGGGGCGAAATCATTAGCCATCTTTGCGATCTAGCCGGTAAGGTAGTTGTGTCTTTTTAAAGACGTGACATAAAGACTTACTTTAGAAAAGACTCTTTCTGTCCGAAACCATCTTCAAATAAGAACATCTTTATTTGTACCTTCAATAGGAACCTTGCTCTCTAATAGGAGCTTCCGTTTGGTTTCTTTTGTTCAGTCGGTTCGACTGTGTTAGATAGTTGTGTCTTTTTAAAGATGTGACATAAAGGCTTACTTTAGAAAATACTCTTTCTGTCCGAAACCATCTTCAAATAAGAACATCTTTATTTGTACCTTCAATAGGAACCTTGCTCTCTAATAGGAGCTTCCATTTGGTTTCTTTTGTTCAGTCGGTTCGACTGTGTTTTGGGTTACATTCTTGTTCTTTTGGCTCTCCTAGCCCTTTTCTCGTTTTCGGACACTCGGTGTCTTTGGTTTAGTTGTTTGTTTTTCTATTACCATTTGGTAATCCGGTGGACGTATTTCCACCACTGTGTGTTTTGTTTTCTGAAAAGAAATTGTATAAGGTATTTTGTTTGCCGGGTGTTTTGCTACCCTCACCTTATTAACTCTGCAGAGTTTTCTTCATTTCTTTTGGTTTTCACCATTTCTTTTCACCCGTTGGGTGATATTTTCCGTTCCTCCCTTTTGTTCGTCCCTTCCCTAATTCTCTGGTTATCAGAGCTAGTGGTTAGACTGTAGGGCAGTACAGTTTAACTTATTGATCCCCTGGGGTTCTGCGAGTGGCGCCTATCCCCATCCACCCTCACACAAGATGGCTATTCATACCATAACAGATCCACCGTCATGTTTAACGGTTGGGAACAGGCAATGTGGGTGGAGGGCTTCCTTTGGCTTTCTCCAAATACAAAAAGAGTAAAAGACGACTCATCAGACCATATTACTTTCTTTCACTGCTCAGAAGTCCAGGTTTTGTGCTCATTACACCAGGTTATTGTTACACCAGTTGCATTGTTACACATTGGCCTTGGTTACAAGCGGTTTCCAAATGACAGCCCTACCATAAATATCAGCTTTGTGAAGCTCATGACATACAGTTTTTGTTGAGACTAGGGTTGTGTTTGAAACTGTTCACTCGTTCACTCATTCCCTATTCCCTATGTAGTGTTCCCTATGTAGTGTTCCATGTAGTGAACGATTAACCTATTTTCGGACACAACACAAAAAAATGTGTCGGATATTCAGGTGACACAAGCGGACGCGCCCAGCAATGCCGTAACCATGGAGTCAACATTGGGGGACATTAAAAAAAAATCAGCTAGGCTATATATTGGGGGACATTTTGAGCATATCTGAATATTGGGGGGGATGTGTCCCCCACAATATATATGGTAATTTCGGCCTTGGCGCCCAGTATCACGTAAACAAACCGAGCACTCATGACAGCAGGTTGAAATGTATTCAGGTAGTATCGGGTTTGCATGTTCAGTTTTGAATGTGAAATCCCAAATAAATTGTTGAAATTCTAATGATGTGCAAGTGTGGTTTTGTCAACTGTGGTGCTGTCTGCTAGCCACTGCTTTAGCCACCAATAGCTACCGTTATGGAAGGTGTGAGCTAACTAAGACACGACCGCATTGCATTGTGGTATACGGGAGAAATTGTAGGGTACATTCGCTGTTCACTAGAAATCGCTGTCAATTGTGGGTATTTTATAGTGGACTACATAGTGAAGGAAATTAACCGTTGAGAATTCGAACACCACTACAAAATGGCGAACACACTATATAGTGCACTATTTAGGGAATAGGGAACGGTTTTGAACACACCCTTGGTCACTGGAGGTGTACATTCAGTTCTGTGGTCATTTTTGAGGTCGTTGTTTTGTGTTTTTTAACAACTATCCTCTTTAGTATCAATCTATCCCTGTTGGTGAGCTTTGACTTGCGATAACTGTTCCTCTTACCTGATGCAGTTTTTCCTTGTTTGGCATATGCTGTTATGATTTACAACACTGTTCCCCTTGACACATTAAATTGTTTTGCTGTTTCTGTGACCGACGCACCTGCAATTTGACCTCTCAAAATCTGTTAGATTTCTCATGTTGCTTTAGAAACTCACATATTAAAGTATTGATTTTAAAACATATTTTATAGCAGAAACATATTGGCATTGACATTAATATGACACATGTAGACTTTTTCATTGCAATTTAGTTATTTATAAATGCCTGGAGTCCTTTTTCATTTGGTGTTTCCATTATTTGATATACCCCCTGTATTTGCCTACTTTAAAAGCAACCAATGATGTAAGCAGTCTCCAAGAAGTTTGGTGTCGAAGAAGCCATTTGCATGTTGGATGATGGTGTTTTTCAAACATTAGTGCCTGATTTGCATAGCACAGTGGGACATAGAAGAATGTTTTTTTATAATTGTTTATTTTTTTTTCCCCCTTTCCTGTTCATTACCAAAGGTGATCGAAGGTATCAGAACTGCGATAGATATTGTGAGTAGTCATGAAAAAGTAGAGAATGACTTTTGTAAATACTATTTTATTACAAATAAAAAAATATGTTCTAAAAAGAAAGGAGATGCCAGAAGTTAAATTCTCTCTGACCCCATTCTTCGAAGCCTGAGCTGATGGTGAAATATCCAAATTTGCATTGCAAATGTGTTTTGAAAATTTAAAATGTTATATAATGAAATCATGATATCATCTCAATCTGAAGATGCATATAACATTTACTCAAAAGATGGCTTGGAAAATGGCTTTGAGGGATTGATTGGGCTCAAACAGGTGAGCTTGGTGAGTCAGGCTCTGTGGTGACTCAGCATATTTTCCTTGATGTTCCTCGATTCCCGCTCTGCTGCGTGGGAGAATGAGGTGGAACCAGTTCCATAGAATCAGAATTTGTGAGGGGGGAGCTCACATCGTCGCACCCACCTGCCAGTGAAAGCTCAGCCAGGGAGCATTCTAGGTACGTGTCTTGAGGCTGCTGCAAAGACACTGGCTGCATTCGATTACTTTATACATTTTTGTTTCCTGATCTTGCTTCCTTTCCTTGATTCCCTTCCTGGAGGAAAGGAGGAAATAGGAAGAGGGGAAAGTGCTTTAAGACTCTGCACTATAAAAAATGTCAGGGCACTTTAATTGAAAAAAGTAAGTTATCTGGCTGCCTTACAATAATAACCTTTACTGACTTGGTCTAAATTGCTGTTTCAACTTATGTCAATGTCAATGAACATAATGAATATATATAACTACTTATTGTGAATATATCTAGTTATTATTTGCTGTTTCAACTTACTGATGTTAGTTAAAAGAATGAATATAACTAGTTATTATTTGCTGTTTCAATTTACCGATGTTGGTAAAAAGCATGAATATAACTGCTTATTAGTTGTTGTTTCAATTTACTGATGTTAGTGAAAAGATTACTTTCAGGGTTGGGGTCAATTTGCTTCCCATTCAATCAAGTCAAAATATAAACTGAAATTAATGACAGAACATTCATTCTCAATAGAGTGGCCAAGAACCTTATTGTAGCAAACAATTTTCAATTTCCAATTTTCAAACTATAAGACAAAAACACGCTGAATTCACTGGATTTGACACGGGCTAGGAGATAGGACCCAAGTGCAGGGATGAGACAGGAGGCAGCAATCCAAAATAAACTGATTGTTTAATTAAACAAGAAACAAAATCAAACTCGAGAACTAAGTTAAACACTGTACGGAAATCAATAAAAACTATTAAACAATGAAAATCAGGGACCACGATAAAACAATTAAAGAATAACACAATCAAATCAAATCAAATCAAGTTTATTTGTAAACAACAACAGAATTGTCACAAAACGCTTAACAGAGGGGGAACCCAGGCCTAGACCCCCAAAAAGCAAGCCTAAACAGTGGCAATAGGTAGGGAGAAACCTTGGGAGGAACCAGACTAAAAAGGGGGAGCCCATCCTCTTCTGGCCGGCACAGGGTATGTCCAAAAAAGACCATGTCATGGTCAGTCCAAGGTTAGTCTGAGTTAGGTAGACAATGACAATCAGGGAACACTAAAAGTCCAATACCGCCCTTTGGCGGTGAGCAGGAACCATTACAGCACCCCCCGCCTCTACAAATGGCTCCAGCCGTTCCTCTAGGAGGTACTGGTAGGTGACGGCAAAGTCCCGGATTGGGGGAAACAATTGTCTCGGGAAGGGAAGGGGGTGCTTACTTGGAAGACAGGTGGAGGGGAAACACAGTGCACTCCAACCATGGAGACTTGAGGCCGGGCCCGGAAACTTCAGGCTGGTGCCCCAGAAACTTCAGGCCAGGGGCCTGGAAACATAGGGTTGGGGCCCGGAAACTTGGGGCAGAGGGCCCAGAAACTTGGGACTAGAGAAACCTGCGACTAGATGGACTAGAGAGACTACAGAAACTTGAGAATAGAAAAACCTGGGACTAGAGAAACCTGGGACTAGAAAAACTTGAGAAATGTGAGACTTGAGAAACATTAGACTTGAGAAACATTAGACTTGAGAAACCTGAGACTTGAGAAACTTGAGGCTGGAGGCTGGCTGCTGACTGTGAGAGAGACCCAGATATCCTATGAATAATGCATCTGAATTTCATCTCCACTGGGTCCATAGTTTTGGCTTGGGCCTGCTGACACAGGGCTAGAAGATAGGACCAAGTGCAGGGATGAGGCAGGAGGCAGGAATACAAAATAAACTGATTGTTTAATTAAACAAGAAACAAAATCAGACTCGAGAACTAAGTTAAACACTGTATGGAAATCAAACCCAAGACTCAATAATTAACTTTAAATAAATCAAATAAGAGAGGCTAAAGTCTGCACTCAGAATGGCAGGAAAACCACAGAGGCAAATTAACATGAGGAACAAACATTCAACAAACATTCAGGCCCGAGCACAGAACACAGAACACAGGCAACTTAAATAGGGCACGAAACAAGACACAGGAGGAATCACTCAAAACCAAAGAAACAATTAAACAATGACAATCAGGGAATACTATAAAACAATTAAACAATAACACGATGACAATCAGGAGCACTCCAGGATTCCAATCCTTGCAGGTTCTTCCATGTGATGTAATCGTAGAAGCCATTTTCCGTTAATGTAGGTATAAGAAAAACACCAAAAAACCTGGAAAATGTGGTCACTGCTGTAGAGAGAAGATACAAAAGACAGAGGTAGCTGCTGAACTCAGTATCCTATCCTATACTAGTTACAGTACTAGTTATCCTATCTAAATAGCATAGGTTGCGGTTTGAGTTTGGTTTGGTTTACTCATATACTATTGTAATATAGCTCCTTTCTGGCTATTTCTATGATACCTCCACACCTTCAAGGCTAAACATAACCCCCCTTGTACACTCCTCACCTTCTAGACTATATATATATATATATATATTGTAGCGCCAGAGTAGGTGCTTTCTATGGCGTCATTGTAGAGGGGAAATACCTTTCCCCATGCTGGCTCCACCCCCGTGCCGTGTTGGGAGCCCCGGGACTAATTCCACAGCTGATGTGCGTAAGCGCAATTACAAAATAATAAAAAGAGTGCTTTCACACAGGTGCGTTGTTGGGAGTAGGTACGGGATTGTATGGGCGAGAGTTTGGTGAGAGAGAAAGAGAGAGTTTTGTTTGGAGAAAAAGCAGCGGGTTGAATTAACACAGCTTTGTTTTTGGAAAGTTTGTTTGTGATTATTATTTTGTGGCAATCGGACGGATTCTTTTTTTGGATAAATGACAACGGATTGGGTGACTACGACGACAAAGGATTTATCCCGGAACGGACAACGACAACGGAATTGGATCACGGAAAGTACAACAACGAGAGCAAAAGTTTGTGGACATTGTTGAACTTTCAGTGACATTAGTTTAAAGCCGAATATCCCTACACGGGAGCGGCTATTCTGTCTGCGGAAAACTCAGCTGTAATTAATAAATCTCTTGTTGATTTCGAACTGTCTCCATTTTGTCGTTGTTCATTGAGTAAGTTATTGATTATGGCGGAGTGGAAACCCCACGCCCTTGGTTGCGCTACATTTGGTGGAGGATGCGGGCAATTATTACGCCTTTTAATAAATAACTTACTCTGTACAGTATGAAATGGAGGCGCTCATTAGACAGAGAGAGAAAGATCACTCTGCTGGCGCACAACCAAGCGCTGATGGACGAGCAGCGGCAGCAGACAACCCTTCTGCGCCAGGAAATAGCGCGGCTGTCAGCTATCACAACACCCCGCCGACCAAACCCCAGTGCGTTCATGGTGAAGATGACCACGGAGGATGACGTTGAGGCGTACTTGGAGGTACCTTCGAGCGAACGGTGACCCGAGAAGGGTGGGCTCCAGGGCAATGGGCCGGACTGATAGCTCCATTCCTGTCCGGGGGGGCCCAGCACACGTACCAGGATCTGGATGAGGTCCAGGCCGTGGACTACACCGCCCTGAAGAGGGAAATTCTGCGTCGCGCAGGACACAGTCTCATTGGGCAGGCACAGAAGTTCCACAATTGGACCTTCGACACCACCTTACCGCCCCGAGCCCAGATGCACGACCTGATCCGCCTGGCCAAGAACTGGATGACCACGGAACTGGCCGCCCTAACGCCAATGGAACGGTTTGTCGTGGACAAATTTTAGCGCTCCCTACCATTTGAAGCCAAGAAGTTGGCAAGCCAGGCGAACCCCCAGAGCGCCGACGAACTGGTGGAGCTGGTAGAGGGATACCAAGCTGCTGTAGAGGTCCTGTGCAGCAGCCGACCTGCCCGACCCGAACCTGAGAAACCCGAAGCCTCGGTCCGAATACGGGAAAGACCGAAACCAGACAGGATGACCGGGGTAAGAGTCAGAGAAGGTAACCGGGCACCGCCCAGCCCGCCAAGACGACGCCCCTTCATGACCAAAGACCACCGGGAGTGTTTTGACTGTGGAGAGGTGGGACGTCTCTCGTGCTATTGTCCCCGACGGGATGTGATGAGGCGGACCACATCCGCCACAGATGCCCCGCCCCGCAAAACCCCGCGGGTTGCTGCTGTCCTGCTGGGCCACCGAGGGTTGCCCATCGCCTCTGACGCCGGTGAGGGCCAACGGCAAAGACACCACAGCCCTGCTCGACTCCGGGAGCATGGTGACCCTGGTCCGCCCCGAGTACGCCTGGGCAGAACTTCAACCCGAGAAGATGGCCATTTCCTGCATCCATGGGGAGACAAAGGGGCAATATGTAGGAAAGGTCGGGGTCATCGAAAACCTGCCGGTTCCGGTACTGCTGGGACAGGATTGCCCCATATTTCCCCAGCTCTGGGCAGGGATGCGGGGGGAAGAGGGATGGCGGCGAAGGACGAGACGTGTCAGAAAAGGGAAAGCGGCCAGAGCAAACCTAGGGCCTCCACGGTGCAAAGTTCAGGACGCGGATCCGCTGCCTTCAGTGGAGGTAGTGTCCGAATCCGAGGCCACCAGACTGTGCGGATTCCAGGGAGCGGACCCGCCGAGTTCAGCAGAGGGGTCGTCCGAGGCCAGCGCGGCTGAGACAACCCCAGTGGAGGAAGAATCGACATGGGAGGAATTGTTCCCGATGGGTCACGAGGAGGCGCCAGAGTCCCCGCCCTTGACAGGATGGTTCGGGACGGCTCAACTGGAGGACCAGAACCTGAGACACGCCTTCCAACATGTCACGGTGGTTGATGGGACACTCATGGAGGGGGTAAGGGACAAAACTTACCCTCATTTTGCTATTAAAAACCGGCTGTTATACTAGGTGGTCATGATTAAAGGACGAGAGATAGAGCAGTTGTTAGTACCACACTCCATGGTCAACACTGTTTTACAGTTAGCGCATGCGCACATGCTGGGGGCGCACTTGGGGGTCGAGAAGACCTCAGACCGGATCAAGGCACGCTTCTATTGGCCAGGGATAAAACGCGCGGTCGAGAAATTCTGTCGAGAGTGCCGGTAGTGCCAGAGGGTGGCGCCCAAGCCCAAGTACAAGAGCGCTTTAATACCATTGCCCATAATATCTGTTCCCTTTAGCCGGATTGCATTGGATCTCGCCGGGCCCCTCCCAAAAAGCAGCAAGGGGTTCCAATACATCCTGGTCATCTTGGACTATGCCACACGGTACCCCGAAGCCATTCCCCTGCGCACGATGGCCACCAAGGGCATTGCACGAGAACTGATGCTGCTGTTCTCCCGGGTCGGCATACCGGACGAGATCCTGACGGACCACCCTTTATGAGCAAGGTAATGCGCGACCTATGCCAGTTACTGGAGATCAGGCAAATACATACGTCAGTGTACCACCCCCAGACTGATGGTCTTGTGGAAAGGTTCAACCGAACCCTAAGGAGCATGTTGCAGAAGGTGATGGAGGCGGATGGCCGAAACTGGGACCAGCTACTCCCCTTTCTGATGTTCTCGGTCAGAGAGGTACCACAGGCATCTACGGGCTTCTCACCCTTCGAGCTGCTATATGGCCGACGGCCACGGGGCATGCTGGACCTGGCTAAGGAAGCCTGGGAGGCCCAGCCATCCCCCCACCGAACTGTAGTAGAACACGTGACTGAGATGAGAGAGCGGATGGCCACTCTATGGCCCATCGTCCGCGAGCATATGCAGGAGGCACAGGAGGCACAGCAGCGCATCTACAATCGCGCGTTGTAGCGCGTCTACAATTTCAGCCCGGGGATCAGGTACTGGTGCTGGTCCCCACATCCGAGTGCAAGTTCCTCGCCCGCTGGAAAGGACCGTACAAGGTCCTAGAGAAAGTGGGCGAGGTTAATTATAGGGTAAGTCAACCCGGCCGTCGCAAGAAAACCCAGCTGTACCATGTTAACCTTTTGAAAGAGTGGCATGTCAGCGACCAGGTCCCAGAGGGCGGACCGCAGCAGTGTTTTACAGCCAGCCAGGTGGATGAGGTTCCGCTAGGGGAGCAACTGAATGTGGCCCAAAGACAGGAGCTACGGGAGCTGGTGGGCCGCCATAGAGATGTCTTCTCGAGGAGTCAAGGTAGCCCAGCGGCCATACCGCATTCCAGAGGCGCGGCGTGAAGCAGTGCGCCGCAAAGTGCAGGCAATGTTGGTGGCCGGGATCATCGAGGAGTCCCGTAGTGAGTGGTGCAGCCCCATAGTCCTGGTCCCCAAGCCTGATGGAACGATTAGGTTCTGTAATGATTTTAGAAAACTGAATGCAATTTCAAAATTTGATGCATATCCCATGCCTAGGGTGGATGAGCTGATCGAGCGGCTCGGGACAGCCAGATGCACTAAGAGGGGCAGGGCTGACAGCAAACCCCGGAAGTGCCAACTTGGGCTACAAGAGGCCGAGTACCTGGGCTACACCATTGGCCGAGGGTTGGTCAAGCCCCAAGCGGCTAAGATTGAATCAATCCGGAATTGGTCCCGCCCCACGACACAGAAACAGGTGTGTACATTCATCGTGCTGGCCAGTTATTACAGGAGATTTATCCCCAACTTTGCATCCCTGGCTAGCCCGTTGACCGACCTGACCCGGAAAAAGTTGCCGCGACAGGTGGAGTGGACCAAGACCGAGGAGGCCGCATTCCAGAACCTCAAGGCGGCGCTCTTCTCTCGGGCCTCGGGTGCCAGGGGTACCTGCCAATATCCCTTAGTGAGGTCCAGGGTGCTCATGAATCTGGCTCTCCCCAGCCGCTCTATAAGTGAATCAATTCTGGGCATGGGGTAAGCGTCGAATTTAGATATGGCATTGAGCTGGCGGAAATCATTACAGAACCGGATAGTTCCGTCTGGTTTGGGGACTAGCACAATGGGGCTACACCATTCGCTGCGCGACTCTTCGATGATCCCCGCCTTCAGCATGGCCCTTACCTCCGTTCGGACGGCCTCCCTCCTCGCCTCGGGAATGCGGTAGGGCCGCTGTTTCACCTTTTTCCCGGGCTCTGTTACTATCGAGTGCTGTGCCAGCTCCGTGTGCCCTGGCTCTTCCAAAAACACGTCCCGGTTCCTGCCGACCAGCTCGAGCATGTCCTGTCTCTGGGTCGGGTCCAGCTGCTCCCCATTGGTACCCCGTCGGCTCGATTTTTTCTGCCCCTGTGTTGGAGAGAGTGAAAAGAGAGCCTCCCGCGCAATCCATTTCTTTAGCAGGTTAATGTGGTATACTTTTGTCGGGGGTCTTCGTCCCGGCTGTCTCACTCTGTAATTAACTTCACCAACCTTTTCCATCACCTCGTAGGGCCCGTTCCATCGGGCCAGGAATTTGCATTCGGAAGTGGGGACTTGCACCAGCACTTTGTCCCCGGGCGCAAACTCCCTCCGTTGCGCTCCTCTGTTGTAGACGCGTGCCTGTGCGGTCTGGGCCTCTGCCATGTGTTCCCTCACCAGGGGCCACAGGGTCACCATCCGTTCTCTCACCTCCTCCACATGCTCCACCATAGTCTGATGGGGGGACGGCTGGTGCTCCCAGGCCTCCTTGGTGATGTCCAGTAGTCCACGGGGCCGTCTCCCGTACAGCAGCTCGAAGGGGGAGAAACCTGTGGATGCCTGTGGAACTTCTCGAATGGAAAACATTAAGAAAGGCAGCAATTGATCCCAGTTTTTACCGTCGGCTTCGATCACCTTTTTAAGCATGTGTTTTAAGGTCTGGTTAAATCTTTCTATCAGCCCGTCTGTCTGGGGATGGTACACCAATGTCCGCAATTGGGTGATTTTCATCAGTTTGCACAGGTCCTTCATTATGCGGGACATAAAGGGAGTACCTTGATCGGTTAGGATCTCGCCGGGAAGCCCAACGCGTGAAAACAGCAGCAACAACTCACGTGCAATGCCTTTCATTGCTATGGTGCGCAGGGGAATAGCCTCTGGGTACCTGGTGGCGTAATCAAGTATCACCAGAATGTATTAGTGCCCTCTATTGCTTCTGGGAAGGGGTCCCACTAAGTCCATTGCGATCCTACTGAATGGGACCGAAATTATGGGAAGGGGAATCAACGGGCTCCGCAGGTGCGGCCGTGGCACCACCTGCTGGCAGTCCGGACAGCTGTGGCAGTAGTCCTCAACCGCTCTTTTCACTCCTGGCCAATAAAATCGCGCTTTAATGCATTCCAGCGTCTTCTCCACTCCGAGGTGGGCTCCCAGCAGGTGTGAGTGGGCTAGATGTAACACAGAGGGAACAAACGGGCTGGGCACTAACAGCAACTCCATGTGTGCTCCCGCCTTCATTACTATTTGATACAACAGTTTGTCTTTGATTGCAAAATGGGGATATGTTAGCTGACTTACCTCGTCCATCAGCCGGCCGTCCACCACTGACACCTGCTGGAGCGCGCTGGTCAGGTTGGGGTCCTCCAGCTGAGCCATCCCGAAGTGCCCTGCCAGAGGGGCGGGCCCTGGTGTGACTTCCTGGTCCATCGGGAAGAGGTCACCCAGGCCCTCTTCCTCCTCCTCCTCCTCCTCCTCCTCCGGTGTGGTCCCCTCGACCAGCCCTGGTGCCTCACTTGACTCTCCCTCGGGTAGTAGTTCGGTGGACGCGAGGGGGTCCACCTCCTGGAACCCACACAGCCTGTCACCCCCTCGGTGAGGTCGTCTCACTCCCCGTTGGTCTCTTCGGCCCTGCACACCACCAGCCAAGCTGACCCAGAGGGGGCGAAACACCGGGACTTCCCTGCCTATGATTACCGGCACCGGTAGGTCTGGCACAATTCCCGCGGGTCCAGTGTACTGCCCTTTTGTGGTCTGTAGGTGGAGAAGGGTGGTTGGGTACTTCCGGGTCTCCCTGTGGATGCAGGTGACCCCCACTGTGCCCATCAGGTGTGGGAGCTGTGCGAATTCCGGTCGGACCAGTGTCACCACACTTCCTGAATCCAAAAGCGCCGTGGTGTCCCTCCCGTTAGCCCGCACAGGGGTGACTGGGGAAGTGCCGCTCTCCTCTGCCCAGCAGGTTGTCAGCAGGCCGCACGGTCGTCCTGTGTTCACCTCACTGGTGAACTATCATCTTCACGCCGGGGGCAGTTCCACGATATGTGCCCTGTCTCACCACATATGTAACACTGCCGACGGTCCGGCATCACAACTGGGCGTCTTCTCGGCGAGCCGCCAGTGAGCTTCAGGGTTTCTCTGGGCGGGGTGGGGTCCTTGGTCCCGGGACGTTCTTTTGGACGCGTATAGGTTTCTACCTTCGTCGGGCTTCTGCTGTGGAGCACTCCTTGGGCCGCTTGATGTCCCTCTACCAGCTCCACGAGCTGGTCCGCACTCTGGGGGTTGGCCTGGCATGCCAGCTTCTTGGCGTCGAAGGGGAGGGAGCGCATTAACTTGTCGATGACCACCCACTCGAGGGGTCCCAGCGTCTTCGGCGCCGAGATCAGCCAGCCCTTCGTCAGCCGAATGAGGTCATGCATCTGAGCCCTGGGGGATGCGTCGGGGTCATAGAGCCAGTCCTGGAACCTCTGGGCCCTGGGGATCAAGGTGTAGCCACACCTTTTCAGGATTTCCTCCCTCAGTTCCTTATATGTGGTCGTCTGGCCGCAGGTCAAATCCTGGTAGGTGTTCTGGGCCTAGGAACGGCGCAATCAAGCTGACCCACTGGCCCTCCGGCCATTTCTCCCACTGCGCGGTGTGCTCAAAGGTGAGAAAGTAGGTTTCCACGTCATCAGCTTCGGTTTACTTCACCAAATATCTACCGGGGTCAGCCCGTCGCACCAGGTTGGCTGCCGCTTGTGCTTCCTGGGCAGTAATGAGTTGTTGGAGTTCGGCACGCATGACGGCTGTGTGCTGCTGCTGTTCAGCCATTAGCTGGTCATGCCTCACCCGCTGCCCCTCCATTTGTTGTTCATGCCTCACCTGTTGCGCTTGGTTGCTCGCTATGAGCTGCGCAATGAGGCCCTCAAAATTGCCGCGAGATTCCATTACTTTGGTTGTGCATTTATTATCTGGCTTTAGTTTGAATGCGTGCCCGCATTCTCCACCATATGTGACAAACCCCGGGGAGTGTGGAGTTGTCATGAAACCAAGCCAGATAATTAACGAGATTCACAACCAAAGGAATGAAATAATCACTGGTATTTTTATTATATTTCCAGGGAAAGGGAAAAGGGGAGAGAGAGTCACTTGGGGTTTTCCGGGAAATCCTTAATCCGTGAGAATCGTCGGGGCTGATAGCTGGGGTCGGTACACAGGCGCAGATTCTCACATGGTCCAGGGCGGGTTTTTCAGTCGGGTAGTCAGACGTTCCAAGTTCGTTTCACAAAGCGGGTTCTCCTATCCAAACAAATTATCAAACACTTAATTCACACAGCACTGTATTCCTTTCTTCTTTCTCTACTCACTCTCTTTGATTTCCCTTGCGGTACTCTCCCTGGCTGAGTGCCGCGCCTCTTTTTGTAGCATGGTCACTCAGCCCCGTGATTCCTTTCAGGTGCGCTGAGATTCTCCCCAGGTGCAGCTCGTTGAGCACGGCGCATTATCCTGCTGGAAGTAGCAATAGAAGATCGGTAGACTGTGGCCATAAAGGGATGCACATGGTCAGCAAGAAGACTCAGGTAGGCTGTGGCATTTAAACAATGCTCAATTGGTATTAAGGGCCCTAATGTGTGCCAAGAACATTCCCCACACCATTACGCCACCACCACCAACCTGAACCGTTGACACAAGGCAGGATGGATGCATGGATTCATCTTGTTTACGTCAAATTCTGACCCTACAATCAGCAGAAATCGAGATTCGTCAGACCAGGCGATGTTTTTCCAATCTCCAACTGTCCAGTTTTGGTGAGCCTGTGTCCACTGTAGCCTCACTTTCCTGTTCTTAGCTGACAGGAGTGGAACCTGGTGTGGCCATCCACTTCAAGGTTTGACGTGTTGTGCGTTCAGAGATACTCTTCTGCATACCACTGTTAACTGTAATGCGTGATTATTTGAGTTACTGTCGCCTTCCTGTCAACTTGAACCAGTCTGGCCATTCTCCTCTGACCTCCCTCATTAACAAGGCGTTTTCACCCACAGAACTGCCGTTCACTGGATATTTTTTGTTTTTCCCCACCATTCTATGTCAACTCTAGAGACTGTTGTGCATGAAAATCCCATGAGATCAGCAGTTTCTGAGATACTCACACCACCCCATCTGGCACCAACAATCATTCCAGTCAAAGTCACTTAGATCAAATTTTTTCCCCATTCAGATTTTTGTTCTAAACCACAACTGGAATTTGGTAGAATTTATTTGAAAGTCCCACAGTCCAAAACGAAGAGCTCAACCCAGGTGTAATTGGCTTACATTGTACATTGTAATGTAGCCATATTAACAGTTTAATCTAATTATCAGTGTAACACAATCTTCTGAAAGTCATGTTGTTGAAATGCTGCCCAAATATGGGGAACAAGCTATTTACCCAATGCAGTTCTGATTTAAAAACAAAAAATGCTTGTTTTGAAGCATTTCAAGTTATCATACTATCATTCAAACGATGCTGCACATATGGGTGAAAAGTAGGGTTGTCCTCAACTGAAGAAATGTTTAGTTGACTAATTTTGTTGATTAACCGATTACTCCATTTTCTTTGGATGTGTGAGAATTTCTGACTACATATGAAAAATTACTACTTTGTTGAATATTATCTTAACCCATGCAGATTCATTTGGCACCTTGAAATGGTGGGACCATGTACAAAATGTTAATCCCAACATGGCTGAAAATACCTTCAAATTAAAGTTTACAGCCTGCACTTTAACGTGCACTTTTGTGACAGCCCTAATTTAACTTTATTCAAATAAATACAGATTGGAGCTTTAAGGAAATTAATAAGGATCCAAATCCAACCAGCTGTAAAGCCAGGTTTGGGCAGAGACAATCTTAATGATCAACAGCCACACACATCAAACCAGTTACCTGATTCTCAAGACTGTAAGAAACCACTGAGCTCTGGGATCCAGGATTTAGGGATCTAACAACCGTGGCACAAAGTGGTCAAGTCCATCCAGGAATGAAGGCAAAGGTCTGTCATGACAATTCTGTTGAACTCTGCACTGATCTGCACAAGCATAAAAAGAAACCCAACAAAAACACACATAGAGAAAGAGAGAGAGCAAGAGAGAAAGAGAACAATTCTTGAATAATATTCTTTACTGTTGTCTGTATCTATGATAATGTATAACAAATCAAGAATAATGCAGGTTACCTGTCTTTCTGTGAACAGTGCCATCTGTTTTGGACCTCAGAAATAAGTTGCTCATGGTCGAGTATTTCAATTCCAATTTCAATTGGATTCTTCTTTTTCATCTCATCAACCAAACCCTTCCTTTGTTCTTCAAGGCTTGAGTCAAACTCTCCCTAAGGATGCAAGTATTCACCGAATTGAGTCTTCATTTTCCTGTAGAAACTCAGGCTGAGGTTCAAGCTCACCCTCATCTACCTGCACAATATGTTCATTCCCTGATTCCACTTTGTTTGTAGTGCTTTGATTGATGTTCGTGATATGGAATTAGCTCAGCTCGTAAGTTTTCAAAAGCTGAACACTGGTGAGATCAACTTTTTTTAAATGGGCAACTAATGGTCTCTTTGTTTTTCAAATGTTTCCACAAATGTATACAGTATTCATTAGGTTGCAGGGATCTGAAAAGGGACACAATTCACATCTAACTCTATATGTCACTGGAGTTGAGGACACTTATTTTCCATGATCTTTCAAGTGGTTCTTTAGCACTACTTGGGATTAGAGGGTGCTTAAACAGTCTTTGTAAATGCAGGGTAAATGGCAAGTCCTTGGGGACCCAAGTGCAGAGACGAGACAGGAAACAGGAATCTAAGAAACTTGTGATTTAATTAAATCAAAGAATTGAAGATTAACAGGAGAACTCAAACTAATGAAGGGTAAAAATAAACACTGAGAAAATTCAAGAACACTTAAGAGATGTTTAATAAACAAGGTGAAAGTAAATCCTCTGAAATGGTAACACGAGCGCAGACGCTACGAACTACCATTTCAAGACAAAGCAACGTGAACCTGAAACAGACAGTTTAAATAAGGAACGAAACGAGGCACAGGTGAAATCACTAAGACAATAAAACAATTACACAATTAAACAATCAGGGGTCAATCAAGAGTCAAATGCTGCCCTGTGGCAGCGAGCAGCAGATGTGACAAATGGTGTTGATTTATAATGTTGAAGAATTATCTTCTGATTTAGGGATGCTCATTTTAAGAAATGTCCGTGATCGATCGTCGCCCATGTTAACAAACCATTCATCGATTCATCTTTAAAAAAAGACAGCAAAATGTAGCATATGACAGAGAATACAAAATGCATGGTTTTTTTGCTCAATCAAAGCTTTATTTAAACTTTTGAGACACGGGCCTATTTTAACAGCATACAAACATTAAGAATTATGAAGGAAATGAAACCCCATACAGTGAAACAATGAAAACAATATTCCTTTTGAAATGAAAAGTGCTGTCCAACTTGGCTTGGCTGTCAGGAACGGTGTCGGAAAACCAGGCGCGGACCCAGAAAAGCAATAATGTATTTTATTGCATAAACAGGCAATGGTCACACAGGAGCAATCAGGGCAATACAGGGATCCAAAGAGTGGTCGGGGACAGGCAAAGTTCATTCCAGGCTTCAGGTGTATCAGAGGCAGGCAAGGCGCAGTAAATGGGCAGGTGGAGGTCAATAATGGGAAATCAGTCCAGGGAACACAGAGAGGAGCGGGACTAGAACCACAAGGAGCACGAACAGGTGGGTCGGGAACGAGACTGGGACACAGACGAATACGGGAGCACGAACAAAAACACAATGAACAAAAACACAATGAACAAAAACACAATGAACAAAAACACAATGAACAAAAACACAATGAACAAAAACACAATGAACAAAAACACAATGAACAAAAACACAAGTAACCGGGGAGACGCTGGAGAGTTGTGTAGGCATAAGCAAAGCACAAGACAATCTGGCAATGGACATGGGAAAACGCACAGTTTATATACATTTAGACATAACGAGAAACAATCAGGAATGAACACGAATGCAGCAGACTGCAATCAGACACATGAGGAATAAGTGAAAACGATAATACAATGACGAGACAATCTGGTAATGAACATGGGAAACAAACAGCTTAACTACATCAGACATAACGAGAAACAATCAGGAATTAACACGAATGCAGCTAACTGCAATCAGACACATGAGGAACAGGTGAAAACGATAATACAATGATGAGACTGGAAACAGGTAAGCGAAAGTAAAAACACGGACCGACAACCAGGAAAACATGGAATAAACTACAAACACCTAATTACGGGGAACACGAACACGAGACGTGACACTTGGCAACTTGAAAAAAAAAATTGAAAAAAAGCCTACCTCCTAACTTTCGAGTCTTGGCTCGTCCCCTACTGGTTTTATTGCTGGCATGTTTTTAGTATCTTACACATGTAATGTTTGTCTTGCATTTAATGAGGGGCAGATTTGGCACAATAATATCCATTATGACCTGTAACTCACATAATATATATAATATAATATATGTCATTTAGCAGATGCTTTTATCCAAAGCGACTTACAGTAGTGAATGCATACATTTTTCAGTATATGTGGTCCCAGTGGGGATTGAACCCACAACCTAAGCGTTGCCAACGCCATGCTCTACCTACTGAGCCACACAGAACCACATCAATGGATTGACGGACTACAATGAATCAGAGGATGATTCATTGTAGTCCGAATTACACTACCGGTCAACACCCCCATTTTCCAGTTTTTACAGAAATTTAAGCAGTTCAAGTCCAGTGAATAACCTGAAATGGTACAAAGGTAAGCGGTAAACTGCCAGAGGTTAAAAAAAAAGTTTAGGTTACCAAAAACTGAAAAATAATGTAAAATTCAGAGTTATAAAAAAGGCCCTTTTCAGGGAACAAGTAATGGGTTAACGTGGGTTAACAGTCACTCTGTGCAAGTCGCCAACTCTGGATCCAGCAAAAGAGCCCCAGACCATCATGCTTCCTCCTCCATGTTTGACAGTTGGTGTCACACACTGAGGAACCATCCTTTCGCCTACAAAAAAAACCCTGCGTGATGAACCAAAGATTTCAAATTTTGATTCATTGGTCCATAAGACCTTCTTCCAGTCTTTAGTAGTCCACTGGTGGCGCTTCATGGCCCAAGCAAGCCTCTTTTTATTATTTTGCCATCTTAGCAATGGCTTTCTTACTGCTACTCGACCTGTCAAACCTGCAGCTCGAAGTCTTCTCTTCACGGTTGGAACTGAGACTTCCTTACTTCAACCAGTGTTAAGCTGTGCTTGAAGCTGTCCTGTGAGCTGATGGTGTAGGAAACTACTCACTGCCATAAAATGTACATTATTTTTTCAGTTTTTGGTAACCTAAGTTTTTTAACCTCTGGCAGTTTACCGCTTACCTTTGTACCATTTTAGGTTATTCACTGGACTTGAACTGCTTAAATGTCAATAAAAAATGGAAAAAGGGGGTGTTCTAAAACTTTTGACTGGTAGTGTATGTTCAACATTGTCCTCAATTTCAGACACTTCCTCCTCTATTTCACTGTCATTATCATTGTCTAAGAGTACAGCGAGGGCTTCACTGGCTGTACATGAGTCTTCTGCTCATGTTCCTCTTCTGACAATTGCTTCTGAGTGATTGAGTGAGTAAATGGTGAGTGGGACCTTTTTTTATATCAGTGTTGCCCCTCTCAGACAGCAACAGAGTGGATTCCCACAACTTAGATCTGCATCTGTCTCATGTTATGTCTATGAGGCATTGGTAAGCTTTTTGAAGATAAAATATATTTATAAATATGCCTTTAGTTCAAATAAAAGTAAGAAAAAGATTTGCATCTATTTGGGATAGTCTTTATGCTTGTGGTGAGAACAGTGTGTGTGTGTGTGTGTGTGTGTTTGAGTGTGTGTGTGTGTGTGTGTGTGAGAGAGAGAGAGTGAGAGTGAGAGAAAAACAAAGTGTCCCTCTTATTTATACTAGCTGCTAGTTCATAAAGGCCTTTTCTCCTTTGCGGCCAAAAATGGCCGAAACATCAAAATGGGGTGCAAAGTGCATATAGAAATAAACAAAAACATCAAGATGTCAATTTTCTATATAGAAGTTCATGACCCCAAATTAGGCAAAGTCACCTGGCCTCAGGCTAAAATGTTGACCAGCCTTTTTGTGATGATAAACACCTCAATTCGGGTCAAATCTGTCCTACACAATACAAGGGTTTTAAGGATATAAACATATCCACATGTTCAGGGGTGAACTGTGTACGCAGCCTGTTCACAGTAAGACCAGCTGCTGAGAACACCCGTTCCGACGGAACTGACGACCCAGGGATGCATAAATACTGTTGCGGCAAAAACTATTATTTCACAAAAAAACTCAGAGAAATACGGAAGTAATGTTAGGCGTGCTTAGCGAATTCTAGAGACTACGCTATTATCGGCTGAGGTAACGTTAGGCTATACAAAATATAACAAAAATATTTTGTTGTTGTGAATTGTTTCTTTTGTGAAATATTGCTAGATATATTTTATAAAATCAACAAGGTTTTAACTGCAATATTATTACAATCACTAGAGTTTGTGCTATTGGATAACTCCGCTGTGCTGTGATATATAATCATTCATTTGATATGCTTGATCGATCAAATTCTTAACAGCGATGAATCGATCATTGATTAATCATTAACATCCCAACCCTGATTACATGACGCAAATTGACAGTCCCACTTTATGCATCAGGTGAACAAATGCTGTTGTGGTCCACACCTTGCCTGTGGGAAGAAAAAAAACACGATGTCCTGGCAGTGGCGGGCCGTGCATTTCACACCTAGGCCTTCAGTAGTGCTCCGTCTGAATCAATCCACCCCTCAATAACTATTTTATGGCTATAAAAGCCATCTTATTGTTATGTTTTGAGTGTCTGTTCGGTTTGTTTTTGCACTTTGTTTATTTATCTTTCTTCAGTCATGTTTCATTCTCGTTCTGTCATGCACTTCGGGAAATTCTATGTTTCGTTTTTTCCGTCTTCATTTCTAATCTCGTTTTACTTCCTTCTTACTTTCTAATTACACTTTGTATATATTAGTTATATGTACAGTGGGTTCGGAAAGTATTCAGACCCCCTTAAATTTTTCACTCTTTGTCATATTGCAGCCATTTGCTAAAATCAATTAATTTCATTTGTTTTCCTCGTTCATGCACACACAGCACCCAATATTGTCAGAAAAACACAGACTTGTAGAAATTTTTGCAGATTTATTACAAAATAAACACTGAAATATCACATGGCCATAAGTATTCAGACCCTTTGCTGTGACACTTGTATATTTAACTCAGGTGCTGTCCAATTATTCTGATCATCCTTGAGATGGGCCTACACCTTCATTGGAGTCCAGCTGTGCTTAATTATATTGATTGGACTTGATTTGGAAAGGCACACACCTGTCTATGTAAGGTCCCACAGTTGACAGTGCATGTCAGAGTAAAAACCAAGCCATGAAGTCCTAGGAACTCTCCATAGACCTCCGAGATAGAATTGTGTTGAGGCATAGATCTGGGGAAGGGTATAAAAACATTGCTAAAGCACTGAAAGCACCCAGGAGAACAGTGGGCTCCATCATTGTGAAATGGAATAAGTTTGAAACCACCACAACTCTTCTTAGAGTTGGCCGTCTGGCCAAACTAAGTAACCGGGCAAGAAGGGACATGGTCAGGGAGGTGACCAAGAACCCAATGGCCACTCTAAGAGAGCTTCAGAGTTCCTCTGCAGCGATGGGAGAACCTGGTAGAAGGACAAACATCTCTGCAGCACTCCCATCAATCAGTCGAGCCTGCCCTGTCGTATTTCTGGCAAAAGTTTTCATTCGCTTTAGGGCTGAAAATGTCCGCTCAAATGTCTGAATCACAGACTGATGTTAATTATATTTTGTCCATGAATACTTATTAAATCATTCCAAATGGTCTGTCCGCTTCCTTTCATAGCTTTTCCCCTGATTGCGCTGCTTCCAGACGTGTATTTTCATATTAAAGCATTTAACCAATCACATTACATCATAGTCAGACACTCTCTGACTATCCAATCAAAGGGTGTGAATACGCTGGCGTTACCTAGGCCTTCTGGAAGGCCTTCGTGTCCCCAACTCAAAATCTGATTGGTTGAAGCAACAATTTGATCAACACTTATTTTATGCTACAGGGCCTGCAGAACTGATTGTGAAGGCCTCCAGGCAGATTTCTTTGACCCTGGCAACAAATGATGGCTGAAATGTGATTGGTTAAATGCTTTAATATGAAAATACACATCTGGAAGCAACGCAACCAGAAAGGCTATGAAAGGAAGCGGACAGACCATTTGGAATTATTTAATAAGTATTCATGGAAAAAATATAATTAACATCAGTCTGTGATTCAGATATTTTTTAGGCCAGCAGAGAAGGCCTTGCAGGCCCTGATGGCCCACCACTGTGTCCCGGGGATGCATAAATACTGTCATGCCAAAAAAAAAGATTTCACCAATAACTCAGAGAAATGCGGAAGTAATATTAGGCGTGCGTAGCGGCTGGGGTAACGTTAGGCTATACAAAACATAACAAAAATATTTTGTTGTTATAGTGTATGCATCTGGTGAACAAACGCTGTTGTGCTCCACACCTTGCCTGTGGGAAGAAAAAAATATTGGCCAGTGCACTACTTGTAGGCTGACATACTGTACATTTCTCACAGGCAGACAATATCAGGGTCAGGGTATCTTTGAGTTGGCTGGCTACGCAAAGCCAAACAAAGGCAATTACGGCTAACCTGTCTCACGACGGTGGTTACCAACTTGCTCTGTCAACCCTGGTTTTTACAATCAAGCTGTGAGCGCGTGCACACAAAAGGGGTGGCGTTTGTAACACAGCCAATCGCAGGCAACATGGAGAGATCCAGAGCACTGTTTCACGAAGCAGGATTGGTGGGTTAGCTTAAGTTAATTTTGGGCTTTAACTACCGGTCAAAAGTTTTAGAACACCCCCATTTTCCAGTTTTTACTGAAATTTAAGCAGTTCAAGTCAAGTGAATAACCTGAAATGGTACAGAGGTAAACTGCCAGAGGTTAAAAACATAGTTTAGGTTACCAAAAACTGAAAAATAATGTAAAAGTCAGAGTTATAAAAAAAGGCCCTTTTCAGGGAACAAGTAATGGGTTAACGTGAGTCAGTCACTCTGTGCAAGTCGCCGACTCTTGATCCAGCAAAAGAGCCCCAGACCATCACGCTTCCTCCTCCATGTTTGACAGTTGGTGTCACACACTGAGGAACCATCCTTTCGCTTACTCGACGGCCTACAAAAACCTTTAAAAATTTAAAGATTTCAAACCTGCAGCTCGAAGTCTTCTCTTCACAGTTGGAACTGAGACTTCCTTACTTCAACCAGTGTTAAGCTGTGCTTGAAGCTGTCCTGTGAGCCACCTATCTGTAGAGCTGTTGTGGCTTTGGGTCTGCCAGACCTCTTCCTGTCAGAGTTTCCTCCAGTTTCCAAGTGCCTTTTGATGGTGTAGGAAACTAGTCACTGCCAAAAAATGTACACTATTTTTGTCACGGTTCCATGCAATTCATGCCACATTTTATGTGTTATTTATGTCATGTTTCATTTCATGTCATGTCTTGATTCGGTTTTCATGTTACGTTTCTGTTCATGTTTTAAGCATACACTTTTTCATGTTCTTTCCTTAAATCTTGCATTCATGCTTTCTCTCTCGCTGTCGCTCACGTTTCCTTATTGTTTCTAACCTCTCCTTGTCTGATTACTAATTTACTAACGATTAGATAGGTTTATTGTTTCTGCTAGCACAATTGGCAATTTAGTAACTATAATTGCTGACGTGCTGGAGATTTACAAATTACTAACTTGCTAACCATGTGTATTCATGTTTCCTTTCGTTTCTAGTTCAAGTCTGATTTACTAATCTACTAACGCTAGGTCAGGATAGGATAATTACTAACAACGACTAATTATCTTGTTACCTTGTCACACTCTCCTCAGCTGTTTTCTGTTTCGTTCTGTTCTCAAGCTAAGTGTCTGCACCTGTCTACACCTCCATATAAGCTCAGTGTTTTTGTCACGTCTTTGCGAAATTGTTGCCTATATTTCTATAGCACTTTTGAGCGTTTTCCTTGTTTGAGTTCATTGTTATGACCCAAGCCTGTTTACTGACCATTGTTACTGCCTGCCGTTTTTGTTACCACTGCCTGTTTTGTACCACAAGTTTTGCTTGCTGTCTTTTGTGCCTTTGCCCCGCAGAGCAGACTTCGGTCTTGACTCTTGCACCGTCCCTGACTACAAGCCTGACTACTGTCCTCCTGTACCTCTGCCCCGCTGACAGCTACTCTGGTTTGTTTTGATTTTTTTTGTATGGTTTACCGAGTTCGAGACTGCCTTCTCCCTCGGTACTGTACTTTGGTTATTGGCTTGATTTCTTTGGTTATCGGACTTTGCTTTTGTTTGACTACGTCTCCTGAACATTCCTCTAATAAAGCCCTTGCGGGTCTTTATTTTACGTAATTGTTTTCGGAGTCGTGCATTTCGGGTCCAACCCTCATGCATCCGTCAACTTTTCAGTTTTTGGGAACCTAAACTTTTTTTTTAAACCTCTGGCAGTTTACCACTTACCTTTGTACGATTTCAGGCTATTCACTGGACTTGAACTGCTTCAATTTCAGTAAAAACTGGAAAATGGGGGTGTTCTAAAACTTTTGACCGGTAGTGTACATACACCGGTGGCTAGAATACATAGTTTGCTGCACAGTGATTGCATGGCTTTGACAAGTGGCATTTGTGACATGCGTCTCTAGAAGATTGCAAAGATACAATATTCCCTTCGCGGAGAATCTATCTCAAAAAAAAATCTGATTCCGCAATTCTCTAAGATTGGTGAGGCCATGCTCCAGAGAGCTGATTGGTGAGGGGGTGGGCTTTCTATAGGATTTGATCCGTTAGCCTGAACTTAACCTACTCCGGAGCAGGTTAGGTTCACCGCATAAGTTACCATGGCAATGCAACCTGGCTAAAAGTGAGCCATGGTCATGAGACCAAAAACACAGGGTTAAACCCAAAGTTTGCTCACTAATCCTGTTTCGTGAGACAGGCCCCTGATGGACCATGGTTTACTGACACAGGAAGCAAGATAATTCTGAAACCAGAACTGCACTCCATCCCCATCGCAGCAAACGACAGGTTGCAAAAAAGCTGAAGAAAGAAACTATGGAACTTTTGTAAGCGTCACCACACTGCTCACTGCAAATGTCAAACATACCTTCTCTTGATTCGCAAGAGACTGCAATTGCACCAAACAGGACATCACCAAGACTGTTGAGAAATCAACATTATTATTAGTATTATATTTACTGAAATACTGCAGTAGAAACTACCAGAAAGGAAAAACAAAACAAGCAGATATGTAAACTGATAGCATTTTTGGTCAGTGGCTTTTTACTATTCTTATATACTGTATATAATAATGAATTTGTTTATTTCCCTAGAACCTTCCAGAGTGATTTACACATCTTATATCTTTCACATACTATGAGTGTCTTCAGCTGGATATTTTCTGAAGTTATCCAGGTTAGTTAAGCATTATGTTCAAGGGTGCAACAGCACTGCCAAAAGTGGGATTTGACACAGATTTTTTTCCATAAGTACTCTAACACAGTTTTCCCACCCTGTCCCTGGTCCTGGGGGGTTTGTGTTCCATCTGGGTTCTTAATTAGTGAGGCTTGATTGGGCTCTTAATTAGCAAGCCTTAATTGTGCTCTTTATTAACAAGACTTAAGGTTGAGAAATGGGGAATTACCCCTCTTGGCCAGCACCTACAATTAGGTGGTGTGCAACAAAGACTGACAAGTTATACTTTTTGATTTCTTTATGGAATATATACTGGTAAACTAGCAAAATCAGAGCAGAATCAGCGGTATCGGTATCCCAGAAGCCAAGGTAATGTCAGGAGCCCAGGTGCTGTCCGCTGGGGCCTCTAGCCCTCTTATTTGAATACTCACTTTGATATCACGTGACAGGTGCAGTGCACGCTGGTACTGCAGCCCCTTGAAAAATAAATGGCTTCCATTTTTTAGTAGGAAAGTGAGACATACAAGCTTCTTTATAAGTTTCTTTGTGTTTATTTTTGCAACTTTCAGTAAAATAAAACATTCAGTAATGGCCGGTGTACACACTACTTGATTTCAGATCCTGATTTAGCCCCCTGATTTTCTCGATCTGGATAAAATGATCTCAATGATCTCAATTTTCATTATCCTGATGATCTCATAATGTGAGATTGCAATTGCGATTCTCCCGATCTGGTCTTTGAGAAATCTGGGATGTCCCTGTTATTTCAAAACCGTTTGTACAGCTCGTGTAGTGTGAGATGTGTGTCTTATACACAGAAACTGGTAATACCAACATGCCGGCGTACTGGTACTTATATTTTATTGTATTGCTGCCAGTGTTTCACAGTCCACAAGTAGATAGATAGATTGATTGATTTTATTTAATAATTAAAAATATGCACAAGGCAGCTCCAGACGGAGACAACTACACATGGCTGCTACATATAATAAATCATAGCAGTATGTGAATATAAAGCTAGCCACCTCTAACAGTATGATTTTGTTTTGGTTAATAACAGATCTGTGCTACTTCCCACCTCCAACTCTTTCTGCAGAACTGATAGACCATGTTGCCCAGGCCCCTCCAACCGCATTCTTGTCCAAACTTACATGTCTGACCCTCTTCTTGGGCTTGTCCACGCAGACCAGCACAAACATAACAACAAGTGAGTTGGTATTGACTGTCTGGCCTAATTTTTGTTTTGCTGTCAGAAGCTGTTGCTGTTGTAAACTGTTTATGATGCTCTAGAGTCCTCACATGAGTGACTTCACACAAAATCAGGGGGAAGTTTTGAGATTTCAATCTCAACTGTTTTACAACTGTGCAAGTGAAGAATCTTGTAATGTGTGATCCCCATGCCCTTGACACATCACCAAGTGTGCGCAGTACCACGATGGCATGACAAGCAATTTCAGGAGAAATGGTTGTTAAATGCAAGGGGCTCTCCGATGTTAGAATTCTATAGGATTTGGAGAATCATGTAATGTATAGCCAGCATAACACTGATTACTATTCTTAAACTTCATTGATTGACATCAGCTTGTTTGGCACAGGTACAGAATTGGCACAGCAGCTGGGTGGGATGGGTGCTAGGGAGCTGTGTGTATACTGGAGTCATGGTGATGCCTTGGCGGGTTCCAGCTCAGAGGAGGCGGTGCTTCACGCATGTCACTGCCGGTTTCAGGACTACGGCAATGAGCTCTCAATATGAGGGAGGGGATCATTTACATGAAGAAGAGGATATAATTGGCTACTAAATTGGGAGAAAAATTGGGGAAAGAGAGAAGAAATCTAAAAATCTTCACTTGTAGCTAGCTATCTTGGTTCACTGGCAGTTATTCACTGACTGACATGCAACAGAGCTGACTAACCACAGTATGGTCACCTCTCTTCAGCTCTGAATTGTCACAGGAATTTGCTAAATCAAAACATTATACGTACCCAATGCAGCTTGCTAATTGAACATTTATGTTAACTATCTAGCTATCTGCTAGTGCATATACCCATCTGTATTGGTGAGGCGATTGGGATCTGAATCTGATGATGATGAAGGAGGAGTGGCAGAAACAGCATCAGTATGTGACCCCGATTCATAGTTTGTGTCAAACTCTGGCTTTTGACTTTTGACTCAGTTCAGAATCTTTGGTCTTTAATGATTAAATTAAGAATGGGATGGACAATATATGCTGTTCACGTTTCATACATGAGGCTCACTGTGAACGTGTTTGGCTGTGTGTGTTTTAAAGAAGCAGTGCCGCAGTGCTGCAGCACACCTGTTAGGTTTCCCTGGGGACTTCCTGTCTATCAGACTACTGATAACAGAGCATCACTAATCCCTGCTTTTCACTCCCCTTCCTAAATATGCCCTGTGCCAAACCAGGAGAGCCCTTTCCTCAACCTACAACTATTACACTCTAAATCCTACTCTTCCTATTGGCCAACATGCATAGCGTTGCCTGGCAACCCCCGTTTTGGTTCTTGCTCAAAATGGGTTCTAAACGGTCAGTTCTTCCAATCAGTAGAGTGGCAAGGTAAACAGAGTTACTATGGCAACCAAATAAGTTTAATGGGGATGTAGAGCAGAACTCTGACAGCGACCAGTTGCTCTTCTGTATCCTCTGAGATTGAATTCATAATCGGAACGCTCCTGTAAGCTTTGGTGAGGGAGGTTACAAATCTACCTTATAATTCAGTAACGTGACAGTTATACAAACCATTCTATGTTACCTGGGGTCAGCATAACAGGAAAAAGGAACTGCAAGGAGCCATTTAAAAGGCAACCACTGTAATCAATCATAAACAAGGTAGCCATACTTTTATATGAACTTAGACTACAGCACTTTCTGTTTTTTTATCATAAGTGTATTATCTTATTACATATTGTATCATTAAATTTGTCAGGATTTGTCAGATCCGTATTTATATACAAAGGCATTATGTTAGCATAAAAAATGAAAAAAATCACAGGATGAAAAATGACCAACAGGAACATAATGTAGACATGTGAAAATGTGTAAATGTTGTTTGTGCTACATTGATTGTCCAGGTGGGACTTTATATCTCAAAAACTTGGATAGATGATAATAATGGTAATGGGGGAGAAATTGGTCTGTTGGGTAGCTGGGTGCAACAGGTGGGGAGAGCCTGCATTTATATGAAATAAAGATGAACTGATACTTCCTGTATTTGCTGCCTGAGCAAGCAGGTTTTTTGTGTCTGGGGTTCTCATCACAAAAACAGAAACAAAGCAAGGTGAGATAAGAGCAAGAAATTCACTCAATTATAATTATAATAACAAATATATATAATAATAAATATCCTTTAGTATTACTGTGTGGTCTTACTGTAAAATCGATCAGAAAAAAATGCAAATACAAGGCAAAAATGACAAGATAAGAAAATATTAAGGGATCTTGCAATATTTAATAAAAATAAAAATCGTATTAAGTAATGAACTAATCAGGTAATATTTTGTGATAGTGTATATATTTTGGAGATGTGACAGAGCATTAGGAGTTACAGAGCAAGTGGCATACAGACAGCAAAGTGTGCAGCATTTTTATTTAGTATCATACATGAAAGTCTACACTTTAAAGGAATGTGTTATGAGAATTAAGTCAATCCCTTTGAAGTCTGCAATTGTAGCATTCGATATGAGGCAATCTAAGACTGGTTAGTTTTTTAGTAACATCTGCCTTGCATTGAATCCTGGATCAGCAAACCTCTACCTCTACGTTTTTTTTTTTCTTAATACAAGCAGATTTAATTAAATTGTGCTTTGGTTCTACGATACTCTCCACATGTAATTACACACCTGCATAACAACCTTTATGTGCTGGTGTTAGTGCCACTGATTTGTTCCAGCAATACTGTGCTCTGTCGTTTGCAGTTTAGGTTTCCTCATGGCAGCAGCTGATCACCTGGAAACAGCTTCAAAGATTGTACCTGATCAAATTGTGCAGTTGTTACTGCATGGTGTTGGTTAACTACCTACAGAGCACACTGTAAATAATGCAGGTAAGGTAGAGCCGTTCCTTTTACTGCCCTGTAGGCAAGCACTACTGTCTTGAACCTGATGAGAGCTGCTCCCAGGAGCCAATGAAGGGTGCAGGAGGAGTAGGGTGATATGGGAAAATTTGAGAAGGTTGAACACCAGACGGGCTGCAGCATTTTGAAGGAGTTGCAGAGATCTGAGGACACAAATCTTGGAAGGCCAGCCAGGAGAGGATTGCAGTTGTCTAGGCAGGAGATGGTAAGTGCTTGGACTAGGAGCTGTGTTGGATTTCTTTGAGAAAGGGGCGTAACCTCCTCATGTTGGAAGAACCTACAAGAACGAGTCATCGATTCAATTTTAGCCGGGAAAGACAATTGGACGTCCAGGTTCACCTCAAGGTTCTTCACAGTCTGGGCTGGGGACAAAGTACAGTTTTCAATGGTGATAGAGAGAGAGGTCTTGGAGTGGACGCGGCTTCCCAGGGAGGAAGAGCAGCTTGGTCTTGTTAAGGTTGAGCTTGAGGTCGTGGGCAGACATCCAAGCAGAGATGTCTGTCAGACACACAGTGATGCATGTCGCTACCTGTGTGTCAGACGGGGGGATAGAAAAAAGAGCTGAGTGCCATCAGCATAGCAGTGTGAGGATATGACCAAGCCAAGTGACTATGTATACAGGGAGAATAGGGCCTAGGACAGAGCCCTGGGGGACACCAGTTGTAAGGCGGTGTGGTGTAGATACTGACACTCCATGTCACCTGGTAGGAGCGATCTGATAGGTAGGAAGCAAACCAAGAAAGTGCAGAGCCTGAGATGCCCAGCCCTGATAGGGCAGAGAGGTGGATCTTGTGATGCACTTCTTTGTAAAAGCGTCTGCTAAATGTCTAAAATGTAAAATGATTCACTGTGTCAAATACAACTGACAGATCTAGAATAATCTGAGAGAACAGTGGGAAGTAGCACAGATCTGTTATTAACCAAAACAAAATCATACTGTTAGAGGTGGCTAGCTTTATATTCACATACTGCTATGATTTATTATATGTAGCAGCCATGTGTAGTTGTCTCCGTCTGGAGCTGCCTTGTGCATATTTTTAATTATTAAATAAAATCAATCAATCTATCTATCTACTTGTGGACTGTGAAACATTGGCAGCAATACAATAAAATATAAGTACCAGTACGCCGGTGTGTTGGTATTACCAGTTTCTGTGTATAAGACACACACACACAGAGGAAGCTTCAGTGAACTAATTCAGTGACAGCAAGGAGTGCAGTCTCAGTTGTGTGGGCAGCCTTGGAGCCAGACTGGTTTAGGTCGAGATGTCTGTTCTGAAGAAGATACTGGGAGTAGTTGAAGACAGCATGTTTGAGTGTTTTGGATAGAAAAGAAAGAAGGGATACTGTCACACGCCACGTGACAATCCCTGGACGGGAACAGATCAGTCGGAGACGGAGAGTGGATTTTGGGTCTACAGACCAGGTTTTAATTTCTTAAATATGGTTCTCTTTCCCCAGACACGGGGAAGAGAACGAGACCGGGAGTGTAAAACAAACAATACAAAGGTTATTTGTCCGTCACCCTCACGGGTTCGGGACAAAAACAATAAACTAAAAATAACAAACTAAATTAAATAAACCTTTCGGTAAACGCCTTCCCGCACCGGAACTTTTCAGTTCCACTTTCATTTTCAGTTATTTGCCTAATTCCTTGGTCTCGACAGCCTTCTCCTTCCTGGTTCCAGCCCCTTACTGAAGAGAGCAGAGCAGTTTTAAGCACACAGGTTCAAACCTGGACCTGTTTGTGTGCTGGTTGCTCTGCCAGTAGGCGTGGCCGCTAATCCCCCCCCAGCCAGAAAATCACCAAGGGGACCGTGTAAGGAAATAGAGGAAAAACAATGTCAAGCTTATTTGGATGAGTGACAGTGACAGCATGGATACAAAGTGTATGTGGACATATTGTGTGTTTGTGTTTGTGTTTGTGTTTGTGTTTGTGTTTGTGTGTGTGTGTGTGTGTGTGTGTGTGTGTGTGTGTATTATTTATCAGACTGCCCTTTCTCTCTGCCCTTTGGGAATACACTAACATTTCCGCAAAACACACCAGGGCCCGGCTTTTCCTAATGGCAGCGCACTTGTACAGTGTTCTGATAACACATAATTTAGGACAGATAAGCCAGAGGTTACGGGACAGGTAAGTCACCTTGAAGATATATTTTGCACATTCTCAGAGGCTAAGCTTCAGCACCAAATTATACAGTGCTCCCTGGCAATACTGCCTCCCTTACCTAACACCAGAAATTCCTTATGTACAAATGTAGGTTACTCACAGGAAAGCATTGTATTTTATTGCCAACTTTGTTTGCTTGATTTTTAACTGGCAGTACAAACAGGGAGCACTGTACTCACAAGATATGGCAAAAGATTCAAATGGTTCAACGTACTGCATTCATCGGTGACATAGTGTTATTTTGTTTGCAACTTTATATACTTACCTCTAAAATGTCAACAATGAATTTCATGAAGGACGCTAAAATGCTTGAATCATTTAGTCTCCTGAACACGGAGGATCTTTGGGTTGAACATATACAACTTTTCGTAGTACTCCAGCTCCCACTAGTGGTTGATCTGCAATAACAGCAACTGCAAAGCTTTTTTATAAACTCACACCTTTAAACTTGTAATAGAGTACCGATTGCTACATAATATCATCTTGATTTGAGTTCAGTTCGAACTACTGGAACTACCGTGTCTTGCTTGTGCAACAGAGAGGTAGGTCAAAACAATATAGGCCTATGCATTTCACACGCGTAGAAAAATAAATTACAGCCTCTATGTAATCTAAAAGACCCAGTGATTTGATATTATTTATTCTAGTCTGACATAAAAATGTATAGCGACGAAATTAGAGAATGGAATGTCCGTGCAATTAACTTACAGAGCAGGAAAGCGCGAATGAGCGAGGCGTGATTAATATGTGGGCGACTCTTTACAAAGGAGCACCTCCAGTGTACTAAAGCCTCTGCAAAATCAGTTCCTAAACAATTTGATTTGTTGGTTTTAAATATTAAGCTTTCAAATAATTCCATGATTACGGTTGCTGGATGTTATTGCCCAACCTCAGCACCAGCCTGTGCACTAGCTGCTTTGAGCTCTCTTCTGGCCCCACATATCAAATCTGAATTTATTCTCATAGGTGATTTGAACTGGAACATGTTAAACCCACCTGAATAAGTCTTGCTCCAATTTAACTCCCTAAATCAAACACATTACTGCTAACTCCACAAGATATGACCCCAAACACTCTGAAAAGTTGACTCTTGATGTGATTATTACCAACTCTCCTGATCTGCACCATATCCTTCACACTACACTTTACCAAATTACAGGCACAAGAGGTGCATGTAGGGGTGCCCTTGAGCGGCTAGATGTTCTGTACCACTCTGCCATCAGATTTGCCACCAATGCTCCTTACAAAACCCATCACTGCAACCTGTACTCCTCCATAAATTGGCCATATTTTCACACCAGATTAAAAGTTAACCCTGCTCACATTCATTTACAAAACCCCTAGATTGTGACCTTTTTATTGTACATTTTGTATTACTTTGTATTCCTACTGTATTGTATGTTTTATGTGTTTACTGTGTAACCCCTGCTGCCATTCTTGGCCAGGTCTCCCTTGGAAAACAGGTTTTGAGTCTCAATGGAACTTCCTGGTAAAATAAAGGCTAAATTAAAAATTAAAAAATGATGTTGCTGTTGCGCATATTTTTGTGCAGTTTTTTAAATGTATGCTTACTGTTATTTATTGCCTTGTGGCTTTGCATTGCATTGTGTTTGCCTCCTACTGTCCCTGTTATTCCTGCTGTCTTGTGTTTTTGCTATTTGCTGTATGTAACTCTTTGTTATTGTCTGACTTGTCAGCGCTGAACATTCTGCTTGTCTAATTCAGTGTTGACTGTTCTCTGTCAAAAAAAAAAAGGCTAATTACCTCTTGCCAGTCCATCCTCGTAAATAAGAATTTGTTCTTAAGTGACCTGCCTGGTTAAATAAATAAAAAATAAAATTAACTAATGTGTGAGTGTTTTGTTGTGTGACTTCTAACAGGGGACTTTAATTCCATCTGCATTTTTTCCCTCATGCTACAGGGAACATATTTATTTCCCAGTGCCATTGTTCCACTGTTTTCACCATCATAAGCTGAATATGTTTAGTAACTGCAGTGATTACAACCAGGACATATCACTGAATCGAAGGAGTATTGATACATTGAAGTTATTGATTAATACATTTGTTTGTAATATTGAGCTTTTTAGAACATGGGAATATGGGTGCTCATATCTTTAATGTCAATAACATTTGAGGGCCCAAGGTATTTGAATTAAAAATGGCTCACCTCTATGCGCTCAGACAAGTCAGACATTTTGCGTTGAATAAAGAAGGTTATCTTTAAATAAAAAAATTGTTTTCAAATGTATTTCAAAATGTTCAAAACAGATTTGCCTACTATAGATAATAGATAATGTTATTTTTTTTTACGACTGTCTTAATAAAAGGAAAAGTAGTCATTAAGATCGTAATCTATTTATTTAGAACATTAGTTAAAGCATAGCAGAAGAATCACTTGTTGGTCAATTTTAGAAGTACATTTTTTACAAACTGTTTTATGAAAATAAGTCCTGTGCTTCTGGGATTCCCCCCGAGAGTATGCGTCTGCATGCGTATGCATGCGTATGCTGCTTTAAAAAAATTGTCTGAAACGAACAAGGATTTCTGAAACATCTACAGTATTTTCATGGACAATGTATACATCTATTGATTCACAACTGATAAGCATGCCAGAAAATATAGCCCATCAAGGTGTCAATTTCATTTTAATTACATCATATTGCAACCATTCTCAGGAAAGTGAGAATAGCCCATACATTCAAACGGGAGCAGGCAGGACTTCCTGCTCTGAACTACGTAATCTGCCTCGCAGTTCTGGCTACTGGAGCAGCTATGAGACTGCCAAAATAATCTAAGCATATTTTTTGAGGTACTTAAAAACATATACAATTATAGAAAGCTGGGAGCATTCCCTTTGAACACTTCCTGACATGAAAAATACATGATAAACTTAAGGCATCAGAACTCGGCTTGACCACTAAAGACCATGATAGAGACCTGGCATTAAACATCTAATTTACAAGCGTCACTGGGCCCGTGAAGCTGGCAGGTGTCCCTCTGTAGTTCCACAGCTGGCCTACAGAGGGCAGAGGTTGTACAGGCTGTGCGCTGTCCTGGGTGTCTTCAGAAATGTTATTTAGATGAACACTGGAATTGAGCAAGTGTCCAAATTCACTGTCAGATGTTCACTAATTGACAATAACCTAAGCTAAAAACTGGGTTAAATTATTTTCTTTTTTTGTGTAACCTGGCCCAGTTGTTATTTGAAGAGCTGTGGAATGATACAAATTAATTTGAGCGCAGTCCTTTGGAAACAAAATAGATAACGATTGTATACTGACCAAACTGAAGCTTCTCGCTGATTGTAGTAATGCATAAATGCATAAAAGGTGATGTAATGCTGGAAAGTAGTTAATGAATGAAAACCTTAATTTGTGACGTCATAGATTTTGATTGTCAGGCAAACTACAACATTACAAACCCGGGTGAGTTTAAGCACACTAGAGCGCGGATGATTACGTTCCGGCTTTCTATCGATAAAATATGCGCCCATGACGTAATAAATGTACCAGGAGAATGTGGAATATTTCGTTGTGACATTGAAACACCTGCTCAGGTCCGATTAAACGTTTATGGATTACACAAGACACCCCCGTTTTATATGTAGGGAAAAAACACTGATTTTAAAGATCCGAAAAGGATTATGCCCGTTAAATTTCGCAAGTTCTCCTGTTGCATCCACAGTGAGGTCCTGTTTTCTGTTTAGTCTTCGGCTGTTATTATCCAATCATTGATGATTTACATAGATGTACTTGCTCTAACGTGGGAGGAGTTCCCTTGGTAGAAGCGTGACTCACCACTGCAGAAGAAATAGCAGACATAGCACAGCAAATACTCCGTTCCAACAGCATCATAGTTCTTTTGACGCAAAAGCGTCAATTGTGCGTTGATGTGAAAATAGCTGCACTTGCAGACGATGCCTTGCGGCGCTCGTTTTAGAACTCAATCAATTCTCAATAGACAGAACCCATCCGCAGCTCATTTCGATTCCTAAGGGACAATGTGAAAAGTGCAGATAAATTATTGATTAGGCAGAAGGGTATCACTCCTTGTTTGTTCCAAAGCATCATTGGTTCAGCCGATTTGGGGTTTTAGCCCTTGTGAGCAATCATTTATCAGCTAACGAAAATATGAACAGAATGTTTACTCGAGCTATGCCATTTTATTTATTTATTTGTAATCAGAGCGAAAGAGAGAGAGAGAGAGAGAGAGAGAGAGAGAGAGAATGATTCGACGGAGAGAGAATTTGTGTTACTTGAGTAGCTCGCGAGCTACCTTTCCCGAAGTTGGTCTCTGACTGAGATTGTTTTTAAATCGTGGATGTCCATTTCCAATTCAAGCGTCTTTTTTGGTTAACGAGGTTAGTTGATACCTTATTGAAGTGGTCTTATCACTTTCGCTGTTGGGAGGGTTTATCGTGGAAGAGAAATAACAAGTCAAAAACATATTTTACAGTACAGTACATGTCAGGTTGGAACAAAGGAAGTGTACAGTACCGATTGCTAAAATAGACCATGCTCCAGCTTAAATTTGTTTGTAATGACAATCATTTTTGAAATACGTTCAACAAACCATTTCGACAGTGTTTCCTGACTGTTTTTGGATATTAATGAGGTTGTCGACATTAGAATAATCACTATATATATAGTCCGGAAACATTGTGTGTGTGTGTGTGTTTACATAACCCATCTGTGAAGCTATCATATTCTCTATAGTCATAGTACTTTGTTGGGAGCTAACTGAGTCTCTGTGTGTGGAGCTAGGAATGCACTTTTCTGCTCTGTCTCTCTCTCTCTCTCTCTCTCACACACACACACACACACACACACACACACACACACACACACACACACACACACACACACACACACACACACACACAGTCTCTATCTCCTTTCTCTCTCTCTCTCTCGTTCTTCAGAAAGTGTATAGAAAGCATATCTGCCCTATCAGCTTTGTAGTACATTACATTACATTGACATTTTAAGCATTTAGCAGACGCTCTTATCCAGAGCGACTTACAAGATGTGCATTAATACATGGTAGGAACAATCATAGTAATTTTGCTCAGATGAGCATTAGTTGCTGTTATCTTCTCTTGCTCAACTCTGCTACTAACATGCAAGCATACTATTCTATACAGGCTTTGCTGTTACTGTGATGTGTGTCCATTGCTTTACTTTTGTGATTAATGTAGGGAGCAGCTTTGTCTTTGGGAATAGCTAACATTCTTTAATGCCACACTCCACCGCTCAGCTAATCAATCTGATCCCTGTTGAGACTATGAATTACCGCTGTCCAATGAATCTCTCCCACATGCTCTCCCAAACTGTACCACACCTGGGGACCTGTGGTTTGTGTTGCATGATATCACACTCGGAGGCAATAGTGGGTAAGGTCAGATTGGGCTTTGGGCTGTCTGTGGTTTAATGAGCAAAATACTTGCCACCAGGAAGTTGTGGGGTGGAATCCCAGTGAGAGCACCACTGTACCTGATCTGTTTCAGTAAACATTCAGCTGTGTAACAGGGGAAAAGCATTCACTCTGTAAGTTACCATGGATAGGGATGTCTGTAAAAATAAAAAAAAAAAAGATAATAAGGGATCATTTTGGAGTGTAATATATCTGGCCTCCCAACAAGGTTTCAAAGGTTTCGTAGGAACACGTTTTTGGAGGATGTGCATGTGTGGGCCTCCCCAAAATGAGGAATGCTGCATCAATGAAGTTCACTTACTGCTGTGATTGAGTATATACCTGTGTATCTTCCATACTAGGGTAAAAAACAGGGGCATGGGGTTGGTGGATATATCTATGGCAGCATTCCTGTACAGTATGTGGCTGGCCCAGAAAATTGTATTTTAACCGGAAGTTTCTTGCACTGCCCAGTTCTTTAACCTTCGGAGCTCAGGGCTTAACCTGAACTGCTTCTGTGCTCTAAATATCAATGTCCAGTAATATAAAGGGATACTTTGGGTGAAGTTCCTTATTGAATTTTCACTGGATATATATATTTTATATCACTACTTGGTGGATTCTTCTGCACCCAGGCTGCTCTAATACACCCAGAGGAAATCTCTTTAAGTACTTAATGTGCTCTGGTTCTTGCTGTTCACTTAATTGATTAATAAATATAAGATTGAAATGTATATTTATGAAATGTATATTCATCAAATTAATCATTTGTATATTTACATTTTAGCTTTTGAGATATATGATATTTTTGAAGACACTATTGATGATACAAATATATACGCATATTAGGGTACATCAAAAAAACATGACGTGACAGTTGTCACACGCTCGCTTGTAATTTTGATCCACTTAATGAGAAAACCTGGCAGTATAAAAATTAGTTCAATATATCAATGGTTAGGGGTGAATAATAACCTTATTTATACCAGGGTGGTTTATCAGTATGTCATATGGTCCAGGTGGCAGAGGATCATTGGTGAGCGTACCCAAAGACAACAAACAAGAAGGACCTTCTTTACTGAAAAATACTTTCTTTCTGAAGGCTTTTAGTTCTTTTCATGCCATTGTTTGTCAATTTCTTTCGTTTTGTTGGTGTTCACATAATACGGGGAAACCAATCCCAGAATTAGCTAAATGTATTTTTATAAATATAAAACACGAATTATGCCTTCATATGCTGTAATGTTTTAAATATTAAGAGTGTTAAACAAGACATAGTTTTCATAGAGTTACGTCGCCTGAAAAAAATCAGTACGGGGAAACCAATCCCAGAATATATGTAGTATGTAGTGTACAAAGTTTGTTGTGGATGTGCAACCCCTAAATAAATGGCTTCTAAAATGAAAATTTGTCCGTGAAATTTTTTCTCTTTCAGTGGCTTAATTGAGAAAGCAAGCGAAAGAAATGGACCACCTTCAGGTTTTCTCCCGAACATGTGCGATAACTTCATGTTTTTTTTGACGCACCCTAACGTATATCCTTTTGTTATATTCTCTGTGGCAGCACTTTGTTCTCTGAAGAGCATGGCCAGTCTCTGAGGTTTTATTCTTCGGCTTCATTAGTTGATCCTCGTGACTCCACCATTGCCCAGCTCGTGAAAGTGCTCACGATCCCTGGAACACAGGACATCGACAGAATTACTTGCTTGACTCGCGGCCTGACAAACACTCACAAGCTGACAGACTGAGAGAAGACTTACTAACTGAGAGACTGACGGACACCAGAACCTTCACAAACCACAGGATTGGCTCCTCTCTGTCAGAGAAGCTGTAAGCACAGGTAATAGGTTCCCGTTTTAGCTATAAAGCTCCCCTCAGTGAATGTTTTATTCACCACAGAGTGCTCTGACTGAATTTGGATAGATGCCGCCCCTCCCTTCCTCCCCTACACACCTATTTTGTGCATTATGTCTATATAAATGATCAATTGTGCATCCACTGGTGTTATGGTGGTGCACAACTGTATGGGGTCAATCCAGTCCTGCCCTGGCTGAAACTTCACTTCAGCCTGAGTGCTTATCATGATATAATGAGATCATCTAGGCTCAGGTTTAAAAGGGCAACGTTTTTCAGTGTTATTTAAATGGCCGTAACCTGGTAACTGTAAAACATGTTTGCCACATTATATTCTGTGTTTCTGGAAATCATGCAGCAACAAACAAACAAACAAAGGCTTTTGTCTTGTGCTTAAACTTAAAACCTTAGTCTTCAACCTTTAAATACACACTGATCTCTGACCTGTTATTGGTGACTGTGCACCACTCAGCAATACCACTCTCATAGGTAGAGTTATCTTAATTTTATGTACTGCACTGAGCTTTCATAAAATCAACAGTGGGTATATGTAGAGGGTGAAGTGAAGTAAGCGTACATACAGTATATGCATGTTAAAAAGGCAGCGGTTTCTGTTCTTATGCTCAAGGAGGTAAACTGACATTCATTTGGTGACGGTGGAGAGGTAGAGGTAGAGAAGAGTTTGGTTTCACTTGTATTTACCACACGCTACAGCTCCACATATGGTTTTCCTAGTGGAAACGGTGACGGTGATGTACTACATTATCATTACTGAGTAGCTGTTGCATAAATTATCATTATCATTATCATTACCAATATCTTGCATAAATATGAGGTAGTTTATGTACTAGGAGGCTAACTGCTCTGTCCTATTCTATCTATTTCAATGCTCCACTTTATATTTTTCTCTTGAAGCTCTTCACAACATGTATTGTATGTAATGTAAAATTGCATTTATATAGCACTTTTTAAGGGACCCAAAGTGCTTCACAGTGAAGGGGGGGAAACTCACCTCAACCACCACCAATGTGTAGCAGCCACCTGGGCAATGCGGAGCAGCCGTTTTGCAGCAGAACTCTCACCGCACATCAGCTCAGGTGGAGAGGGAGGGAATTATTGAGCCAATTAAAACTAGGTTGCAGATTGAAAGAGCCATGATGGGAATTTGCCCAGGAGACTGGGGAACCCCCTATTCATTGCTATATGGGATTCCACGGGATCTTTAATGACCACAGTGAGTCAGGATGTTGGTTTAATGTCTCGTCCGAAGGTCAGTGTCTCCTTTAGTGCATGGTCCCTGTCACTGCAGTGGGGCATTCTTTTCATTTGGTTCAGAGAGAAGACCAACCCCTACTGGCCTACCAACACCATTTCCAGGAGGTCTTCTATCCAACTACTACTATCCACTACTAACCAAGCTTACACCTGCTTAGCTTTAGCCATTCAGTAGGAGCACGCTACATGATGGTATGGCTGCACTTTCACAAAAGTCACATGTTAAGTGACTACATTTCCTGCAATTTGGAGTAGTGATGTTCACTCTTGCTCTTGAATAGTTGCGAGGTGTGTAGTTTTTAAACATCTCTTAGCCTGCCTCTCAGCATGTCCCTCAGTCTGTCTCTCAGTGTGTCTCCTGGCACTTCTTTCAGCACATCCTTTGGTGTGTCTCTCAGTGTGTCCCCCAGTGTGTCCCTAGTGTGTTTCTTAGTGTGTTCCTCAGTGTGTCCCCCAGTGTGTATCTCAGTGTGTATATCTCAGTGTGTTCCTCAGTGTGTCCCTTAGTGTGTTTCTTAGTCCCTCAGTGTGTTTCTTAGTGTGTCTCAGTGTGTTTCTTAGTGTGTATCTCAGTGTGTTTCTTAGTGTGTCCCTCAGTGTGTTCTTTATTGTGTCTCTCAGTGTGTCCCTCAGTGTGTCTCTTAGTGTCCCTCAGTGTGTATCTCAGTGCGTATCTCAGTGTGTCCCTCAGTGTGTTCTTTATTGTGTCTCTCAGTGTGTCCCTCAGTGTGTCTCTCCCTCAGTGTGTATCTCAGTGCGTATATCAGTGTGTCCCTCAGTGTGTATCTCAGTGTGTCCCTTAGTGTGTATCTCAGTGTGTCCCTTAGTGTGTATCTCAGTGTGTCCCTCAGTGTGTATCTCAGTGCGTTCCTCGGTGCATATCTCAGTGTGTCCCTCAGTGTGTCCTGTCTCTCAGTGTGTCCTTCAGTGTGTCCCTCAGTGTGTCTCTCAGTCTGTCTCTTGGTGTGTCTCTCAGTGCGTATCTCAGTGTGTCCCTTAGTGTGTCTCAGTGTGTCCCCTCAGTGTGTATCTCAGTGTGTCTGTGCATATCTCAGTGTGTCCCTCAGTGTGTCTCTCAGTGTGTCCCTCAGTGTGTCTCTCAGTGTGTCTCCTCAGTGTGTCTCAGTGTGTCTCTCAGTGTGTCCCTCAGTGTGTCCCCTCAGTGTGTCTCTCAGTGTGTCTCTCAGTGTGTCCCTTAGTGTGTCTCCTCAGTGTTCTCTCAGTGTGTCCCTCTCAGTGTGTCTCTCAGTGTGTCTCTCAGTGTGTCCCTTAGTGTGTCTCTCAGTGTAGCCCTCAGTGTGCCTCTCAGTGTGCGTCTCAGTGTGCGTCTCAGTGTTCTTTCAGTGCATCTCTCAGCCTGTCTCTCAGTGCGTCTCTCAGCCTGTCTCCATGCACATTCTTCAGCACGTCCTTTAGTGCGTTTCTCTGCGTATCTCCGTCCATCTCTCAGCAGGGCTCTCAGTGCGTCAGAAGTGCAGAAAGGACCTGAGCAGGGAGAAGGCAGAAAGAGAGAAAGAGTGGGGTGAGAAGGAAAGAGCACACGATAAGTAGATGGAAAGGCAGAAAGCTCTTTTGAGAATGAACAGAGAAAAATAAAAAAGCAAAGATGAAGGAGAGAAAAAGAAAGGATGGGGAGAGAAAGAGGGTCTATCAATTAAGCACAGAAGAAAAGGACAGAGAGAGAAAGAGAAAGCGAGAGAGAGAGAGAGACAGAGAGGGCAGTAGAAGTGAGAGAGCCATAATGACGTAGCTCCCAGCAAAGTGGTGGTATTAGTGGGAGAGAGGGGGAGGGAGAGAGAGAGATAGACTCTAGAGTGGTACTCTAAAAGCATGCTACAGTACAGTTCATTGCCAGCCGATAGAGGGAACACACCATGACTGAGTAGTGTACGGAGCAAGACACCAGCTGCCCTCCCCAGCCTCAGACTGAGTGAGTACAGAGAGCCCTGGAGCTCTTTCTGTTAGCAGGAGTTGTACTGATGCACCATGGCCAGCTCTGCACCTCTCTCTGCTTTTAAGGAAACTTAGGGCCAAATTCTCATGTGCTCTTTACTGTTGGGGTATTCACTAGTACTCAGTAAATGTAATATTGTCTTTAAAAAAAACAAATATACATGCAATTGTAATGTTAGTTAATGTTTTAGCTGAATTTTCCCACAGAAGAAAAATATTTCTTCATCAGAGCAGGGTTTTCTTACCCTCACCTCCTTGTCATCATGTTTTGTACTGTCTGTCAGAATTTTTTTCTGCACGTTTGTAGAAGTTTGGGGTCATTTTGGGGCAGCCAGTCATTTTAGTCCTGGGAGTTTGGATCGTGGGGGGGTGGAGGGGTATTGCCAGTAATCCCAGGATGGATTGATACAGTTGTTGAGTCCTCTCTGGTGTCATTGAGGGGAGGGGAAGGGGAGAACGGGGGCACTGGGCTTCCTTTGTGGGACAAATTAAATACTGCATGAGTCTGAGCACTAAAAGCCTGCTCTCAGGAGAGGGAGAAATTGTTGTATGTGTGTGTGTGTGTGTCTACATGTGTGTGTGAGAGAGAGAGAGAGTGATCATGTGTATGAAAGTGTGTGTGTGATTGAGTGTGTGCTGAGCGTGTGCGAGCCGGTGTGCATGTGTGTCGGTGTGCTGTTGTCTGTGTGTGTGCACACATGCATAGTGTTTGAGTATTCTGAATGTCAGTGCAAATATAATGTGTGTTAGGGTTTTTCAGTGCTTTGTGTGTCTATGCAGTTGTAAACATATACTGTATGGTTTTGTGAGAATGTGTGTGTAATATTTGGTTTACATTGATTTAGGGTCAGTATACCAGGATATTCACTGTGGCAACAGAAGTTAAGCAGCTTCCTTAAGGGGACAACAGCAACTGCAACTGTCAGACACCAATCAAATGTGATTATTCTGCAACAAACACAATCTTCAGTCACCAATCAAATGCGATTATTCAGTAACAAACAAATACAAATAAAATAAACCTTCAAAAACAGAACAAGCATATTTATAGCAACATTATATATATGTGTGTATATTGTGGTGTCCCCAGGGGTTGGGCGACACTCACAGACCTTGCAGAGGGCGTAGGCAAGTGCAAGAACACAGAGGAGGCAGTAATATAAACAAAATTATAATTTATTAAACGACTACTTACAAACAGCGGGGTCTTCAAGGGAATACAAACACATAAAGTCCACAAATCCTATCTCGTCGTCAATGTCCAAATCCAATCCAAAATCCAGGTCCAAGTCCGCAATCCAGTCCGTAATCAAAATCCAAAGGGGTGTCCTCAAACAATCCAATTTCATACACAAAACACACTCCAACAATACTCTCTCTCTCCAAATACTGGCTGGTCAATCGACTTCACAGTTTCTTACTCTCCAAACTCACACAGCAACTCCTTCCCACTCACGTTCCTACTCCTTTTCAAGTATAATGGGATTCAGCCCTTTAAATAGGCCTTGAAATGGCCTTCAGCTGGTCGTTAGTCCCGTTGCCTTGACTTCGTTCAGGTGTTCCTGTGGCCTGCTGGGAAATGTAGTGTTTTCAGGCTTCCATGTGTTGTAGACCAGGCAGCCATTTCCTTGTGCCCAGCCCCTTGGGCTGCCACAATATATATATATATATATATATATATATATATATATATATATATATATATATATATACATATATATACAGGTAATGGCCAGAAAGCTGGAAACATTTGGGTAAATAAGGGACACAAAGTATATTGAAAGCAGGTACATCCACATAGGTAATTAAGCAGTTAACATCCCAGCATGCTCAGAGCCATGTACAAAACTGCTGGGCAGGCCTGGTTGCCTAAAATTATGGCTACCATGGCTAGAAGAAGATATCTCAGTGACTTTGAAAGAGGAGTGGTTGTTAGGGAGGTGCGTTTGGCAGGAGCTTTAGAGTTGCGTTTGGCAACTCGCTGATGTGTCACGAGAAGCAGTGTCTAAGGCGATGTCAGCATGAAACTCTTAGGGAAAGACATCATCAACAAAGGACAACTGTGGTCAAAGCACACACTCCTCGACCATGATGAAGGCTGTGCCTTAGTTCAAGCTTTGCACCTCATGTTTTTAGTTTGAGGTGCAAGGTTAAATGGGTGAGCAACTCTAAATCAATTGACTGCAAATTTCAATCCAAGGGCATGAGCAGGCAGTTTCATCAACAGCAGCCTGTCGAGACCTCTACAGAGCAGGATGCCATAGTCATATTGGTGTTTCCACCTTTTTTGGCCACTACCCATATATGCCCAATTGACTGAAAGGGATCTAAAGGGTTCTTCTGAACTAAATTCGTAGGTCAGACATCTGTTGGGGGTAGGGTGGAGCTGGTAAGCTCAGGTGGTCCAGTTATCATGTTATTTTAGGTACAGAACACTTTTAGGTAATGAAAGGGAAGCAGGTGAGGACTGAGGACAAAACCTGCCTTATCCCCAGTGAGCAAGCCAGTGGAGACAGCGAAGGAGGGAGGTGGAACCCTCCAGTCATTACTACAGTTCCCCAACCATTATCAGACATTATTCCCTTAGAGCGTTCACATATAATATCTTTATTGTCTCTCCATTAAATTAACCACTACTTACAACAGTAATGCAAAACCTATCCTAGCTTCTTCTTTTTTCTTTCTTTTTTTAATCATCTTGCGCAGTCGACAGAAGCAGAAGCATTGTAGAAAACATTGACTGATTTCAAGTGGCTGTAAAAGAGTGCAGTGCAGTTGGAAGAAATCATGGGACGGGACAGAGACTTAGCATCTGTTAGGAAGAGGAACTGCTGTAGTGAGAGATAATCAGGGTGGAGTGACTGTAGGGAGGGTGTTACATTGCACTGGGGTTGTCACCACGCCTCCCGCTGCGCCCAGGACAGGATTAAACATCAGCCTCTAGTCTCAGTTTCAGGCGCACAATCTCTGAACAGCTTTGTTAACTTTTATGGCCAAGGCTACCTGTAATAGGATTGGTGAGGACAGATCTGATTAGCTGGGGCAGTTTGTCACATAGATAGATTATTTCTCTCGTTTTTTCCACCCAACACTAGCATACCTAAAGAGCTCTGAAAAGCAGGTGGCACTTTTTGAAACCAAATACAATTAAGCATCTTTGTGCAGTATTTCAAGAGTTTACATTTTTTTCCACTCCTTCCCCTTCTCTGCAGTATTGTATGAATTTTGCCCTCCCCCCACCCCGGTACGGGAGTGTCACGGGTCATCAGGGCTCTCATGTGAAGACTGATCACCGGGCAGAATAAGAAAGCACGGGACGGCAGGAGACTAAATTTAGACTGAGCCACTTCCAGTGAAAAACGCTCCCTTTTCAACATCCAGACCGTAGGCTCTCTGCCCTGGCGTCCACTCACACTGTCCCTTATCTCTCAGCTTCCCACCACTCTGCATCTTATTTTACCCATCCCTCTCTTTCCCTTTTCCACCTGACTACACTTTTCTTACCATCCCTCCTTTCCTTTCTGTTTTCCACCCCTCACCATCTTATTTTATCCTTCCCTCTCTCCATTCCTTCTCGCTCTACCTTTTTCTCTCCCTTTCTGAACCATGCTGTCGCTATCTGTCTCTGTCTTTTTTTAAAGATGAATAACGACTACAGCGCTAACGAGGAGGAAAGAATCGCCTATGCACCGCCCCCCCCCATCTTCTGAGAATGAAAAGAGCGAGGGATAAAGGAGGCAGCGGGCCTTGTTAATGCAAGTGCTTTAAACACACACACACACACACACACACACATACACACGCACACACATGCACACATACACACGCACAAGAGAAGAGCAGCCAAGAGGCATTCATTTAGAAGCGCTGCATCAGAGAGCTCTTACAGGACATGCAACAGCAAGGCCAGCCAAGCTGAGGGAGGACTAGAGCCTGCTGCCAGGGCGATGGGCCCTGGGTGCCGTGCAGGCGGAGGGGTTTAATAGACCTGAAATGGTGAGGAACAACACACCGCTCTCCCTGCTCCATGGATATCTCTCTGCCACCCTGGAGAGCCTTATTAAAGGTGCCACATCACTGATTACCCCCAATCCTTTCAGTAGGCCAACTTACCATTGACTCGTTAAGCAGTGCTTACCTCATCAGGGCAATGGTCACCTTATTAGGACAATGACGCAGCAACCCTTCTGAAAGAAACCCCACCCTCATTCCTTGGACATGCCAATGTTTGTGACCTGTGTGATGTGAGGTGGAGATATTAACGGTACTTTTAAAAGGCCATGTGCAGTGTTTGGTAGTTATTTAAAGTTTTTGTCCTGGGCAGTGGTAGGTAGAAGTATTTAAAGATCATTCTGTCATGAGTTTCCCTTAAGACACAAAGACATCCTCTTAAATCCAACTTCTTAATTAAACATAAACTTCTCTTTAATAATTATTTATTATTATTAAAATTATACAACACAGGTGGAGATGCAAATGTTAACTTCTTTTTTAACCAAAAACAGAATTATTTAGAATGATACTGTAAAATACTGTGTTCAAATAATTCCTTTAAATGGTAAATAAACATAGATGTGATGATTGTGACTATGGTCGTTTTTTGTTTCCTACTGATGTGCTTTATCACATTTGCCTTGGCAAAACTGTCTAATGTCTCATATAGAACATTGGAAATAAAATAATACAGCATAGTATTGATAGTATTTAGTATTGGGAGTAAGTCATTCACCCATTTCTTTTTGCTTATTCATTAATAGTAGGCGATATAAAAGGCCATTAGAATTTGGCAAGATCCCCTACAATGCACTGTAGTGTCTGAGATGGGTCAGATGTGTCTGTTCGACTCTGAAAAAAGCCCAGCTAAAGCTCTCATGTTAACCACAGAATAGCCTGCATCTCAGCTCGCAATGTAGACGGGGGGCAATATATTTCTTGAAATTTGAAAGGAAGTAAGTACACTGTAGAACGATATTAGGAGTTATCAGGCCCACTGTAGAGAAATGTGATGATCGAGGCTGCTGGTTTTTCCTAACATGATTTGAGACAACTCAGCTGAAACCAGGAAAAACGTTTTGTTATAAAAAAATTTAAGAGAAACCACGCGTTCTACCGAGCTGGGCTTTTATAACTAATTTCGCCACCCGCTGTACACACTCGCTTTATGGAGCAGTTTGATTTCCACTGTGACGGTGATTTTACGGGACTACAAGGGTGGCGTCTGAAATTAAAATGAGCGGATTGTGAGACGCGAATGTTTTCTGCCTGCCTGCATTCGGGGCGGATGTGCTCCAGTGCGATATTCTGGGCATCAATTATGTATGGGGAAATGGCAGCTCAGAGAGCAGGCGAACCGCGGTAACGTCATTATGGAGCACGCGGGCTGAGCGCGTTTTCGCGGGCGTTCAGTTTCCCTGGTCCGTGAACGCTGGATTGCGGGAGCATTGCTGCGATGGAGAGAGGCAGGGATCGCGGGATAGATTCCCATGTCTGTGTCTGATTCCAGCGCCGCAATCCTCATCGGCGAGGTAGGCCTGGCTCCGTCTGTCTGTCTGTCTGTCTTTGCTGTACCCTATTATGTCTCCGCCACTCCGGTTATATCCGTTTCTTGCTCCGATTTCATTCCCGCGCGCTTCTGTCCCTTTTCCCGCCACAGACCTTGCTCCTGCAGCTACACATTTTAGTTGTGTATTCCCTCCTTGTCTGCTCTTTTAAGAAGCAGTTGCTTTCTCTATCTCCATCCCTCCTCTCCCTGCCTGCGCCCTGCAGAAACGTTCTGTTTTTTTACGTTTACCCTGCTCTTGATGTCAGTATATTTCCCTTTCTCCTTTTCTTTAACCAATTTCTGTCTTAATTTTCCTGGTGTTATTATTATATCTTAAGTGATATAGTAGTCGCTATTCCAGTGTTAGGGAGATGTTATTTTGTGTTTGTGTTTGTACTCTCAAGGAATAAAGAGGCCTCTCCCGTGTTTGAGATTAATCCGATTAATGTTGTGCGTTGGTGTAAATCCAATAAAAATGCTGTTGCATGTTCATTGGTGACACATGAAGAACTGTAGCCTATATGACTGTTAATACCTTAAAAGGTCAAGCTCATTGCAGTAAGAGAAAACATTTGAAAGTTTATTGTGGAAAATACTGAGGCATTCCAGAACTGGACCTTTTAGTATAGATTTTTAATAAAGAATAAACAAAATGTATAAACAGTACAGGGGTGATGAGGTGATGCATATGACTGTTGCCATACATTTTGCTGGCTCTCTGTGGTGTAAAACGGCCCCTAAAATACTTTATGACAGTATAGTTAGGTATGCCATGATTTGCAGATGTTATATTTGTCAGCGTAGTGCCTGGGCAGGAATAATGTCCTCTGAACATTTGGCTACTGAGCATGCAAAATAACATTTGGATCAAAATACAGTACTGGGGCAGGGATCAGGTTGTTTCTACATAGGGTGGGGATACTGCATTCTAAAGCATTTTGCAGAACTGGGCCGCCACACTGCTGGCTGAAGCAGGGACAGCTTCTTATGTAATGCAGAATCCTGCGGAAGACTTCTTGAGAATAGCATTTTTAACACTATGCCTCCTTCTGCTGGACACACTGTGCCACTGCTCAAAAATGTCATTTAATTTATGTTCCATGTGTAGCAGTTCATTTCCATACAGACTGTATACAGGCAGTCCCCGGGTTACAAAAGTCCGGCTTATGGAGAACTCGTACTTACGAAAGGACTGCCGTATGGCATTGAATACAATGGTTCGTAATAACGAACGCAGCACTTCGTGATGCTCATGAAAACATTGCGCGGTTTCAGCGATTCGTCGGCTCAAGGAACAGAGATCACTGTCCGTTATTTTAAGTCAGATCATGGCCCCGTTTTTCTCTTTCTCTTACCCTTGCAACGATGCCTCCAAAGCGTAAATCCGATGCAAGTGCTAGTGATGCATCAAAGAAAAGGAAAACAATCACCATGGAAAGTAAAGTTGAAATAATAAAGAGATCGGAGAGAGTTGAAACGCCATCAGCCATTGGGAAAGCATTAGGCTACAGCAGGTCAACGATCGGTTTTTAAAAAACAATTTTAAAAGGCAAAGGGAGAATAATGGAGCATGTGAAAGGCCATGCCCCGATGAATACCACGATTATTACCAAGCAACGCAGTGGTTTAATTATTGAGATGGAAAGGCTATTGATAATTTGGATAGAAGACCAAAATCAGCGTAATATCTCTATTAGCCTTTCTTTAGTGCAAGAAAAGGCTCGAAGCCTATCTTTAATGGGTTTTTTTATACAGTACAGTACTGTATGTAGCCTACATAGTTACTTTTATTATTACTGTATTATTATTATTATTATATTACAGTATTGTTATTATTATAGTATTATTATGTTTTGAATGTTATGTTTAAGATGTTTTATTGTATTTTGAAGTTTTTCTTAAGTGTTTCATATGCACAGAAAGGTCAAATAAATACTATACTAAGACAAACATTTGACGATCAATAAGAACTGTATGTAGGCCTAACTGTTCCGACTTTGAGTTAAAGACAGACTTAAGAACGGATCTCGTTCGTAACCCGTTCGGACTGCCTGTAGTTCAGGTAATGTGGGACATCAGGTAAAGTGGGACAGCTATGCATTGTAGTGATTTGATATGTGCGAAATCAACAGCCAATCACCAAAGATGATCTTGAATTGTTGCTACGACACTTCTTGCCACTAAACAATGGTTTGTTATATATATATTTGTATATATTGTGGTGTCCCCGGGTGTTGGGCGACACTCACGGACCTTGCAGAGGGCGTAGGCAAGTTCAAGAACAAGGAGGAGGCAGTATTCAAAAACAAAATGATAATTTATTATCCCATTACTTGACAACACAAAACAAAGGGAGGGGTCTTCAGGGGAATACAAACACAAAGTCCACAAATCCTATTCTCGTTGTCAAAGTCCAAAGCCAAATCCAAAATCCAGTTCGTAGTCCGCAATCCAGTCCGTAGTCAAATCCAAAGGGGGGTCCTCAAACAATCCAAATTCATACACCAAAAACACTCCAACAATCACTCTTTCTCCAAATACTGGCTGGTCAACAACTTCACAGTACTCTCTCTCTTTTAACAAACACTCACCAACTCCTCACCAACACTTTCCTACTCCTCTCCCAGTGTAGTGGTAATCAGCCCTTTAAATAGGCCTTGAAATGGCCTTCAGCTGGTCGTTAGTCCCATTACTTTGACTTCGTTCAGGTGTTCCTGTGGCCTGCTGGGAAATGTAGTGTTTTCAGGCTTCCATGTGTTGTAGGCCAGGCAGCCATTTCCTTGTGCCCAGCCCCGTGGGCTGCCACACACCCTCCTCCTCAGCTCTGACCTCGGGAGGGCTGAGCGGCCTATGTCCAGAGGCCACCAGGAGGGCCCCCCTCTCCAGGTCCACTCAGGCAGTGCTCCGCCAGGATCAAATGTCCAGATTCCCTCCATTCACCGTCTGAAAAAACGTCTGCAACCCGTTAGGAAATGGCGAAAGTTGCTCACCGTGTCTGCCCCCAACTGGCCACATGTGGGTACTGGCTCTGGGCTTCATGGACCGGACAAGTACCAGTCTTGATCTGGTCCTCACCAGCCTTCCATGGCTGCTCCAGCAAACCCTGTGCAGCCTTTTACTCCATAGTCCATTCTTTGGCCTTTTCTTCCACATCCCTTTTTCTTTCAGGGGGTCAGGTGGGGTAACTGGGGAAAACATACTCTTCACAACACTGTTAATTTTGTCTTTGTCTTTCTTTGTCCTTCTTGACTTCATTGGCGGAGAGGTACTCACCATGACAGGAGATGGTTGAGTGTTCAACCAGGCCTCCTCAGCCATAATCAAGAGGCCTTCCTCCACACTATGGTCCCCCCATAGCTCCTCTAGGCTCCCTCGAAGGTCCGGCAGGCTGAGTGGGACTGAGGACCATTGTCCCCACTCAAATGTCTGGTCATTGCCTCCTGCTGGCTTCACTGGCTGTGAGAGCTCCACCTGTGTGGCAGAATCTTGTACACCGGGCACATGTTTTGCACGCTCAAGCTCTTCACTCACCTCGTCCAGTTGATCCTGTAGAGTTTCGGTTTGTATTTTTAATATTTGACTAAATGAATTCTCTGTGGCCCGCTGCTGGGCTTCTTTCTGGTCCAGTCTCTCGATCAAGACCTGTATTTCCTCTTGCAGTAGAGGGAGCTCTTCATTTTTCTTCCGTTCGGTCAGGAGGGCTGTAGAGGCGGTTTGGTGAAGTTCTTGTAGCGCAAAAATCTTATCTTCTTGTTCTTTTAGAACAAACTTCACCTCTTCCAGCTGAGCCTCCAGCTCCCGCCTTCCCTCGCTCTCCTGCTCCACTCGGCTCAGGAGTTTCTCTGCCTCGGACGCATGGGTCTCCGCTGCTCTCCTTAGCTCCGCCTCCTTCTGCTCGAGCCTGGTCTGCACATCTATCAATGCCCTGGCCCACTCTTCTTTGGCCTTGTCCTGGGACTCCTGGATGTCCAGACACTGTTGCTGCTTTTCCTCCAACTTCTTAGTTAGGTTACTCACCCTCTCTTCGATCACCAGGTTGTGGGCCTCTACCTGCCTCACTTCATCGCCCAGGGATGCTTTGTCCTTCTCCAGCTCCCCAGCCATGATTCCCAGCACTCTCAGGGAGTCAGTGTGCTCCTGCAGAAATCTCCCAACAGCCTCCAAATGGCGCTCCTCCGAGGTCCCCAACTCAGCTTTCGTCCGGTGCAGCTCAGTCTGGACACCTTTTAGTTGCTGGACCTCCCGGAGGGTGACTCGCCATTGGTCCTCCACCATGGCCGCCCGTCTCTGGTTCTTCACCAGGTCCTCCCTCTGGTCCCGACAACATTTCTCCAATTTCTGGATCTTGTCCTCTTTGCCCTTGATCAATGCTTGCGCCTCTCCCAACTCTGCCTCTAATCCAGCACACTTGTCTGTGACAGTTGTATGCTGCTTTTGCGGCTTACCCGGGACATTTTCTCTCTTCTCCCTAGGGGGCACCACAGAGCAGGAGTGGCCATCCTTCTTTAGGACTTTTTTATTTTCTTGTCGTCCCTTCAGGGTTCTCAACACCCTCTCCATTTCACCGATGGCCTCAGCAACGTCGGGTGCCATTCCAGCCAAAAAGGAGCATTTGAGGGCTGGACTTGCTTGAAAGTACACCGTGAGGGAACGTCGGTGCACTTTTGACAGGTGCTTGTGCCCCTCTGCCTCCAGCCAAGACTCCATGTCTGGATCCACTGTCCAGTCCCCTTCCATCCTCGAGTATTTCTTTCAAAAAATCACAAACAAAAAACGAAATCCTGCTCAGTTACACTACCTCCTCTTGCCTATATGTGATGCCCTCTGCCCGCATTCTCCACCATATGTGGTGTCCCCAGGGGTTGGGCGACACTCACGGACCTTGCAGAGGGCGTAGGCAAGTTCAAGAACAAGGAGGAGGCAGTATTCAAAAACAAAATGATAATTTATTATCCTATTACTTGACAACACAAAACAAAGGGAGGGGTCTTCAGGGGAATACAAACACAAAGTCCACAAATCCTATTCTCGTTGTCAAAGTCCAAAGCCAAATCCAAAATCCAGTTCGTAGTCCGCAATCCAGTCCGTAGTCAAATCCAAAGGGGGGTCCTCAAACAATCCAAATTCATACACCAAAAACACTCCAACAATCACTCTTTCTCCAAATACTAGCTGGTCAACAACTTCACAGTATTCTTTTCTCTCTCTCTCTCTCTCTCTCTCTCTCTCTCTCTCTCTCTCTCTCTCTCTCTCTCTCTCTCTCTCTCTCTCTCTCGTCCCTTAGTCCCGTTACTTTGACTTCGTTCAGGTGTTCCTGTGGCCTGCTGGGAAATGTAGTGTTTACCTGATGTCCCACATTACCTGAACTCATATATATATCAAGGCTACGAGTAAGATATCACGGCTACTGTCTTTATATTTGTCAGGGAAGACTATGAGGTCCATGCAATAGTAAATCTGTCTGATAATGAAGGCCAGATTCAAGGCTTCAGTGTTTTTTGTGAAAGTGGCTCTGTGTTCATTGTAACAATTTGAGTATTCTCTTCCTGCACATATGCGGCACTACATTCTCTGTGTGTGTTTGTGTGTCAGACCTGGGCCAAATACATATTTAAAATATTTCAAATTAGTTTCAAATACCTATTCATAAAAGTATTACAAAGTAATGAAATACTTGACATATGTATTTTCAAATACTTCAGTAGTAGTTGTATTAGTATTTGAAAATACATTCGTTACAAATACAGAGTGTTTGTATGTGTTTGAAAGTAATATACCGAATGCGGTATGAAGTAGCATAGACCAGCCATTTGTCAGAGCTCCATCTGGTGGGCCGCGGAGGTACTGCCCAAATAGTGAACCAGAACAGAGCACAAGCCAGAACATCAATTTACAGTGATTGTACATAAATGTACAACTTAAATTGAACATAGTAGTAATTCCACATTAATGATATGACCCCATTGATTTGTGTTGACTAAAATGTAAAGCTGCTTGGTTTTAAAGTTTGCACATGATAATTAAAAAAATTAATCATTGGTGCGAACTCGAACATTCGATTAGAGACAGTGTTTGACGCTGTTGGTTGCTTGGATACAGGTTTTTGAAGGGTAACGCTCAAGCAATCGGTATGTTATTCTGGTTAATGCAAAAAGTTTAATCGGCTTTTATAGAGAAAAAGTGATGGAGGCGAGACTTATGCTACAGCTAATAAGGTACGAAGTGTGTGGTCAGAAAACATGACCCTCAATACTTTAGGATGTTTATTCATAGTGTCAGGTGGTGATGCAGAGCCAAAAGCATAATGTGTAGAATGTTGGTGAAGTCCTCTCAAATTAATCATTAAAACCATCAAAGCTGCAGAGACAAAACAGTCTGGGTGTGTTGGAAAACCAAAGGAAGTACTAGTGAGACAGGCTCAAAATGCATTCGAAAGCCGCTCTGAGTGCACCTGTATGTCTTGTTAATGCCAGTATTATCATTGGTCAAAACACTGAGTATGAATTAGGCTATTTGAGAGAAGGTTTGAATCCTAAGCAACCTGCCCATCCTAAGCAATCTGCCCTTGATATAAAAATAACAAATCTATCAAGAGAGTAAATGAAAATGCATTTAGCCATAGGGATCGCAAAACGCTTTCTGAGATTAGTAAAATATCAACGTCTCTGAGCATGTCAACAACTAGCTTACTAATGTTAGCAATAACTAACACCACAACATAACACGCCAACTCAACACCAGCATATCGTAGGCCTACTGTTGTTCAGTTCCAGGGAAACAAAGCTACAACAAAAAACTGCTAACGTTACAGAATATAGGAAAGTTTAATACTTTCCAGAGGAAAGGCACAGGTTAGTCAGCCATATCTCCCGCGTTTTTTTGTATTTTTGAAAAATACATTTTTCCCCTTAAGAATAACTTTTGGTACTCGATAAAAACTTCTGTTTCTTTCTCGGTTAGATCGATTTGATCAACCATAAACAATGCAAGCATACAGCATTTTTTGTGTGTGACTATGCCTCGACTCCACTACTCTTGTGTTTACTTGACCACCATATGGAATTCGTGCCACTGCAGTGAAGAGACGTGACGTCATCTGTAAACTACCTCTTTTAAAACTGGGATAAAGCACATCTTTTCCAAGATGCTTTTAACTGAAGTGTGTAATTGGTGTATTAATGTTGTATCTTGTTATGTATGGCTATATGTGTATTTTTTCTCTTGAGCCCCGCCTTCTTGCCTTGTTCAGCACTTTCAGATCTTGTATGAAAAGTGCTTTATAAATCAAATGTATTATTATTATTATTATTACTGGGGTTTGAGGTAGGGTGGCGAAACACTAACATATTTGTACTTGTTTCCTGTGTATTTACCTGCAACCATGTGACTTGGATCTCTCCCTTTAAACAGCAAATGCTGAGGCAGGCAGAGAAAGGAGTTGAGCCTGGCTTCTCTCGCCCACCGCTTCGCTAAATTATTCATTCATTCCACACAGCCTCAGCTCCCGCTCAGCTGACAGTCTGGGGGTCTGGGGAAAGGAAGTTTAATACTCCCCCTGTGTGTATGCCTGCATTTTTACTAGATAACACAGCCTGTTGTGTGTGTGTGTGTGTGTGTGTGTGTGTATATATATATATGTGTGTATATGTGTGTGTGTGTGTGTGTGTGTGTGTGTGTGTGTGTGTGTGTGTGTGTGTGTGTGTGTGTGTGTGTGTGGAAGCATTCTTGTGTATGTATGTGGGTGGGTGTTTGATTGCGTGTCTGCATTCCTGTTTGCAAGCAAATATGTGTGTCTGGTTGTGTGTGTATGTTTGTATGTGTGTGTGTGTGTGTAAATGCGAGTGTGTGTGTGTGTGTGTGTGTGTCTGTGTTATTGTGTGTGAGTGTGCATGTGGTTGTTGTTATTGTCCTATTTGGTACTTTTAAGTGAGGCAAAAAATGCTTTTAATGACAGAATCGGCAGTAAATCAGTAATCCTGATCAACCTGCAGCCTTTCATTCACTGTAATGTCAGTGGCGTTGTGCTGAGAGCCCTGAGAAACTTGTGTCCTAATAACACGCTGTACTCTTCATCTTTAAACAATGATAGTTAAGGAACAGGCCAGTGTAGCCAGCACGCTTCATCCATTTTTCTAAAGATTGTTACAATCCTCTCTCCATTTGTGGAGCTGGTGTTTCTGTGCTTACCTGAATTGGAGGAGTCAGGAAGGGGTTTGGGGTGGTGGGGGTGGGTAAGGGACTTATAGACAATAAAGCCAGGAGGGGAGGCATAGAGAAGCTTGCAGTGAACAATCAGCATGCGTTCTGGAGAGAAGAGCGGCCACGGTTAACTGAAGACTTGCTGAAATTAGAGCTCACAGGAAGTGAATATTTGAAGACATGCTCCCAGGGACTAAATTAGACTCAATCATGCAGTTACTGAGCAAGGCTCGGAGAAAGAGAGAGAGAGATGGAGGGAAGGGGGGGGCATGGGAGGGACTGAGAAAACAGAGAGAGAGGGGAGTGAGAGAGACGAGGGAAAGATATGCAGGGAGGAGAGAGAGAGAAATGAGGGAGAGAGTGGGGGAAGAGGGAGAGAGGGTGGAAGAGAGAGAGGAGGGTAAGAAGAGAGAGAGACATGGTGAAGAGGAGAAAAGGAGGGAAGGAGGCAAATAGAGAGAGGTTAGAGAGCAGGAAAAGAGAGCAGGTCAACAGGCAGTGACAGTGGCCTTCCAGTGGTGTCCCAAACTGTGTTTATGACCTGTAGGGATTTCGGCTGCTTAGTGTTTTTCAAAGCTGCCAGAATCAGGGCTGAGCTTTGATTGCCTGATACCAGACAAACACCTGTCAGACTGAGCTACGGACAGGGCAACCGCACTCTCAAACAGGAAATAACATGAGTACCATATAGTATCTCCAACAAGCCACATTTTATTACAGTAACTACGTGTACTGCTTCCCAAGTTGGCGTATCCAGCTGAGGCACTGTTCTTAGTACTCTGGGGTGCTAAGTTCTGTGTTCTTAGTAGTCTCTGTTCTAAGTGCCAGTGCTCTGGCCAGGGTGACACTTAATTGGCTGTAGTACTTTGTAGAGATGGGATGGGCCTAGAAATGTGAAAATGACACATTTCAAATAGAAAATACTGTGTGAATTAGTGCTGGCAAACTGAAGCCTCCTGAAACCCAAACTGGTGTGATCCGTATCATCAGCTGAGGAGGCAGAGGTGTGGCCTGTTGTGTTTGGTGGGTGGAGGGTCTAACCCTGCCCTCCTCCCCCCCCAGGGTTCAGCCGATTCCTACACCAGTCGCCCCTCGGACTCCGACGTGTCTGTGGAGGAGGACCAGGAGGCGGGTCGGCGTGATGCCGAACGCCAGGCCCAGCTGCAGCTCGAGAGAGCCAAGGTACGACCAGACGACCGGCCAATCCAAACATCTGGTTATAAAGTCTAAACCAGTTAGTGCACTCAGAATGAAGAACTTCAGGAGTGTTCAACTTGTAACTTAGAACCTATAAAGTGCCCCTTCTGGCATGATGAACCTATAGAACATCAGGGTGATGTGTCTGTTGCTCAGTGTTATGGTGGTATGTAATATCTGCACAGGTTTGCAATATTTTAAATGAATCATTGTGCTGTATTTACACAAGTTTGGTATTTTCTAAAGAATAGGGTAGGGCTCTTCTGTAAACTAGGGGATGTGTTTGGCAGTCCCAAACAGACACAAAGTGTGGCTTTTTTCCATTGATTTTTTATACTTATGAGAATTGGTCCTGGGAACTTGGGAAGAGATTTGTTAAGGCACTTTTGTTGTTAAACTAGATTAGATGATTTGTGAGTGAGTGTGACTACAGTTCCTGTGCATGTTTGTTGTCAGAGTGAGCCAGGCTATGTACAGATAGCGTTTGTGGAGAACAGGACCACAGGCCTGCATGCTGTACAGTATCTGAGGAATGAGACCACTCTGTAATCATGGTATCCTCCAGACCAAACCGGTGGCGTTCGCGGTGAAGACCAATGTCGGCTACTGCGGGGCGCTGGACGAAGAATGCCCACTCCAGGGATCAGCGGTCAACTTCGAAACCAAAGACTTTCTGCACATCAAAGAGGTGAGGAAAACTGCAGGGGGTAAAGGAGGTGGTTGACCTCTGACCCCTGACCCTTTGATCCAATAATTCCTACTGGTCACATTTGAACTGTGTGGTGGTTTCCATTATCAACTGTGGGATAACTGAGATAACTGTGGGACTAGGAGTTTGCGATCATTGGGATGGTACAAGTTACAGGTTTGCAGGGCATACCTACACCACAGAGAGGCACTTTTCAGGTTTTCCCACAGAAATGGCAGAAAAAACACAGGGATGGTGTTTTATTTATTTGTATATCTAAGGATGTAAGCATGTAATGCTATTTCAGCCAATTGAACACCCTGAAAAAACCCTGAAAGATGCCATTTTGTTTATATGGGTTAATTAACATGGATAGAATTACCAGCTGCATTCTCCCATAAGTAAAGATAACCTGCTGTAACATTACCATAATCGATGTGCGTAAGTTAGATGATGTGTGCCAATATATGACTATGGACCAACTGTCAGACAAACTTCAAACTGCAACATCAGCAGCACACAACAAATACTCTGTCCCCACTCCTAACTGCCACACAGTGAATACTCATTATGATTACATTATTCTAATTGTTTAGGTAATTGTTTTAAAAAAAAAGTGTCATTACTGTCCTTGCCATTTGATCTGTTTTGTTGAAAACCAATAAACAAAGTTTAAAATAAAAAATGATTACATTATTCAGATGCCTTAGTGCAAAGGGCTTCTATCCATAAAAATACATAATCAATTTTGGAATCCATAGAATAAGTTGTGATTTGACTTATTTAAAAGCAATCCATCTGCAACAAGTTTTTCAACAGTCGTTGAAAAGAGTTAAATAATATAAATTATTTCAGTATCGTGACTCATGAAATTATTATTGAAGTACTCAATAATTATACTTATTATTATTATTCATAATAATAATAATAAAAGTTATTATTGTTATTATTAGAGTACTCTTATTGTTGCAGATGGATTGCTTTTAACAACCAAGTCAAATCACAACATGTGACTCCCAAAAGTGATGATGTATTTTTGTGGATAGTTAGTCCTTTGCACCAGGTATGGGCAGTTGAAATGATTTCACTATCGAGAAATTACTATAGAGTACTGAAGTACTCGAGTACTCGCAACACAAAAAAACCTAATGTGAGAATATCTAATGCATGCACATTTATGTAAATTAGCCAACAAAGAACAAGTGCAATTTTAAATTAATTTATTGAACATGAGAAGGGGCGCATTCCTCCTAACCAAGTTACTTTGAGCCTATTCAACAATACATTCAAAAGTGAATATAAATAATAAAAAAACAAATTCAAAAGTAATAAATAACATAAATAGCCTAACATCGTTATTTCAATAACGTCAACTGAATTCTTACAGTGAAATGTTTTAGCCATCGCTATCGTGGCAACGTATATACAGTGCCCTCCAGAATTATTGGCACCCTTGGTAAAGATGAGCAAAAACAGGTCTGAAAAAATGTATTTGTTGTTCATCAGCTTGATCTTACACTCAATATGAGAGAAATCTAACCTTTAATTGAAGTAAAATGATTAAAAGAAGATTTTTCTCAAAAACACGTCACAAGTATTGGCACCCCTGCATTTAGTACGTTGTGAACCCTCCCCTTGTCAAGCTAACAGCACTGAGTCTTCTCCTATAATGCTTGATGAGGTGGGAGAACACATAGCAAGGGATCTGAGACCATTCCTCCATACAGAATCTGTCCAGATGCTTGGTCCTTTCTTGTGGACTCTCCTCTTCAAGTCACCCCACGGGTTTTCAATGGGGTTTAGGTCAAGAGACTGGAATGGCCATGGAAAAAGCTTGATTTTCTGATCAGTGAACCATTTTTGTGTGGATTTGAAGGTATGCTTTGGTTCATTGTCCTGCTGGACGATCCAACTACAACCCAGTTTTAGCCTCCTGACAGAGGCAGCCAGATTTTGATGTAAAATCTCCTGGTACTTGATGGAGCCCATGTTGCCATGTATCCTAACAAAGTTCCCGGGGCCTTTGGAGGTAAAACACCCCACAACATCACAGATCCACCACCATACTACATAGTGGGAATTAGGTTATTTTCTGCATGACCATCCCTCTTTTTACACCAAACCCCCCTCTGGTGTTTGTTGCCAAAAAGCTCTATTTTTGTCTCATCTGACCATAGAACCCAGTTCCGCTCAAAGTTTCAGTGACGTTGAGCAAACTCCAAGGGCTTATGTTTGTGGTTTGATGACAGCAGAGACTTTCTTTTGGCAAGCCTTCCAAATAGCTTGTTGTCATGGAGGTGGTGCCTAATTGTAGTTTTGGAGACTTGGTGACCCCATGATGCAATCACCTTCTGAAATTCTCCAACTGTGATCCTTGGAGAAATGTTTGCCTCTCAAACCATCCTCCTCACTCTGCGTGGGGCCAAAATACACTTGCATCCTCTTCCAGGCAGGTTCATCACAGCTCTAGTTGTTTTAAACTTCTTAATTATTGCCCTAATACCTATTACTGTTGCTATTGCTGTGCATATGTAGGTTAGCTAGGTCATGGCTAATCATGCTGATGTTTAGCATCATTAGATCCCTCTCGTTCTCTATCATTATTTTCCCTTCTTTAGCTCGTGTGCATATTTGGGGGCTGTTATAATGGTATTAGTACGTGTTGTGGTGTCCCTGGGGGTTGGGCGACACGCACGGACCTTGCAGGAAGGGTCAAATAACCCAGAGGAGGCAGTATATAACCAAAACAATAATTTATTAAACAAATACTGACAAACACAAAAAGGGTGGGGTCTTCGGGGGGAATACAAACACACAAAGTCCAGAATCCTACTCGTTGTCGTTATCCGAAATCCAATGTCGCAATCCAGGGCAGTTCCGTAATCCAGTACGTAGTCAATATCCAAAGGGGGTCCTCACACAATCCAAGTCAAACACAAACAATCAAACTCACTTTTCCAAACTCTTCCCAAATCCCAGCTAGTCAATCGACTTCACCGTTCTCTACACGTTCTCTACACGTTCTCTACACGTTCTCTACACGTTCTCTACACGTTCTCTACACGTTCTCTACACGTTCTCTACACGTTCTCTACACGTTCTCTACACGTTCCACACACCACCCTATTCCTTCAACATGTAACAGGAACAAGCCCTTTAAATAGGCCTCCAAATGGCCTTCAGCTGTTCATTAGTCCCAATTGCTTGACTCGGTTCAGGTGTGACTGTGGCCTGCTGGGAAATGTAGTGTTCTGGCTCCCATTTGTTGAAAGCCCAGGCAGCCATTTCCTTGGGCAGCCCCTTAGGCTGCCACAGTGCATATTTGCATAATGTGTATTTGTGCATTTAATTTGGTATTAGTTAATTAATTAATGTGGGAAGCATTATCATGATGTATAAGTCCACATGTTGTGTTATGGACGCTGTCATTTTAACTACCACGCATATCGTAGGTTCATGGCGGTACGCCTTTGATCCTTATTAAGCTCTTGAGCCCAGTACAGGGCTGCAGAGTATGTTACGTTACTATTCCAGTACTATCTAGTAATGAGTGATATGTCAGAGGTGTATATACAGAATATATATATATATATATATATATATATGTGTGTGGACTGGTTTATACTAGTGTATGTACTGAATATGTATATATAATGTACAGTGGAACCTCAGCCCGCGAACGCCCCTACTCACGAACAAATCAGCCCACGAACACACTTTCCGAACAAATTTTCACTCGGCCCGCGGGCCACTCGGGCTTCTCGCCGTAGCGCGTCGTGGATAGCGTCAGTTGTGCTTAGTACTCAGCGTTGTTTACATCGCCGTTGTGTTCTCCTTTGATACACGTTCTTTTTGTGCTATTTCCATTAAATTTGAAATTCAGAAACTATCAACCACAAAGGTAAAGTGTACAATTATTATGTTTTATTTTAGTATTAATGTATTTTTCTATAATTAAGGTTATCTTTAATTCCTTTCTATATTTTTGCCACACATAAACCCATAAAAAAGTTTTTAAAAAGTGTTTCTGGGGCTGGAGAACGGATTAATTGGATTTACATTCATTTCAATGGGAAAAAAAATTCTGGTTCGCGAACGGAGTCAACGAACGAATTAAGTTTGTGGGCCGAGGTGCCACTGTATATATATTATATTATGTTATATTATAGATACTGATTTGTATTGTATTACATTTATTACAATGGTACTTATCATTCCCCTTTGTATATGTTTACAGAAACCACGTACACACGTATACACGCAACCTGTGTAACTTAACTCAAGCCCATGTCTGCACAGTTTTAAACCTTCAGTAAACCTGCTTCAACCGTACTCTCACCTCTTGCCTCTTATTGTGTCCTGACCGATGCCCTGGGGGCGAACAAGAGCATATCCTCCCAACCAGTCAATAGCAAACTCACCCCTTTCACCCCCCCTCCCCAACATTGTGGTCCTTCGAGCCGGATGCTACGTTTACCCCTGGATAGGACGGAGAAGGAAGAGTACCAGTTACATGGAGGAAGGCCGAGGCATCAGACACGCCCACCACCCCGCTTCGACGACTACGAGGTGGAGTACATCAGACATGGGCAGGAAGAAGGATGGACTTCTCACGAGGAGGGAGCGGCCAGGATGACCCCCCCAATTCTCCATGGTCTCCCCTCACCAGTCATCGGCAGAAGGATGCTGCTCTACAGGAGATGGACCAGTGCCACGAGGAACGACAGAGGTACAGTCCAGCGACCCAGCTAGCCCACCAATGGTGTCAAGCGAGTGAGCCCAGGGAGAGGTTTCGAGAACCACTCCCACCGCACCACACACTCCAGGAGCGTGCCCTAATAGAGGAACTCTGGGAAATAAGGAAGAAGAACATCATGTTGCGGCAGTCACAGCAGGCCATGCACGTCGATGCTGTCGAACTCTGTGAAGTTAAGGTGGAAATGAGAGGGTTAGCGGACACTGTATGTGGTCTTCAGAAATCCACCCAACTTCACTCATTTAGTCCCCTTGATAGCAACCTTCCCATTACCTCGGAAGAGGAAGAGGAGGATTGACCTGAACCCCTGCCATGGCCAGGCACAGAGGGTCAAGAGGAGGCGCCAGATGACTCGCTAATGGTGGAGTGTTTGGATCAGCTGATGATCGAGCTCCAGCTGATAAAGAATCAAGCTTCATCTGCCAGTGGCTGCAAACCTTCACCAGTGAAGCCGGCCAGTCGTCTTCCTCATAACCCTCAGCCCTGGAGACAAATCAACGAGTCTGATGACTACAACGACCGAAAGCATCACCCTCGTCAACCCACTACCACAAAGTTCCGGCCCAGCAGTCAATGAGCCTGCGCGGCCTCCAGAGTCACAAGCCATTCAGCCTCACTATGGCCCAGCTGTCACAGCCGAACAGACGTACAGGGGACCACAACCCCAACTTCAGCCACCGTGACCCAAGCGAGTTTGCCCATCTGAAGTTAGCGTTGGAGAACCTCCTGCCTAGAGATGCGACTGAACTATTCAAATATCAGATCTTAGTTGACCATCTGAAGTTAGAAGAAGCCCAGATGGTTGCCGACTCCTACCTCAATTCACCTATGCCCTACACCGACACCATGGCAGCCCTCAACGAGAAATTTGACCCGCCCCACCAGATAGCTCTGAAGAAAATCGCCAAGGTTATGGACTCCCCTGACGCCTGGCGTGGGGACACAGCAGCCTTTGAGAGGTTCGCCCTGCATGTCCAGTCATTAGTTAGCCTGCTGAAGACCCTAGGTCCCGATGGCGACGTAGAGCTCCGATGCGGGTCCCATGTAGTCCGCCTGCTGAGCGAACTATCTCCTGAACCACGAGCAGACTTCCACCCACGCGTGTTTGATCGACCAGGGGCCATCTACACACTGCTTGACTTCTCGCAGTGGCTACAGTACAAGTCCTGGTGCCAAGACTTCGACCGGCAGTCAGCATCCAAAGGGGCAAAGGAAAAGCAAGCGTTCAGGTCAGAGGGGCATCAGGGAAAGTGGTCTGTAACTGTTCTTCATGGGGCTAAGGGCACCACAGAGCACGAAGCTGTTACCCGACAAGATGGCTTCACAGCGAAGAAGGGTAAAGCTAAGCCCTACTGCCCATTCTGCGACAATGCGGAACACTTCCTTAGCCGGTGTACAGAGGTTAAGAAGCTGTCCAGAGATCAACTAACAGAGTGGATACAGACTAACAAATGATGCTGGTGCTGCACCAGGCCCCACCAAGCAGTCCAGTGTAACCTCAAGAAGCCTGTGGCCTGTGTCAAGAGAAACACTTGTAGGTTCTGCACAAAGTCAATGAAAGACCACCGAGACCGTCAGTGAAGACAGCGAAGGAGGAGAGCTGTTTGGGGAGCCCTACCACTGAGGTGCTCTACGTGGACCAACCACCAGACGGCAACCGGGTCCTGCTGAAGGTCGTCCGCGTGCTCCTTCACCACAGGAATCGCACTCTGAGCACCTACACCATCCTAGACGATGGGTCTGAGTGAACCATGCTTCTTCCAGGAGCCACACAGGAGCTTAGCCTGCAAGGGACACGTGAAGACTTACCTCTGAGGACCATCTGACAGTATGTTCATATCCTCTGCAGCTTCCTCATCACAGGGGCCTTCACCTCAGCTCACCTCGGTCTGGCAGACCACTCCTACCCGATGGACAGCCTTCAGAAGAAGTACAGACAACTGATCGGTCTACCAATTAAGCCATTCAAGAACGCCAGACCCATGGTCCTTATTGGCACCGACCACCCTCACTTCATCACCCCCCTCGAGCCAGTCCGGTTGGGTCCCCCAGGTGGGCCTGCAGCTATCCGGACCAGACTCGGATGGACTCTTCAGGGCCCGGCGAGGCTAGTCCAGCAGCCCCTATGGCCACAGCAGTGTCTAGTGATGTCAGTCATCCCCCAGGCTTCAGAGCTCTTCAAGCACGTCGAGAAGCTCTTGCAGGCAGACACTCTCCCGTTCAGGAGTGAGAAGGTGGTGATCCGGTTAAGGCAGGACCAGGCAGCCATAGATCTGCTAGAGGCCAAGATAACTCGTGTGGAGGTAGGTGGAGTGCTCCACTATGCCACTCCTCTACTGCGCAAGAGAGACATACTTTGTTTCCAAACCCACAAGGAAGCTGTTATGCCACGTCTGCGAAGCACAGAAAGACATCTTGCCAAGGATCTAGAGCGGGCTAAGGTCTACAGTGCAGAGATACAGAAGCTAGTCCAAGCTGGTTCAGTCACAAAGCTAGGTCCTGATGTGCTTACCCAAGAAGGAGAATCGTGGTACATCCCACATCACATGGTGAGTCACAATGGAAAAAACCGACTTGTATTCAACTGCTCTCACCAGTACCGGGGTCAGAACCTAAACGAGTCCTTGCTGCCTAGGCCCACCTTCGGAGCATCACTTCTGGGAGTGCTGTTGCATTTCCGAGAGCGCGCTGTCGTGATAAGTGGAGACATCAGGGCGATGTTTCATCAAGTTTGCCTTTTCCCTGAGGACCGTGCCCTCATTTCTTAAACAACCATGTCGGAAGACATATCCTGTGGTCGTGGAAAAGATGTTAATCTGTTTCAGAAGGGTCAAATTATTAGCCTGCATCAAGCAAAGAAAACAACTAAGGGGATTGCTGAAACTACTCAAATTGGGTTAAGAACTGTCCAACGCATTATTAAAACCTGGAAGGATAGTGGTGAACCATCATCTTCGAGGAAGAAATGTGGTCGGAAAAAAATCTTGAATGATCATGATTGGCGATCACTTAAATGTTTGGTGAAATCATATCGTAAAAAATCAACAGTAGAACTCACGGCTATGTTTAATAGTGAAAGTAAGAGCATTTCCAGACGCACAATGCGAAGGGAACTCAAGGGATTGGGACTAAACAGCTGTGTAGCCTTAAGAAAACCACTTGTCAGTGAGGCTAATCCGAAAAAAAGGCTTCAATTTGCTAGGGAGCATAAAGATTGGACTCTGGAGCAATGGAAGAAGGTCATGTGGTCTGATGAGTCCAGATTTACCCTGTTCCAGAGTGATGGGCGCATCAGGGTAAGAAGAGAGGCGAATGAAGTGATACACCCATCATGCCTAGTGCCTACCGTACAAGCCTGTGGGGGCAGTGTTATGATCTGGGGTTGCTGGAGTTGGTCAGGTCTAGGTTCAGCAACGTTATGTGCCCAAAGAATGAGGTCAGCTGACTACCTGAATATACTGAATGACCAGGTTTTTCCATCAATGGATTTTTTCTTCCCTGATGGTACGAGCATATTCCAAGATGACAATGCCACGATTCATCGGGCTCAAATTGCGAAAGAGTGGTTCAGGGAGCATGAGACATCATTTTCACACATGGATTGGCCACCACAGAGTCCAGACCTTAACCCCATTGAGAATCTTTGGGATGTGCTGGAGAAGACTTTGCGCAGCGGTCCAACTCTCCCATCATCAATACAAGATCTTCGCCGAAAAATTAATGCAACTCTGGACGGAAATAAATGTTGTGACATTGCAGAAGCTTATCGAAACGATGCCACGGCGAATGCGTGCCATAATCAAAGCTACTGTAAAGGCGGTCCAACTAAATATTAAGAGTGTGTGACTTTTTTTTTGAACGGGCAGTATATGCTCCTTTCTTATATTATACTACAAAAGCCCCTCCTACTGACTACTTCCGTTCTACTGTGTTTAGGTGTGCCAGCTGTTTACTTTTCTCACTGTTTACCCAACATGAAAATCAACTTTAAATCAACTGAAAAAACATGCACAAAATGTAACTCTTGCTTAAATTTGTTTATTGAAAGTTTGTGACAGAAGCGTGTTGCAGTAAGAGTGAATGGGGTCACAGTTTTGGCGTGTTCACACCATTCTGGTTTTATCTCCTCATCCTCTTGCAGAAGTTTAATAATGACTGGTGGATCGGGAGGTTGGTGAAGGAGGGGGCAGACATTGCCTTCATCCCCAGCCCCCTCCGCCTGGAAGCCATCAGACTGAAACAGGAGCAGAAACAGCAGAGGTGAGGGCCCCGTCCATCTGCAGTTGCCCTACCTGTCTATGGTCACCTCACCTATTTACTGTCGCCTCGCCTGTCTGCTTTCGCCTTACCTGTCTGTTGTCCTGTCACCTATCTACTGTTGCCTCACCTGTCTGCTGTCACCTGCTTTCCTGTCACCTGCCTGCTGTCATTCGCACAGCAACACTGACCCCCTAGTGGATTGCAGGGAGAGGACTTCTTCATCAAGATTATTACTTAATTACGTCATGAAAAAGTTTTAATGTGCAATATTTGCTCTTGATTTTGTCTTCAGTTTCATTCTATCAAAATTGTTATACATAAATACAGTTATTGTTTTAGAAAGGGACTGTAAAAACTGTAACTGTGGTGTGGCAGGTTGCACTAATGCACGTGGAGAGCTTTATTGAAACAGTTTAGGTTAAGAACCTTGCACATGGTTACCACGGCAGGCTGAACCCTGCAGTCTCCGGGTCACAGCTGGTCTGGCGTGAGTGCTCATACCTGTGTGTCTTGCAGGAAGATGGGAGGGAACACGACAGCGTCGGGGGGCCGGAGGACCACACCCCCCTCTGCAGGTGAGTGCGTCTGGGAGAGCTGAGGGTTGCAACGTGACCAAGCCCTGGGGTCAACACACGGTGAAGGAAAATGTATATATTATTCTCAACACTGGGTTACATTATATTTGATTGTTTAAAACATAGTTTGTGCTAAGTGCATAATTACTTTTTACTGTGAGGCATCTTTAGCTCCGGGATTAGATGAAGTAGATTAGTTTAGATTAATATAGGTGTAAATATTGAGGTTGCTCTAAAATTGCGCTGTAAATTAATAATATTTGGCAATGGCTTGGGAAGGTGGGGTAAGTGTATATGTGTGTGTGTGTGGGGGGGGTAAGTATATACAGTATGTGCATGTGTGTGGGTGGAGGGGGTTGGGTAAGTGTATATGTGTGCGTGTGTGTGTGTGTGCGTGTGTGTGTGTGGGGGGAAGTGTATATGTGCATGTGTGTGTGTGTGGGGGTAAGTGTATATGTGCGTGTGTCTGTCTGTGGGGGGTAAGTGTATATGTGTGTGTGTGTGTGGGTGTGTGGGGGTGGGGGGGGGGGGGGGTCACAGAACACCTTGTCTTAACCCTCTGAGGTCCGTGCTAAGCTTAGAGGAGGTTTTTGATTTTGGCATGGTCTGATATTTATCTCAATTTCATCAACTTAACACACACTTACTCCAAAGTGTTTGATATTTTTATTTGAAGGACAATCACAGCTACATTTATATGCCATCAATAGTGTGGTCAGTATCATATGCAGCTTGTAAATAGATCTACAAACACACAAGTTATAAAGAGTAAATTTTTCTGCCGTCACAAAAGTTGTGAAAGCACACACTAAACTATAGTGACGAATTGTTTTGCCAATATGTTTGTTCATCAAGGTCTTGTTTATGTAAGGGTGTGAAAATAGTTTAGCACATCTGAGATCTAAATAGCTAAAAACCTGTTTTTATCAGAACTGGTCACATTTATTTCAGGCTGTGGGAGGGCTATATGCTAATTTCAAGAATATTCATGATCCACACCTGAGGCTTGTCCACACCTGTAAAATCTGTCAGATGGGCCATCTCTCTCTCAAAGGCCGCCAGACAAAGAAAAAGCCATCAGAGTAAGCAATAGTCAGTGAGCCATGCAGAAAGTTTTTTTCATTTGGGAAGATTCATTGAAAACAAACTATATACAAAACATTCCAAATTAAAACATGGTGAGACAATTTGTTCTTTCACAGTCTTTGGTGCCACTTCTCAAAACAGTTTCTGGTCAACTGTAGACACAAGGAGCGTCACAAACCGCTGTTTCCCCGACATCTTGCAGAGTACACATTTATTGCAACCAACAGAAGCCAATTTGCCAACATCCAGAGTGTTTGGCAGTGGACACAGGCACATGATCAAAAGTAGCCCGTTTTCTGGGTTTAAGATATTTATCGTTAAGCGTCTGTCGGAAAGCGAAAGCAAAATCCGTGTCTGCGAAGACACGGAAAGACAAAAAAAACAAAACCAACGAACAGGAACAAACAAATCAAAGTAAACAGGTAAATCCACGTATCCAAAAACGTGGTATAAACTAAACGCTGGGAATCTAAACAACAACAAGCACACGAACAAACAAGTTCTCGAGAGGCAACAAACATTAATCACAATAGGTATTATCAAGCTAAGCTAGATAATGTCCAAGCGCCAAACAGAATGCCAGCTGGTTAAATATCCTCCCGTTAATTATTCGCAGCAGTCGAATACTTTTCACAGTATTTGAAAATATGGTAAATAAAATAAATATCAGCATACACCGTCTGTTGCTGGCAGCTGTAACCGTAAACACAGACAAGATCCGATATAATGTCGGGACATTGTTTTACGCTGCAATTTAACACCGCGAAATTCATATATTGAATATATATCACGAGTATTTGATAACATGGCAGATCAAATATAGTTACTTACTCTTCGTCAGTTATTGTCTTCGTCGCTTTCCATCGATGCTCTCAAACACTGCAGCGCAGAAAATCTTTCCATCTTGAATAAAATTGTATGTCTGTATAAAATCTTGCTTCAAATTGTCGGGACAGTTTGTGTTTGTTTACGCCGGCGTTTTCACACATGGCCCCACGCCCCTCCCCACACCTCCCCGAAACTCGCACCTAGTTACCATGTCAATAGAAGGGGACGGTACTAAAAGGTAAAAAACAGAGTAAAAAACAAGGTTTACTTTTGGTCTAATTAACCTAATTTAAAAAAATCCCATTTGATTTGCCAGTGCTCAAATCGGAAAGTCGCGATTCTAAGGTTTCTGTCAATGTTTTTGTCGCGTGTGTATGATAAAATATCGCGAAGTTAGAAATAGTAATATACTTTTATTGCTGCTGGGAGCGGCGCCGCTCCCGTCGACCTCAGGGGGTTAAGAGCACAGCTTCCATCTGCCTTTTTCCTTTAGTTTTCTCTGATTTATGTTCTCTTGTTTCCAAGCCAAACAGAAGCAGAAGCAGGTGGGTGTGTCATCCAGTCTGCCCTGATCAGGCATGCAGTGAACACGCACAGCTGTGTGACTGTTACCCATCCACATGTCCCTTTAGAGAGGCCCCATGGCTCAGACTTTGTTGCACTATGAAAACTACATCTGCAGTATTTCAGTGTTTTAACTGTATTGCTTATCACATCTGAATGTACACCTTCGGGGAGCAGCCCAGGGGTCTTGCTCAAGGATGGGACTGGTGACGTATGTCTCTGCATCCCTTCGCAGACGGAACTTGTTCCTCCATACGACGTGGTTCCATCCATGCGACCTGTGGTTCTGGTCGGACCATCTCTCAAAGGCTATGAGGTGCGAGTCCACCCTATCCTATCCTATGAGTCCACCCTATCCTATCCTATCCTATGATTCCAACCCTCTACAGATTCCTACCTCAAGAAATATAAAGCTGATAGATTTGTTTGTTGTAAAAAAAAAAAAAAAAATGTGAAGCAGAACATTATAAGAAACTGCACTGAATGCTGTCCTAGAGCTTCTCAAGCCATGCTTATTTATCTGGGAGAGAAACACTGGGTGGGTCTGAGCAGAGCTGGATCTGTGTGATGAGGTGTTATCCCCCCCATCCCCCCATCCCCACCAGGTGACAGATATGATGCAGAAAGCACTCTTCGACTTCCTGAAGCACAGGTTTGAAGGCAGGTGAGTTCATGGACAATCTAGCAATGATGTTTTAGATAGAGACCTCGTCCATTACTATCATTGGTGTCTGTAGTGGCAGTAGTAGTCATAATCCTATATTTGACCGATGCCTTCATTCAGAGCATTAATGTAGAATACAAACAGCAAACTAGCAAGTACAGTATAGCACAATATCATTATAAGGCAGTACAATCTCCTACAGTAGGTGCAACTCCAGTACAAATTTCCATCATTAACTAGTTGTCGGCCCCCATCGGCTCTGACAGCAGAGGTTGCGGAGAGCGCAGCTTAGACTACGATTGGGCATTCCAGATTGGGAGGAAAGGGGAAAAAGCATTACAAAATGTAATAAGAGGCTATCAGTACATCTATAAAAATAGAATATTGGGGGAGCGGGTGCTGCTACTGGTATAGGCACTTGTTTTAAGTGCAGATTGCCCACTGCAGCCCGGGTTCGAACCCCGGCTATGCCAGCCCGGCTCTGGCCGGGAGTCTTGTTCGGGGGCGACGATTGACTGTCCGTCCCCAGGGGGGAGGGAAGCCAGCACAAGCTCCTCTGTGTGTAGCAGAGTCACAGTCACTGCCAGTCCCAGAGTAGTGGCTGGTCCCATAGTTGTGGTTGGTGGGCTCGTGGGATAGTTGATCCAATAGACGGAACAATTGGTCACCAAATTGGGTGAAAAACGAGGGGAAAAAATCTATTTAAAAAAACCAATTCAATAAAAAAAATATATGAACATAGAATATGGACGTGTTTCTGCTGAATAAAATGATGCATTTAGCCACGCTTATAGGTGTGTGAATCTAAGTTGGAAATAGAAGCAGCAGAGATCTTACCTTCCAGCTGATAATGCCAATCTGATTAACATCCTGGGTGATTTAAACATGAGTCATTCGTCAGCTGAATTTTTTTTATTGACCGTTTTTTATGTAGCATTTCAGTACCTTTGTGCATTTTACCTTTAATACTTTTCATTACAAAGCAGCACAGTTATATAAAATACTTTTGACTGGAGATGTGTAATCCCTTTCTAAACCAGAATTAGCATACCTTCAACACAATCAAAAATGTGTGGCATTGATGTTCATGTCTTGATGTGGAGTTGCTATGGGGTGTGGTGCTGACGTTGGCATAGTGATTCTGTCACAATGGGGTGTGGTGCTGATGTTGGCATAGTGATGGGACGCCCTCTTTTAGGATTTCCATCACCCGGGTGACGGCTGATCTGTCTCTGGCCAAAAGATCCGTCCTCAACAAGAGAGCCATCCTGGAGAGGTCCAACACACGTTCCAGTCTGGGTGAGGTGGGAGGGGTTTGTGGGTTAAATGTCATTTTTCTGAAGGTGTTTGAGTTGGTCCTGGTGCTGTTTGTAGAGTCCTAAGCGCAATGGAGTCTGTACTGGATGTTATGTGGAAGTGGGCATGGTCACTGTGTCTCTACCTCTGTCCCCACCCCCCAGCGGAAGTCCAGAGTGAGATTGAACGGATATTTGAGCTTGCTAAGACCCTGCAGCTAGTGGTGCTGGACGCAGACACCGTTAACCACCCTGCGCAGCTGTCCAAAACCTCTCTCGCCCCCATCATCGTCTACGTCAAAGTGTCCTCACCCAAGGTAGGAAGCACAGCCCCGCCGCACTCCACATGCAGTGGCACATGTCGAGCTGCAGTGGCGCGTGTTGGGGTGCAGCGGTGCATGTCGAGGTGCAGTGGCACATGTCGAGGTGTAGCCCTGCATGTTTCAGCGTTGTTGGGTGTTTTGGCTCGTTTTGAAGCTGCGTTTTCCTCCCTCGCCTCTAGGTGCTGCAGAGGCTCATTAAATCTCGGGGAAAGTCTCAGAGCAAACACCTCAATGTACAGATGATGGCTGGAGACAAGCTGGCCCAGTGTCCCCCTGTGAGTGCCACACACACACACACACACACACACACACACACACACACACACACACACACACTCTCTCTCACACACACACACACACACACACAAACACACATTTTAACAATTTATTTATGTCCACATAAAGAAAAGCATACAAGGACACAAATACTGAAGGTGCAGTAAAGTTGCATTTACAGAATCATGGCACAGATCTTCAAGATACAAAACAAAACACATTACTTATCGGTATAAGTAGCAGCGTCTCCGCCATATATGGCGGCTGCCAATGATAGCAGAGACAGCACAATATTTAGCTAGCCTTTTAGCCCCCTTTTTGGGCATCCCAAGTTGTTGAAACCCTCTAACGACCAACCTGTGAGTATGTCCTAGGCTGCCAAATATGAAAACGAATAGTCTGCACCTATAGCCTAGCTCTGAGATGGTATTTAGAAGTGGTTGGTATTTAATGACCTTGGTCATAAAGGCTTCCTCCAGGCTAGGGTCAAAGGTGCAGGCTATCTCTAATACAGACACTTCTCTGGCCTCTTCATTAACAACAACAACATCTGGTGTATTAGCAGACAACTGTGTAAAAATGGCTAGGTTACTATCACAGAGATGGAACATGGAAGGATTGACACGGGAATGTTTGTACATTCTCACTGAAGAAGAGAAATGGTTTGATATGTCCTTCACTATGAGGTCCACTATTCTGTCGTGACGTGCTATGTACATTCCTTTGTATGCATAACAGCCATTCAAGATGTGTGACATTGTTTCAGTGACCTGTTCTGTGGTATGATGTAAGCAATGGGGAACCTGAGTAGTAGGAAACCAGATAGAGAGATTGAGTCTGGTAGGAAGGACTTGTAGTCTGGCTTTTACAGTAAATGTGACAATGTCCTCATTGAGCGCAGTGTTCTTAAAGAATGAATGAGAAACCGAGTGATCGGCAGAGGGAAGACATGCAAGTTTTCCCTGAAGTTTTAGTCCAGTCCAGTGTTGTTGTTGTCTATGTTGGTGTAGATCCATGAGAATTCGCCTGGCACCTGTAGATGTTAGCAGGTGACTGTGTCCAGCATATGTGGCTGTTGCCTTGACCTGGATGAGGCGGTCAGTTATAATGTCGTCTGAGACCCTCACGGTCCCAGAGTCAGACCGCGCCCACTCCAGGGACACTCCAGTTTGGACACAGAGGTCGTTCAGATCCGGCCAATCTGACCAAACCCCAAAACCAGCGGAATGGGTGTCAAGTTTCCCGCTGGGTTTCCTTCTGAATCCGAGGAAGTGGGGCTCTGATTCCCTGGCCAGTGAGACCTTACGTCTCCTTAGGTCCAGGAACAGGGAGGATCGAGCCAGCTCCCTAACATCCTTGTCATCATTATTCAGCATTTTCAGAAGGTGGGAAATCCGCATGCTGGTATATATCCACTCCACGTTTGGTACCCCCAGCCCTCCCTCCCACTGGGGATGAAAAATAATGTCACGGGTACTGTGTGAATTGAGTCCAAACTTTCGCACTAGGCTCACTGTTTTGTCGTTCATTTCACTCAGCACTTTCTGTTGGATGTGGACATTGGAGAACAGGTACTGAGCTTTAGACAGGGCCACCTGTCTGACAGCTTCCAACTTCATAGTCAGCGGCAGCGGACTTCTGTTAATCAAGTCCAGCCTGGATGTGAACTCAGACAAGATTATGTTAACTTGCTCCTTCCATTTTCCTGCAATGTTAATTTTATGTCCAAGATAGGTGTATGTCTCATGGAGAGAGTATACACATATGGGTTCTGTTGATATTGTGATATTGATAACTGCACTCCATGGACAGCCAGTTTTAATGCCTATCTGAAGAGGTGTTGGGTGAGTGAGCTGTTTTCCACAGATTATTTGGATAAAGGAGCCTCTGTATACATCTTTCACTATGTCAATGAATAGTTGGGGTAGTTGTATTTCCTCCAGTGATCTAATCATGACATTGTGAGTTAGTGTCCCAAATGCATCTCTAAAGTCAAGGAAGACTGAATACAGTCTACAGGACTCGTGCTTAAAGTCATCTATCCCTGTTTTAAGGCAGAATACATGTTCATTCATACCTTGCCTGTTGATGTATGCCTTCTGCTTGGTGGACAAAATGTCAGCATTCACCAACCAAGGGAGGACTCTGGCCAGTATGCACTTCATGAATACCTTATAGATGGTGGGTAGGAGAGATATATCCCTCCATGTTGTTAGATCCTCAGGGATATTGTCTTTTTGGGGAATACGGTGGATTAATGCTCCTTTCCATGAGTCTGGTACTCTTCTATTTTCCGAACAGACATTAAAGATAGTTGTTAAAATCTGACATGACTGTATGGCTTTAAGGGTCTCGTATGTCACCCCATCTATGCCGCTGGCTTTGTTTTTAGGAAGGCCATGTAAAACACACTGCTTTCTCAATCAGGACATGTTTGACGTCATCCTGGACGAAAACCAGCTGGAAGATGCCTGTGAACACCTGGCTGAATACCTGGAAATCTACTGGCGAGCCACGCACCTCCCTGGCTCTGCCCCCATCAACCCCCTACTGGAACCGAATCCAATAACCCCACCCTCGGCCAACTCCAGCCTCCAGGTGAACTGCTCTCTGACGGCCTTTATTTCTACAGCATGTCAGTTGTGTATTTTAGCTGTATGGTATGTCAGTTCTGTGTTGGAGGGGTTCAAGGCATTTATTTATATTGATATTTTTTGTCCTCCACCCCCAGCAGTAGCATTTCTACAGCACCCTTTTGGGCAGGGGTCTTGTTTTGTTTTGCCACTCCGGGCCTTTACCAGTTGTGGGGTCTTTTTTTTAAAACTTTGTTGATTTTGTGTAACTGCCTCAGCTATGTGACGTCTGTCCTGGTTTTTTCAGTTCTCTGAGACGCAGGAGTTAATCGAGTGATCACTCAAAGCCCTGGGTGAGTAAGGAGGGTTTATGTGAATTCCTCCACCCACCGTTCCTGTCCTTCATTGTTTTTTCACCCACCTGTCCTGTCCTCCCTTCTCTCCACCCCCCATCACAAAAACACTAAAGACACAGATTACTGCCACTCTTTTCACCCTGTCCATCAGAATTAAGTTTCAATAGGCGAACTCTCAATTTAGGTCTCCATACTCTGCTCTGATTCTCACCAGCTGTCTTTTCTTTGCCCCACAAGATTCAGGACTAACTGTCTGGTGGGGTGGGGCTGGGGGGCGGTTCGAGGACGAGGAAAGCCCCACGCCCTCTGCCACGGCCAGAATGGAGGTGCTCTCTACAGTTCCACCAAGAGGAGGATGAGGAGAATTAAGATGAGGGTGACTCAGCCCAGCCACACCCACATGTGCCGCCACAACCCCGGCCCCATTGTAGCAACCCTGCCAGTCTCCACTGCACCAGCAGGACCGTCTGCTGCTAAGCCAGAACCGCAACAATCACCAACGCCCATCTCCCAGGTCACAGAACCACTGCCAAGACCCAAAGAGGGAGGAAAGATGGGAGTTAGCAGTCACTCACAGCCAGGAATGGCACTCACAGCCAGGAACGGCACTCACAGCCAGGAATGGTCACAAGTGGTCAGGAATGGTCAGTTCTTAAATTCTAGCCAGGGGTAAGGAGCAGTTTCAGCTCTGTAAATATTTGATACGTTTTGATGCCCTGATAGCCAACCAGGTTCTGACATCTGTAGTCCAGAAGAAATGGTTAATTTGAGTGTTTTAGTTTATCTGACTGTAAATGAACAACAATCCCCAGGAAACCTTTACGTTACTGATTTCCAGGGCCCAGTGCAGGACATGAAAAAATAATGCAAACAGTTTTAAAATAATGGGAACAATACATAAAAGTATGATTATTTTGGAGGAAGAACCCTATAAAATAAATCGCTAAAATATTGTGCATTTGTCATTGCATGTATAAATATTGCTTATAATTATACGTACATACATTTGTAATTAGCTGTATTTATATTTGAGCTATTTGCACATTGAAGTCAGGATAAAAAAATAAAACCCTATCACTAAATTAAAGTAGGATTCTATATATACATTGGGTGTAAAATGCTGCCAAATTTATTTTATTTTATTGTTATTTTACATTTTATTTATTTGGTCAGAACAGACCTGATGTTGAGGAAGTTTATAGTTAAGCATATTTGAACGAACAAATGAATGAATGAATGAATGAATAGCATTTAGTAGTACTTAATATTGCACTTACTGTATATAATATTTCTAATGTATTTATTTCTGTTTCATGATAAAGATATGGACAGGTTTTTAAGCATGTAGAAGGGCGTATAGCACCATATCTATCTCAACAGTCATGTTGTATAATCATGTCCGCTATTTTCTGTGTCTAACAGGTCTTCTTTAGGCCCCCACATGACATGGCTGTTTAGCATTATAATAGTAATATTATAGTTAATATTATATTAATTAACACTGGAATAGAACACAGAATTGGCCACTGGCAGAGGCTAGTCTCAGTCTCAGCTTAGTCCACTAGTCAGCCAGTCACAATGTGGCAACGTCATGTGATGTGAGTGGTTCAGATCATCCTATCATCACTGGGAGAGGATCATGTGCTACATTTGCTCTGATCAGAATTAATTTAGGAGGAACAGGGAGACCATGCATTCCACCGTTATTAAAACAGATTTAACAAATGAAAGTAGCCGTTTAAATGAACTGCTACAGTAGTTCTGGGTCGCTACCGATCAGAGGACATCAAGGACACAGTGTGTTTCTGTTCCAGTTTAATAACTCTGCGGTTCTCTCACCCAGGACCAGATACAGGGGCTGTAAGAGAGCTGGACAACATACACACACACACATAGACACACACATACAGTACTGACATACATACACACACACATACAGCACTGACACACACACACACACACACACACACTGACATTACCTGCACAACACGAACACACTGATACACACACATTCTCTGCATTACACATACAGCACTGGCATACATACACACATAGACACACATACAGCACTGACATACACACACACACACACACACACACATAGACACATACACTGATACACACACTCTCTGCATTACACATGCACTCACACTAGATTCTCAGGAATGTAATCTTGCATGCCTTAAAGCCGCTACACCTCAGACAGTGCCATTACAAAGATGTCTGGAGTTTCTCGATTGTTCAGAAAATGAACCTCCTCTGGGGCCCACACAATGTCCTGGCTGCAGTTAGTGGCTAGAGCAGCTGTGTTGAACTATTGACTACTTAGTCAGTAGTTGAACTACTTTAGCCTCAACTATTCTGCAAAGTGAAATGTTTTGAGAACTCCTCTGTAATGGAGACCTTTCTTAAACTTTTCTTACAACATGTTATCTTGATGTTATTGTTGTACCCCTCCCCAGTATGCCATAAATCCAGCCCCAATCTCCCTGCAGTGAACAGAAAAGATGCATAGTGCCCCTTGCTGGTGTATCTGTAGTGGCTCCTAATCTTCACCTGGGTTGATTTGCCCTTTGTAATTTGGGTTGAATATTTTTGAGGTCAGCCTCAAAGTAGGTTCTATATTGGGTTTTTTTATTAGGATTTTGTAGCATAATAGTGAACATATAAAGCCTGACTTGTAAGGCCACTGTGGAACCTAGAATATCTGACAGCCTTCTCCGGGGAAGTCAAAAGACTTTAAGAAAAAAACATGATTCTTGTTTATCATTCCATACCATACCATTCTGAACACAAAGCCATACACCCATACACAATATGTAAATATGTAATTGCATACATACATACTGTCTTTCATTCTGACACACACACATCCACACATGCACACGCACACACATTAATGAGTAGCAGAACCAGCTTGTTCAGCTTTCTGCCTGTTGAATTTAACCATGAAAGTGAAAGTGAGTGAAATCAAAAATGAACTAGTGCTAGATGGTAAAATATTAGCAGTTGAGACCCACAGAACATGGCAGATTTTTTATTTAAAAGCATAATGTGATATGTCTGCAAAGAATCAAAAACTGACACTACAAAGCCAAAATAAAAAAAAACAGTGTTCACAATAACACTTGTTTGGGAAAAGCCAGAAAAAGACTAAAGAGCCACCTGGCATCTTACAACAATCTAGTCTCTAAGGAAACACAAACATAACCATTACTGCTCAGGAATGAGATCTTGTTATTTTATCTTTAAAAATGTTGTTTTTGGCCTCCCGCGTGGTCCAGTGGTTACAACGTCCGACGCTGGCCACGGAGACCGGGGTTCAATTCCCCGTCTCGCCAAGTGTCGGCTCTGGCCGGGAGTGCCACCAGGGGGCGGCGATTGGCTGTCCGCCCCAGGGAGGGGGGAGGGGAGCCGACATGACGTTCGCTGCGTATAGTGGCCCTGTAGTACCGGGTTACGGTCGACGGCCTGCGGGTGCCGTCTCGTAAGAGGCGTCACTTCGCTTCGTCACTACCGGTCACAGGACTACGGCAGCGAACTCACATTACTAGGGGGGGATTGATGTAAAAATAACGGGTCTAATTGGCTACCAAATTGGGAGAAAATGGGATAAAATCAGAAACAAATAAAAAATAAATTAAAAAAATGTTGTTTTTGTTGGCACAAGGTTAGGGACATATTCCAAAATGCCACCTGGCTTTTACATCTCAGGAGTCCATGTAAATTTGGTGACAATTCAGGCAAGCTGACTAAACTGGCCATACCTGCTAGAGACACAGGCTGCGTTTGAATACTTTAAAAATGCATCATTCCTTCCTTGTCCCACTTCTCTCCTGGTGAGGGGGCTGCCCTGACAGTGAAGGTTCAAATTGTTTAATAAACAAATGAAGGTAATATAATCCATCCTCGTTTGCCTCATTCAGAGAAAGATACAGGGACGCATCCTTTGCGGAAGGGATTTAGGCGATAAATGACTACAGGTCCCTCAATGCTTTGCTTCAAACAGGAAATTGAAAGGATTGCAGAAAAGTCAATGCATTGATGGAAGGAAGGAAGTATACATTTTGCATATGTCACAGTGAATACAGGTCATGAACAAATATCTTGTAGAGACAGAAAGGTAATAAAAATAATAAATAAAATAAGCCTAATGTTATTCATTTAATCAATCATTCAATAAAATTGTATTTGTTATAGATACCTTTTTTTATGTTACATAGTGGAATTATCACAAAACACCATATATAATTAAAGTGAGGTTCAAAACAACAGAGTTGTTCTACAGATTCCATCATCACTGATGTCGCCTCAAAGTGATAAGAGTGAACGAGGATGTCCAGGATTGTTACGAGCGCATTTCTCATCTCCACTCCTCCTTCTTCTCCTTGTTTCCTTCTGACGTGTTCAGAGAGAATCAAGGAAAGGAAGCAAGGTATGGAAGCAAGGGCGATTTATACATAATTTGAATGCAGCCAGAAAGATAGTTTGGTCTTTCTGCTCTCCGGGTTTCCTTCATGCTTCACTTCCTGCATATCAAATCCTAGAAATGGACAAGTACAAGTCTGCCTGGGTCTTTGGGTGGTGAAGCACATATATAAATGAAAACTTCAAAGCTAGTAAAAAAGGAAAATAAAAAGCAGTGTTTTAAAGCAGAGATGTGATACAGACCCAGATTCTGCGCAGTTGCAATCCTCCTTGTCCTTCACTCCCAGTGAGACGTTTAAGCAAGTGTTACTACCTTTTTTTTCATTTATAAATGAAGAATGTGCAGGAGACAAAATAAAAGCAGAACTAGTTTCTGTTTGTTACTTTGTGCTCTGTGGTTAGATTGAATCAATACCCCAGCTATGAATCCTCTGTATATTACACCTCTGACTGCATTACCTGTTGCTAACACCACCTGTTTTTTTACATTACCTGTTTATCTATTGTTTCTTTTTTATGTTGTTACATGACAATATTGTTTCATTACCTGTTTTTGCATTATCTAGCATTACATTACCTGTTGATAAAGCACTGCATGACTGAAGACAATGATTTTTTCCTATGCAAGTGTTGCATGAGATGAGTTTTTTTTGTTTCTATACAATCGTAATGTACTTTACAAAATGAACCTTGTTGATATTGCTGTTCTTAGTTCTGTATGCCTGCTGATCGGTCTCTGTATTCATAATCCTTGCGTCCTGAATAATGTGAATCACAGTGTCCCAGGGCAAGCAAGTGGCACTCCTTCACAGAAATGTAAAGCAAAATAGTCTGGAAACACAGGAAAACACACATGTTGAACATGGGCATGTTTAAATATTCATGACTGTCATGTGGTTTTCACTGAACACAACATAGTTGATGAAAGATGCATGTTCAGGGTGAATTACAATTATCCAAAGTTTTCTTAACATGAGGTAAAACATTTTACAGTGCTGTGTTTCAGAAACAACAGAGACTCAGTGTATGTTTGGATTTTTATTGATTTTGATTACTTTCACTGAAGAAAAAAAACAGGTACATTATTATTTTTAAACTAACACAAATTGAAGTTATGAGTTTGGAACCTGGGACCAGCCATCTTGAAATATTTGACAGGAGAGAGGCTTCATGGACCTCAAAATGGGTGGAACTGACGTATTTTGTCAGTTATTTTAACATGAACCAATCATACGGTTTTGCGGTAGAGAGCAAAGCCTTTTGAATCAGTTAAAACAAAATCTGTTAATATACAGCTCATTATAGCTTCAGCCATTCTGGGGTTCATGTAGCCTCAATCTCCCATAACTATGGTAACAGCACAGCTGGGCCTTGAAAACAAACATCACAACATCAGAATTGTTCAAAGGAGGGTGTAGTTCAAGGCCATATCCAAATCTGAGGTTATAATCTCTTGAGTCTGTCTGACTTGTTTTTATAAAAACAAGTGCACCAGAGTGTGCTTCACCTTATCAGTACTGTTTTTTTTAATGCTTCCTGATTACAAATGCAAACATGGCATGATTTGAACTTTTACTGGTGAAAAAGTATAATTTGAGAAAACATTTATTCATTTAGCTGATATTCTTATCCAAAGTAACTTAATAGATGTATATCAAACAGACTGTAGCTGTATGACATACATCTAGAGATACATTCTGTATCACTAGGCTGTATTTAGGTTTTGGCTTTATGCAAATAATATAGAGATGTTTAAAAAGTATAAGTGTACATATTGACAGCTCAGACCTTTGCTTTAATCTTCTGTCAGAAAAGTATTATCAACAGAAATTACATTCCAAATGGAACAGAAACTCAAACACACCATATCCCATGCAAGAGTTGTATATTAAGGATTTTTTTATGGTAATGCTAATTGGGACGAAAACAGTAGCCATGTCTTCCTACATTAGTGTAAACAGCCATAAAAGCAAAAGACCCACATTCCACATACAGCCTAAATCATAATATACATTTTAAAAGAATAAATACTAATAAATCAGAATTTCCAGTTTTCTACCCAATGGACCAATGATTAAAATATCTTTTTGTTTGTTGTTTATATCTGAAGCACAATTTATAGATTATTTTTGTTTCTTTTCCCCCTGACATCCTCAGATTCTATATGCAATATGAAGCATTGATATAAAATGCTGTAGACCATCCAAACTTTCATTTATTTCTGTATGTGGGAAAGAGAACAATAAAATTGCACTAATTCTCATATTTATGTCTTTATTTACTTCATAATGCAACAAATGCACTGAAACAGACTCACTGCCGGCTCTTTAGAAGCTGTGAGTGTGATACTTTTGTGAAAAAATAGAAATGGAATTAGAAAAAAAGGTAAAATCATTGATGGTAAAATCATCAATCATCCATTCAACTGAATGTCGATTGTTCCTGGCAATTGCACGTTGGTCAATGTTGTAATACATTATTTCAGCAGTAGGTGGCACGTTTGTACCTTTAAATGCTGTTGCAGTCTTACATTTTTTACATTTTACATTTTAAGCATTTAGCATACGCTCTTATGCAGAGCGGAGGGGTCTGGCTGGGGTGTAGGGTGTGATGAGTGTCTGGAGTTAAGGGGGAGCAGTTCCTCTAGCCGCTTGAAAAGCAAGTGATTTGAATCTGATGCGTGCTGCGATGGGGAGCCAGTGCAGAGAGGAGAGTAGAGGGGTGACGTGGGTGAACTTCGGTTGATTGAACACCAGACATGCGGCAGCATTCTGGACTAGTTGCAGTGGCTTGATAGCACAGGCCGGTAGGCCTGCCAGCAAGGAATTGCAGTAGTCCAGACACAAGAACACCAGGGCCTGGACCAGGAGTTGTGTAGCCTCTTGGGTGAGGAACGGTCGGATCCTCCGGATGTTGTGGAGGGAGAATCAGCAGGTCCAGGTGATCGCTGCGATGTGGCCCGAGAAGCACAGCTGGTTGTCCAGGGTCACTCCAAGACTCCTGGTAGACTGGAACGGAGACACTATGGAGCCTTCCACTGTGATTGAAGCATCAATAATCGGGGAGCCCTTCGCTGGGAGGAAGAGCAGCTCAGTCTTCGCCAGGTTCAGCTTCAGGTGGTAGGTGGAAATCCAGGCAGAGATATCAGCCAGGCATGCAGAGATCCATGTCGGGACCTGGGTCTCAGATGGAGAGAAAGAGAGAAAGAGTCGTCGGCATTACAATGGTAAGAAAAACCATGAGCAGAGAACCAAGTGACTTGGTGTACAGGGAGAATAGGATGGGGCCTAGCACCAAGCCCTGCGGGACTCCGGTAGAGAGGGTGTGGGGAGAGGAGAGGGATCCTCTCCAGGCCACCTGGTTGGACCGGTCAGCCAGGTAGGACTTGAACCATGTCAGTGCAGATCCAGAGATTCCCATCTCGACGAGAGATGAGAGCAGGATCTGTTGGTCCATGGTATCAAATACAGCTGACAGGTCAAGGAGGAGGAGGACGGAGCTAAAGGATTGGGACTTTGAAGAGCCTTAGTGACCGCAAGGAGAGCAGTCTCTGTGGAGTGGCCTGCCTTGAACCCAGATTGGTTAGGATCAAGCAGGTCATTCTGTAAGAGATGAGCAGACAGTTGGTTATAGACAGCCTGCTCTAGTGTTTTGGAGAGGAATGGGATGAGAGAGACAGGTTGGTAGTTGGAAATGACAGCAGGATTCAGAGAGGGTTTTTTGAGGAGGGGGATGACATGAGCGCTTTTGAGGGGAGAGGGGACAGAGCCAGAGGAAAGTGGGGAGTTTCTAACATTGGAGACAAAGGGGAGGATGTCCATAGCAATGGACTGGAAGAGGGGGGAAGGAATGGGATAGAGAGGGCAGGTGGTGGGACAGTCAGAGTGAACAAGTTGAAGGATATCCGAGTCAGGGAGGGGCGAGAAGGAGGACTGAGCGGTGAGAGGTTTAGGTAGCGAGATGGGTGAAGGAGGGTTAGGTGAGAGAGAGGATGGGGGGAAGGAGTTGCGAATGTCATCGAACTTCTCGCGAAAGAAGGATGCAAAGTCATCCGCGGTTAGAGAGGAGGGGGGTGGGGGAGGAGGAGGGGTGAGGAGAGAAGAAAATGTAGAGTAGAGTTTTCAAGGATTAGAGGCGTCTTCAGTGAGAGTTAATCCAGGTATGTGACCACACAGCTGAATGAAAGAGAGAGTGATTCATATTTCAACATAAACGCACAAGCATATTGATACGATTAACAATCATCACCCCCGCCCCCCTCCCACCACCCCTCACAGGTCCTGCAGAACATTTGAAGATGAGTTAGGCAGGTGTGCAGTGTCACCTTTCAAGTGCATCCTAGCAGGAGGGTTTGTAAATTATTCAACCCCAATTCAGCCTTCTGGAGAGCCACAGGGTCGGCTGGATTTCATTGTTACTCAGCACTTAATTGACCAATTAAGGCAGTTAAATACACGGTTACCTAATTGCACCTGGATTTTTGAGTCTAATTTCTAACTATACACTGAGTAAGCATATTGAGTAGTTGCTGAATACCTGAATACGTTCCCTTGAGAGACAGTGTGTGTGTGGTGTGTTACTGCAGGTGCCCAGCCCATCACCTGAAGGAATGTCTGTTTTTATCCATGTTCATGCTGTCCTTTCTCACAAGTTATTTGTGATCTCTTATTTATTAGAACAAGCTTCTTAAAATTAAATGGTTTGTGTACTGTACATAAGGATTTCATTTAAATACATTTGCATGGATGGTTTCATTTCCCTTGACTTTAATCCATAATGATAACACATTCAACCTTATTGATCATTGGACGGAGACAAAACTGAAACAGGGTTTGAAATAAAAATTTTCTACCTTTTCATTTGCACATTTTCCAAACAAAAGCATATTTCAAAACTGAAGGTGAATTTGGAGGCAGGATTCTGACATAATCATTGTTCCTACATTGTGTGGTGTCCCCAGGGGTTGGGCGACACTCACGGACCTTGCAGAGGGCGTAGGCAAGTTCAAGAACAAGGAGGAGGCAGTATTCAAAACCAAAATGATAATTTATTATCCTAATACTGACAAACACAAAACAAAGGGTGGGGTCTTCAGGGGAATACAAACACAAAGTCCACAAATCCTTTCTTGTTGTCAATGTCCAAATCCAATCCAAAATCCAAGTCAGTTCCGCAATCCAGTCCGTCGTCAAAATCCAAAGGGGGGTCCTCAAACAATCCAATTCCAAACACCAAACACTCTAACGATCACTCTCTCTCTCTCTCTCTCTCTCTCCAAATACTGGCTGGTCAACAACTTCACAGTACTCAATTTCCTCACATACACTCAGCAACTCCTTCCCACACACGTTCCTACTCCTCTCCCAGTGTAATGGGATTCAGCCCTTTAAATAGGCCTTGAAATGGCCTTCAGCTGGTCGTTAGTCCCGTTGCCTTGACTTTGCTCAGGTGTTTCTGTGGCCTGCTGGGAAATGTAGTGTTTTGGCTCCCATGTGTCGAAGGACCCGGCAGCCATTTCCTTGTGCAGCCCATTGGGCTGCCACACACCCTCCTCCTCAGCTCTGACCTCGGGAGGGCTGAGCGGCCTATGTCCAGCGGCCACCAGGAGGTCCCCCTCTCCAGGTCTCCAGGTCCACTCAGGCAGTGCTCCGCCAGGATCAAATGTCCAGATTCCATTTCCATTCATTGCCTGAAAAAGCATCTGGCAGACATTAGCGAGTGACGCAAGTCGCTCACCTTTACTGCCACCAAGTGGCCATATGGGTGTACTGGCTCTGGGCTCCACGGACGGAGCGGTCACCGCTCCTGCTCTGGTCTTCACCAGCCCTCCATGGCTCCTCCGGTACACTTTGTGCCGTTTTGTCATCTGGCGTCCTCTCTTTGGCCTTTTCTGCCACTGCCACTTTGCTTTTATGTGGTCAGGTTCAGCCACCTGGGAAAACATTCTCTTCGAAACATGTTTTTCTTTATCTTTAACTTTCTTCACCTTCATTTTTCCTCTCCATAAACATTTCACATGTTCCTTTCCTTTATATGGCAGCCTGTTTTGTTTCCCTTTTCTCTTCAGGTGAGTATTTCTAAACTTCATTTTTCTCCTCTGTCTTTTTACTTTCCGTGGAACAGAAGGACTCACCACATCAGGAGATGGTTGGGTGTCCCACCTGACCTCAGCCATCACCAAGAGGCTTTCCTCCATGCTATGGTCCCACCATAGCTCCTCCTCCGCAAACTGCTCCTCCAGTTCCCCTCCAAGGTCCAGCAGGCTGAGTGGGAATGAGGACCATCTATCCTGCTCCAACTCCAACGTCTGGTCATCATCTCCTCCCAGCTCCGCTAGCTGTGAGACCTCCACCTGCGTGCTAGCGTCTTTGGGGACAGGAACACACTTCGCACATTCCGGTTTTTCGCTCACCTCGTCCAGTTGATTTTGTACTTCAAGCAGCGTCTCGGTTTGTATTTTCAATACTTCATGAAATGAATCTTCGGTGGCCCGCTGCTGGACTTCTTTTTGGTCCAGTCTCTCCATTAAGATCTGCACTTCCCCTCACAGTAGAGGGAGCTCTTCAAGCTGCCTTTCTTGTTCTTGTAGTTGGGTCCTCACCTCTTGCAGCTGAGCCTCCAGCTCCCGCCTTCCCTTGCTCTCCTGCTCCGCTTGGCTCTGGAGTTGCTCCGCCTCAGACGCATGGTTCTCCGCTTCTCTCCTTAGCTCCGCCTCCTTCTGGAGGAGCCTGGTCTGTACATCACCCAAGGCCCTGGCATATTCTTCTTTGGCCTGGTTCTGGGACTCCTGGATGTCCAGACACTGTCGGTTATTTTCCTCTAACTTCTTAGTTAGGTTTCTCACCTTCTCTTCCAGCGCCAGGTTGGAGCCTCAACCTGCCTCACTTCATCGCCAAGGGATGCTTTGTCCTTCTCCAGCTCCCCAGCCATGATTCCCAGCACTCTCAGGGAGTCAATGTGCTCATCCTGCAGTTCATCACTGCCAGCAGGTGGCGCTCCTCCGAGGTCCCCAACTCCACCTTTGCCCTGTCCAGCTCAGTCTGGGCACTCTTTTAGTTGTTGGACCTCCTGGAGGGTGACTCGCCATTGGTCCTCCACCATGGCCGCCCGTCTCTGGTTCTTCACCAGGTCCTCCCTCTGGTCCCGACAACACTTCTCCAGTTTCTGGACCTCTTCCTCTTTGCCCTTTATCACATCTTGTGCCTCTCCCAACTCTGTCTCTAAATCAGCACACTTGTCTGTGACACCTTTATGATGCTTTTGCGGCCTACCTGGGATATTTTCTCTCTTTTCCCTAGGGGCACCACAGAGCAGGAGTGGCCATTTTCTCTCTAACTTCTTTTGTTTCTTGTCCCTCCTTTGGGTCTTTCCAGCCCACTTCTTCCCTCCTGGAACACTCACTGGGTTGGTGGCCATACTCCAGACAGCATATGCACCACGGGGCACCACTTTGTGCCAACTGGGCCTGCTCCTTGTTCCAAGTCTCCTGGTGCATCACCCTCACGACTTCGGACATGACAGCCAGGCTCGTCCTCAGAAAAGTGGGCACCATTCCAGTGTCCGTCTTTTGGTGCACTCTGACATCTTTAAGAAATCCGCAATCACCTCTCTTTGATCGGATGATAGGTGTCTTCTCCCATCTCTCTCAAGCCAGGAGAATATTTTTGGATCCGACATCCATTCAGGGTTCAAAAGCTCCATTTTAAATTTTTTCTCTTGTACTACCTCCTCATGCCTATAGGTGATGCCCTCTGCCCGCATTCTCCACCATATGTGGTGTCCCCAGGGGTTGGGCGACACGCACAGACCTTGCAGAGGGCGTAGGCAAGTTAAAGAACACCGAGGAGGCAGTATTCAAAACAAAATGATAATTTATTAAACAAACACTTGACAACACAAAACAAAGGGTGGGGTCTTCGGGGGAATACAAACACAAAAGTCTGCAAATCCTTTCTCGTCGTCAATGTCCAAATCCAATTCCAAAATCCAGTTCAGTTCCGTAATTCAGTCCGTCTTCAAAATCCAAAGTCAATAATCCAAAGCCAATCCAATTCCATCTCACACACATAAACACACTCTCTCACTCTCTCCAAATACTGGCTGGTCAAACGACTTCACAGGTACTCATTTTCCTCAAAACAAACACAGCAACTCCTTCCCAAACACGTTCCTACTCCTCTCCCAGTGTAATGGGATTCAGCCCTTTAAATAGGCCTTGAAATGGCCTTCAGCTGGTCGTTAGTCCCGTTACCTTGACTTTGCTCAGGTGTTTCTGTGGCCTGCTGGGAAATGTAGTGTTTCCTGGCTCCCATGTGTTGTAGGACCAGGCAGCCATTTTCCTTGTGCAGCCCATTGGGCTGCCACAATTGAGCACATTAGAAAAATGAACACACACTCTTCTTCAGTCTCTCTCGCTCTCTCTCTCTCACACACACTCCCTCTGTCCATCTCTCTCGCTCTCTCTTACACACACACTCCCTTTGTCTCTCTCACTCTCTCTCTCTCTCTCTCTCTCGCTTTCTCTCTCTCTCTCACACACACACATACTCCCTCTGTCCCTCTCTCTTTCTCTCTCTCTGGGTATTTTTATCCAGGAGATTTGATTAAAGACTGATCTAGCGCTATCGGCGATCCCCCGTTCTCCAGATGAGATCATAACCTGTCCTCCCATTCACTGAGAGATCAGGGTTATGGGAGTAAACACAGACACACACACCAGCATACCTTTCACACACATACGCACACACACACACACCCCAATGCCATGGCCATAAAGTTTGAAGCTTCAGAAGGGTTTGTAAATAAAAATATGAACAGCACTGAAAATCAATGAGACATTCAATCCCGAATCCATAGGAATGCCTCCTGTTGCTATTTTTAGACAAACAAGTGTAGATTCTGTTCTCACTCTGCTGGTTCTGCATCTGCCTCCATCTCACCACAAAATAAGAACAGAACCCAGCAGCTACTTCCTGCACTGCCCTTCCTAAGCACTGACATACACACACACTCAGCCCGGACACTTCCTCTCCCCAAAATCAGCTCTCTCTCTCTCTCTCTCTCTCTCTCTCTCTCTCTCTCTCTCTCTCTCTCTCTCTCTCTCTCTCTCTCTCTCTCTCTCTCTCTCTCTCTCTCTCTCTCTCTCTCTCTCTCTCTCTCTCTCTCTCTCTCTCTCTCTCTCTCTCTCTCTCTCTCTCTCTCTCTCTCTCTCTCTCTCCAAATACTGGCTGGTCAATGACTTCACAGTACTCATTTTCCTCACAAACACACTCAGCAACTCCTTCCCACACACGTTCCTACTCCTCTCCCAGTGTAATGGGATTCAGCCCTTTAAATAGGCCTTGAAATGGCCTTCAGCTGGTCGTTAGTCCCGTTACCTTGACTTTGCTCAGGTGTTTCTGTGGCCTGCTGGGAAATGTAGTGTTTTGGCTCCCATGTGTCGAAGGACCCGGCAGCCATTTCCTTGTGCAGCCCATTGGGCTGCCACAATTGAGCACATTAGAAAAATGAACACACACTCTTCTTCAGTCTCTCTCGCTCTCTCTCTCTCACACACACTCCCTCTGTCCATCTCTCTCGCTCTCTCTTACACACACTCCCTTTGTCTCTCTCACTCTCTCTCTCTCTCTCTCTCTCGCTTTCTCTCTCTCTCTCACACACACATACTCCCTCTGTCCTCTCTCTTTCTCTCTCTCTGGGTATTTTTATCCAGGAGATTTGATTAAAGACTGATCTAGCGCTATCGGCGATCCCCCCCCGTTCTCCAGATGAGATCATAACCTGTCCTCCCATTCACTGAGAGATCAGGGTTATGGGAGTAAACACAGACACACACACCAGCATACCTTTCACACACATACGCACACACACACACACCCCAATGCCATGGCCATAAAGTTTGAAGCTTCAGAAGGGTTTGTAAATAAAAATATGAACAGCACTGAAAATCAATGAGACATTCAATCCCGAATCCATAGGAATGCCTCCTGTTGCTATTTTTAGACAAACAAGTGTAGATTCTGTTCTCACTCTGCTGGTTCTGCATCTGCCTCCATCTCACCACAAAATAAGAACAGAACCCAGCAGCTACTTCCTGCACTGCCCTTCCTAAGCACTGACATACACACACACTCAGCCCGGACACTTCCTCTCCCCAAAATCAGCACTGATACATACATTCAGCCCAGACACTTCCTGCTGTCATTTAGGACATTGCACTGGCTACTTGTTCAATTCAGGGTTGAATTTAAAGTGTTGCTCACTAATTATAAACCATGTCATTGCCTTGGACCATCATACCTACAGGATCTGATTGAACCTTATGTTCCTATTCTTCCTATTTTTTTGGAATGATTGATCTTACCATGTATAAATGCACACCTTGTAAGTTGCTCTAAATAAGAGCGTCTGCTAAATGCCAAAAATGTAAAATGGGAATTTTATTTGTAGTATGTTGGGTTTTCCCCTGGTTGCCATTGATTGAAAGGAAGATTCTAGCTCATACATTCTGCTCTCAGTGAAATCAATGCCCTGCCATGGCAACCGCCCCCTCTGAATTCCGACACTACCATCTGGTATTAAATCCTTCGCTGCTGGCCGCACCTCCCACGGTCTGAGTCAAAGCTCCTCCTTCTTGGAGAGATGGGATGGACACGGCTGGATCATAGACACCTGGACAGACAGGTCAGACAGCGCTGGGAATGGTGACGGATCTCTGTGGAGCTGGGACATCATGAGAAACCTGAGGACACGTTCTGATTTGTCATCTAATATTCACTGGTTTCTGCTGATTGGTCAGTTGATATTTTCTGGCTAATCTAACCCTGACCCTGCCAGTACTGATTGTGGTCTTGAGTTCTGCAGGAAGTTGCATATTCGGCCATAGAATCTCCCGGGGGGGTTATGTTGGCAGTTCCCTGCAACAGTGAGTACTCTGGTCGATCAGGTGCCTGCAGTTTGCCTAAGCAAGCTGTGCAACTGGTGCAGTCATTCAGCCCAATGACCATGCAGTACAGCACAGCTGGTGAACTACAGAGTGATACGACCTGGCAGCTGGTGTGCCAGTGTGCACCCTCCCAAATTGACAGGGGACATTACAGAGGTGAGAAGGGCTTACATCTATGATTCAGCATTCCAAACTTTAGGAAGAATGAAAATGTAATCAATGTCAGCTTTAAAAAGTAGTTCTAAAAATATATGTCAAATGTAGGTGACTGAGTTGGACCCCTCCACCCTCCCCTCGCTGCCTCCACCACCCCTTCTGTTTCCTACCCTTTTAAATTAAACTGATTCCAGTCCCCCTGATCTACAGCTCATTAACACATATGAATTAGCTGACCATCCTTCTCTCTCTTCCGGGAAATACGGAGTACACTGGAGGTGGAGGGGCTAGACCTGGTGCTGTGAAAAATACGTTCCCTGCATAAAATAAGTTCCTCCTGGCAATATGACATCACAATTTAAAGGGAATGTTCGTTCCAGTGAGATCCTGAAGCGAATGCTGTTAAAACGTGGATGTGCACCAATGGACTGGACAAGCTTCTAACATTTTATGTGGTGAACTTGCTTTATATCCTACAATATTCTGAATACTGAAATTAATTTCATGATATACCACCTTGGACATAGCAACATGATACAGCTAAGTAGCTCAATAGCTGGTTTGCTTGTTGTTAGCTAGGACTAGCAAGGTAGTACACTATATGGCCAAAAGTCAGTGGACACCCCTACTAATTATTGAGTTCAGATGTTTCAGCCACACCAATTGCACCAACAGGTGCATAAAATCCAGCACATATCCATGCAATCTCCACATACAAACATTTAGAATTCATAATGGTTTGTAAAGAGCTCAGTGACTTTAAACGCGGCACTGTCATAGGATGCCACCTTTGCCACAAGTCAGTTCGTGAAATTTCTGCCCTACTAGATGTGCCCCGGTCAACTGTAAGTGCTATTATTGTGAAGTGGAAGCACCTAGGAGCAACAACAGCTCAGCCACGAAGTGGTAGAACACGCAAACTCACAGAGCGGGGCCGACAAGTGCTGAAGCGCATAGCGCATAAAACTCGCCTATCATCTGCTGCATCACTCACTACAGAGTACCAAACTGCCTCTGGAAGCACCATCAGCACAAGACCTGTGCATCGGGAGCTTCATGGAATGGGTTTCCATGGCCGAGCAGCTGCACACAAGCCTCACATCACCATGCGCAATGCCAAGCATCAGCTGAAGTGGTATAAAGCATGCCGCAACTAGACTCTGGAGCAATGGAAACGTGTTCTTTGGAGTGATGAATCACGCTTCACTATCTGGCAGTCAGATAGACGGATTTGGGTTTGGCGGATGCCAGGAGAACACTACCTTCCGGAATGCATAGTGCCTACTGTAAAGTTTGGTGGAGGAGGGATAATGGTCTGGGGCTGTTTCTCAGGGTTTGGGATAGGCCCCTTAGTTCCAGTGAAGGGTATTCTTAATGCTACAGGATACGAAGACATCTTGGCCAATTGGGCGCTTCCAACTTTGTGGCAACAGTTTGGGGAAGGCCCTTTGCTGTTCCAGCATGACTGTGCCCCTGTACACAAAGCAAAGCCCATAAAGACATGATTAGATGAGTTTGGTGTGGAGGAACTCGATTGGCCTGCACAGAGCCCTGACCTCAACCCCATTGAACACAATTGGGAGGAATTCGAACGCCAGTTGCGAGCCAGGCCTTCTCGTCCAACATTAGTGCCTGACCTCACAGATGTTCTTTTGGCTGAATGGGCACAAATTCCCACAGACACACTCCAAAATCTTGTGGAAAGCCTTCCTAGAAGAGTGGCAGCTGTCATAGCCGCAAAGGGGAGTCCAACTCCATATTAATGCCCATGGTTTTAGAATGGGATGTCCAACAAGCTCATATAGGTGTGATGGTCAGGTGTCCACTGACTTTTGGCCATATAGTGTAGCTAGCAAGCTAGCTGACCACAAATTCAGAGCTTGCAAGCTTGCTGTCCAGTTACAATGTATTAGCTTATCCATTGAAACTAGATGATTTCAGTGGTATAACTAGAAGCTGGCATGAGCTTGCCGCGTGCAAAACGTTTCTGTGTGTGTATCAGAGTTACAGTGGTTACAGAGCACATTATGAGACTTGCTTTCACTACAATAAAATGGAATACACAATTGGACGATGTATCATGCGGCAATACAAAACTGAACCAAACTAATGTGCATGTATATCTGTTTCCTACTAAGGAAACTGCTTTGCCTATAGTTGGAGGAGGAAGAGGAAAAGACGTGTGGCCCATATTAGTTTAATTTGTGTGTTTTTGATCAAATCCACATATATTAAAATGTGTTTATTAACAGTATTAATTACAATTCATTGATGCACTTGTGCTCCGCATGGGGTGGCTCGTAGGGTCCGAATAGGGATGATTCGTTGTCCCACTTCCAAACTGACTTTGATCCGCAAAATAAAATATTTCTGTTTTGTTATTATTTTATTAAGTTGTATGAGATATGATCTCCCACACCACATCTCAATAATATCAGCTATTGCATCATTCATTTTCATTTGTTATTATTCCTTGTTCCCTCTCCCATGCAATCATGTACAACCTATGCAATCACTCAGGGCATTGCCCCATGATACACCAGCCAGTTATGTAGCCTACATTTTATTGTAGTGTACGTTTAATAAATGTTTATTTTAACGTTTATTTTAGCATCTTACATGATTACGTGAGTGTAGAGATGGTCTCACTCATTCACGTGCATTGAACCACTCCTTACAAGTGTGACATGTAGGACCATAGGTAGTCTTAGTACCGCCCCATAGTTTCTGCTTTTAGTAATGAGATTCATGTGTAGAACGTAGTTTTGGCACCGCCCCATACTCTCTGCTTTTAGTAATGAGATTCACGTGTGGAACGTAGTTAGCACAAACTATCGTTTGTTAGTGTTTGGTGCCGGCAGTGTGAGACGAGGCGGATTGAACGTGGCTGTTAAAATTTCTAGTGCTGCATGTTGCTGGTTGCCCTACAGTTCAGCCAACTGCAATGTAGGAGCGGTTTGGTGGCGTGAAGCTAGCCTGGTATGTGTTACACTACCAAGTAGAAGTTTCTCTACTGCGGCCGCCTAGCAGGAGGGATTCGTTTATGCCAACATAAGCGGAAGGTTAATTTTGGAGCAAACCTGCTCACACTGGCCTTCACGGCAGTCTATGGGGGCAGTCCTGATTTTTTATATCAGGAGTGTGTTGTGTAACCACTGTTTTTCCTACGGTCAATATAACCACTGTAAAGAGTTGCCTAGAGCCTATTTTTGTGTCAAACCACCTTCATAAACTATAGGATATATATATATATTTTACCTAGAGGCAGGGCTTATTCTGTCAGTTGTGGGCGGGGCCTCCGGTGGCCCTAGTGTGCCATATTTACTCACCTTTTAGTGTGTAGCAAATCACTCATTGTGACCCACATTTTGATGTGCAGTGAAATACTGAGTGAACTCCACCTTATAGTGATTGGGGTATTCCCTTTATAGTGTGTGCTGAATTACTCCTTGTGATCCATAGCTGGATATGTAGTGAAATACTAAGTGAGCCCCACTTTATAGCATTTGAGCACCATCACATACCTGCTGTGTGAAGCGTATTACTTGGGTCCCTTTCAGACAGCCCAGTCCACACTGACTCCTCTCCCCTTTTGCCCCTACCTTAGCGCCCCAATCTGGGAGGCTCCTTATTTTTATTATTTCATGTATTATTTTCTGTCCTGCCCTAGGTCAACTTGTGTCCATTTGACCCATTCTAAGTCCAGTTGTACTGGTTGCTGCTATTTATTATTTTTAATATAAATTGCATCAATTTTTGTCTACAGTGTCACGGTTTTACCTTGCTCAGCCGCTGGAGGGCGCTTGACCATGTGATGGCTTGTTTTCTTTGGTTTTGTGTCAGGAATCATTGTTATAGCCACCTTCCTTATATGGTCTTTCGTCGGTGTGTTTTTTTACGATCACGTTCAGCTGTGGATTATCAGTGCTCATTCAGCCTCCTATTTAAGTTCCGCGTTTTCGTCACACAAACGCTTCTGTGTAAACCATTATTACGCTCTAGCCGGTACTTCTAAACTAAGAGTTAGTTTTCCACTCTGTGGTCTCTCAAATAAAGAGAGATGGTACTTCGTTTTTACTTCTAACTCAGGGTTAGTTTTCCACTCTGTGGTCTCTCAGTTAAAGAGAGAAGGTACTTAGCATTATTTCAAACAAAGGGTTAGCTTACCACTCTGTGGTTCTCTCAGTTAAAGAGAGAGGGTATTATTTAGTTATCTTTACTCTTTGTTTGTCGGGGCTATTGTTCCCCAGAGCTAAACTATAGCTATTTGTTTTCAATGCTCCTCGTTGAGGAGCGTCCGCCCTACTAGGGTTGTTTCTGTTGGGTTTATTCCCGTGGAGTTTGTCCCGGGGTTTTCTTTTGTTTCCCCGCTCCTTAGTCTGTTCTCAGATTTAGTGGCTGGTCGCTTGCGTCCAGCTTTTAGATACCTGTGAAATCTGCGTGTGGCTCTTCCACCTTCGACCCACACTACATACAGTCTTTGTATCATTCATTCAGTTGAATACCCTGTAGTGGTGTTTCTTCAAGTGTTTCTATCCTGAGCCACACAGTCACCAGTTAGTGGGTCTCTCCCCCATATAGGAGAGTGGCGTAGTCCTTCATAAAGTAAGCCCTAGGCTAGTGGGTGTTACACAAGTGCAAAGCTCAAATCGGCCTACTTTGAACCTTTTAATTGAATACGGATTGTATTTCAAATAGCCGTTTCTTGAACGATTTGCCTCATAGTGAGGGGAAATACAGAACATCCACCAAACAGTCTTGTACTCAAAAAGAACTACAACAATATGGCCATAGTCATCAGCATTGACTTCATGAGCCCTATACAAAAAATAAATGACACCTAAGAATGTAGGGAAGCTAACTTCAGATGAGCAGAAGCTACAGATACCAAAATGAAAATAGTATGATTATGAATTTAAAAGACAATGAATATGTTGGATTTTGAACATTTGAAAGAACAAAATAAGAAAAGTGGTCACATGAAAAGTTAAATATCCATATATCACTGAATTGGGAAATAATTTCTCTCACATTCAGCTTTTAAATTAATGAATTCATTGTGTTCATACACTCACACAGAGTACTATGCATAGCTTTATGTCTTTGAAACTTAATTTTTTATTTTATAAACAAAAACTATCGAGCCGAAAGGCCTCTACATGCTCGAGCGACAGCAACACGACAGCAACACAACCAGGGCTCTGCAACATCAACAGTGCAGAGGGTGTTGCAGAAGATGTCGCGTACCTAACATAAAAATCTAACTTGTGACCGCAGCGCAACATTTCACGTATATGTTGCGCATCATTGATTGGTTGGTTAGCGAATGGAGGCGGAGCTGTCATAGTCATAGTTCATCGAGCTGGTACATCATTTTTTTACATTTTACATTTTAAGTATTTAGCAGATGCTCTTAGCCAGAGCAACTTAATGTGCATTAATACATGATAAGAACAATCATAGTTCACACAAGAGATCAGTGCAGTAATACAGCGATAGACATCATTGTTGGCAGCTGCATACCATACCTGTATATATCTATGTTAACGTTAGCTAAGCAAAACTATCAATATCTATCTAGCTAGCTGGCTAGCAACCTGGTATCACGGCCAAATAAAACCTGCTAACAGTAGCTAACGATATAGATAGCTAGCATCATTTGTTTGACAAGCTATAAAATGAACCAGCTTCAGGAAAGATTGGCTGAAGAACTTCGAAGGTACAGGAGTTTCCTTGCTTTCATTAAAACTTTACTGACTTTGTTCAAGACATTGACACCTACTAGTGTACAGAAGTGTAAGGACACCATGTCGCATACGTTACACAGAAGTATAAATTGTCGAGTGCTTGCAACATTGCTGCATTGCGCGAACCGCGAAGATGTCGCACAAGTTACGCAGAAGCATGTAGAGGCCTGAACAGGCCCCTTACATGACTCCCAAATGCCTAGGTAGAGGTAAGAGAAATGTTATGGGGGAAGCCGTGTTCTGCTTTTGTGAATTTGAGATGGAATGTTTACAATGTCAATATTAATGTCACCACAGCGACCATAATTCCTCCTACTGGAGTGGGTGGATGGGGTGAGGCTGCTCAGCAGCTGCGGGAAACCCAGAAAATAGGGCCTATTTAATAGGCTATGTAAATATGTTGTTGTGGGCTTTTTTTGTAATATTTGGAAATAGTATTTTAATTAAGAACATTTTGTTTGCAGAAGAGCGACACTGCGTGTTTTTTATTTTCTTTTATATATTTCCCTCTCCCTCATTTGGCGTGCCCCCTATGGATGGACGGCGCCCCTAGCATTCATCTATATCGCCTATGCCACAGGCCGGCTCTGCTTATCAAATAACTTCACTGTACAGTAACTGTGCATTGGTTGCTGAAATTAATTATGAATTGAATTCTTCATTTTTATTTGTTTGTAAAAGAGTGTTACTGATGGTTCAAGTAATATACAAACCATTTAAAATGTATTCAGAAAACAAAAAAATATTTGAAATCATCTGTGATGCAAATTTCCACATGAAATCAAAAGCTGTAGGATACTGTGGAGCCCCTGAAGTTTTTTGGAAACGTTATAATGTGCACGAGATAGGAAAATATTATCTTGTGTTCCGGAAATGTTATGTGTGCAAGATAATTTTTACTGCATGCAGGACTACCTATCTCTAATTCAATTCCAGACCTCGAGGGCCACAGTGTCTGCAGGTATTTGCTCCAACCACACACTACAGCACCTGATTTTACAAATTACTTCACCTCCTTGACCAAGGAGGCAAACTAATTATTGAAATCAGTTGGTGTAGTGCATGGTTGGAGGAAACGGTTGCGGACACTGCCGCCATCGAGGCCTGGAATTGAATAGGGCTGCTTAAGTATATACAAGGCGCATACATTCAGTATTGCAGTATGCATGGTTATTGTGCAATGTATTGGATTTTATTTCGATTTTGAGTATTTTATATTGCTATCTTGCAGGGGAGTGATGGGGAATACGCCAGGATAGTTTATTGGTTTCTTTTCATATTCATTATAACTTGGTAGCAAGTTACGCATTCATACTGCAGTTGTAGTTAAGCTAGATAGTTGTCTAGTCTTTTTGTGTTAGCTCACTATTGTTGGTACCATGTAATAAAGCCAGATAGCTAGAGAAATCAGTGATAGCTAGTTGAGAACTATGTGGAATACTGAGCATCTTTGTTGTCTAGGCCAGTAGGTAACTTGGCCAGAAAAATTCCATCCAGACAGCTAGATAATTCAATTGCAATGCCAACATTAGCTAATGCTAATTGCCACTGCTAACATTACTGCCACTAGCCTAGCCTACTCATTTGCTAGCTAGCTGTGTGCTCACCTCCAAAATCCTCCAATTCATGTCTAGCTGTGACTGAGAAAATCTGCAACCCAGATTAATTTTTTTGGGTGGGAACGCCATGGTGTCCCACTAGACTTGTGACAAGTGCTGTGCAACTGGCTGTAAGGCCAATCTGCAGCAGCTCTCAACTACACAATTTAAAAGACAGTGGATGGGGTAATTTACACCAGAAGCGAATGGCAGCGCATGTGCTAGAGCAGCACAGAGTCGTCTTTCGTGTCTGTTTTAAATTTGTTGCTTGCTGCTCAGCAAAATGAAGTATTTACAGACATAAACTGGCTCTAAAATGATTGGTATACATGATTTGATTTATATTGTATCATTATATTACTGTATGTGTCCCTAGTTCCCTCCTGCACTTGTGGAGAATATTGACAGCAGATATTTTAAGAAGCTGCTAAAAATACAGCAGCTGAAAAAGCATTTTAGTTTTTGTATTGGCAGAAAATAAACATAAAACTGAAGCTTGATAAAAAAAGGCAAAGTGGCATTTCACCATCTGATTTTGTGGAGGGGGCGGGGGTGATTTTAAAACTGGGCAGACGCTGGGCAGATGACGTAGAAGTGAATGCACAGATCTGGGATTTGATGTGTTCCTGCTGCAGTCAGGGAGCAGTGGGAACAGAGCTGCACTTTCTTACAGTAAAAATCTGTGAAAAATAATTAATGTGCTAATTCAAGCACAATATCACCCAAAATGTATTTCTAAGTATTCAAGATAAGCAACAACTCCCCATTTTATTATGGGAAAAGAGTGGTTGCATGCCATTGGCAGCAAAATGTGGAAATATGCCACAAACTAAGGGACAATGAATGACTGTGTTAATAATTTATTTACTACTATTTTATATTGTATTATTAGTTAATAATATTTTAACTAATTAATTTTAATTTGAACAGAGATTTTGGGAGAAAGAGAAAGAGAGAGAAAGAAAGAGAGAAGGGGGAGGGTTAGATCTGAAAACAGAAAGGCTGGAGGCAGGCTGACATGCAGGAGCAAAGGCTTGTGTCAAATGTGACATCCCCATTCTCAAGAGACAGACACACAAATAGTATTCAAATAGTACTCAGTAGAGTATTCAACAAGCCACTCAGACATGGACAGGGAGAGGAGAAAACAGTAGAGAGGAAGATGTAGGGAGAGGGACACTGCTGCTGTGCAGAGTTTTGATTCTAGGCACTATCGCTGTGCCGAGAGATAAACGGATGGCCCTGATATCATGTGCCTGATGAACATTCTACCACGCTCCACTTCCTCCTTAGTCCCAGAATGCACCTCTTCCATCTCAGAGAAATGTAGCCATCTGTCATCTTAGCTCAGGGCTGGCATCCTGACCTCTCTGTTCCTCTCACAGTGTCGACACCAATCAATACTCCTTCCCCTCTCTATCCTCTCTCTCTCTCGCTGCCATATAAAAAGTCACACACGGGCACACCCTCACAAGCAAAAACACATGCATACACACACTCAAAATATGCTTTTGTATTGAATGCATTGTTCAGACAGAACAATGATTACTTAATGTGTTTTTGTGTCTAGTGTGTGAGATTTGTTTTATGAAAGAAAAATCTGAGGTTCCTCTGTTTTCAGTGGCAAGAATCAGCCAGGTGACTGAAGGGGAAAATCTAACACAGCTTTAGATTTAACTACATATTAGGAATGTCACTGTTAATTTGCCACGCTGGAGGTTAACAGAGGTTCTGAGCAGCACAAGAACTGTTTCTCTTACAAAGAAAGTTTTAGCAACTCACCCCACCTCTCCTCTGAACAGATTGCTGAGTGTCATTTTATTCTACCTGTTTATTCAAACCCACCTGCTTCCCTCTGTTCAGTGAGCTGTGGGAATTCGGTGCCGAGACAACAGCACAACAGGTGGATGTGCACACAAAGTCATACACACACAAACACACACACACGCACAGAACTATTGTGATTTGTGAATCTGCCTTTAACCCAAACCAATTTGACATTGCACCAGGATATACTATGTGATGTGAATTTAAAATTTGCTATATTTTTATAGAATTATATTGGCCCCTTTGTGTTCAAGAGGAAAAATTATAAACAAACTGCATTCAGCTGAGAATAAAATAGCTAAAACTAACAAACGAACTAATTGTGCAAACTCCCTTGGTCAGGAAAAACATGCATTCTATTCATCCTCTCCTCCCTCTCTCCCATATATGAATAGGAAACACCTTGTTATGCTCACTTTGTTTTAGGGTCAACAAATTAGTTACATATTAAAAGTTTTTTTTTTGTCTTAGTCTGTTGTACTTTTTGTGTCCTGAGTCAGATTCTTCTATACCACTGTATGCAATTCACATTCAAGTGTGAGGGGTTTGTTTGTTGTCTGTTATTTCCCAGCTTGGTTTCCAGCTTGGGGGGGGGGGGCGGTGGCTACTTTGCATTCAGAGATAACCTTGAAGGTCGTACACTGCCAAGTCTGTCTCCAGCTGACTTAAAAGGGCCTCTGCCAGTCACTCCGCTGGTCACCTGCAGAGATCTTCAGTAGGCACTCGAGCATCCGAGGGTGGCCTGGGCTCTTCCCATGTGGTCCTCACTGGCCCAGCCAATCAAACACCAGCAGGACAAGGAGGACAAAATGCAATTTGCCCACATTGTGATCAGTATAGCTTCAGTGGGATTGTATCCCCACTGAATTAAAAGGTATTTAAATTTAAATGAACTGAATGAAAGCAGTATCTGAAAATGTATCTGAAAATGTGAAGTGATTTTTGATCTTTGATTCTGCTATTTCTGTTTTGGTACTTTTGTCACAGAGGGTAAGATTTAATATTGTGAGAGATTTTGAGGTAACAGATCAGCCTGGTGGAGACAGATGTAATAAATAAAGGGGCCACAGTACTTGTCACTTCCTCTCACTTATTTACCTGAAATGGGTGACAGTCTCTACTCTGAGATAAACATCTTTACTGGACTTAACAGCGTGACTCCATCCAGCTCATTCCATTCTGACTGCCAAATGTTCTCCAAGTGAAAGAGGTGGTGTCACACTGGAAACAAAGGCAATTTTTAGAGAACAGTACAGTAGCCTATGTCTCACAGGAAGAACTTGGCTACCGTAGTTACTCATGAATACTTTGACTCTCACAAAAACTTCAATTATTATTATTAATATTATTGAAATATTAAATAATCTGATATGTGCACTCTGCTGGGTGTTTAAGGTAATTTCCAAAATGTTCACATGGGGGGAAACACAGGCATTGGGGTGTTATCACAGGTTGAATTACATTTACATCTGAGGATATATATGTCTGTGCGGAACTGTACCAGCACACATCAAAGCTGATTAATTGAATTAATTTAAATAAATAATCCCAGTTGCTTGACGAAACAGGTGAGGGAAAATGCAATGTGTTCACCTGAGCCTTTTTATTTATTTCCTGTGGAATTTCATAGAGAAACTGACTGACAACCATCGTCGTGCCTGTTAGTGGAGTGGGGCATTGTTTGCCTGATTATCTATCTACCGTTTATTATGACACCGAAATTAATAGGACACAGAAGCGAATTTGATCACGATATTTCAAACAACACAAATACATTAAGCTGCTAAATTCGTGTTACTTGTTAATTTGTCCACACTTAGATTTGTCTGACTGTGCAGTTAATTGTTAAGGGTGAGTGAGAGTCTGGCCAGAGTCCATTCCCACAGCCAAGATCAAAGCAGGTAAATTGACTAGAATGTACTGGCCTCTCAGGGCCATTGTAAGCTGATCAGTCGCTATCGATATCAGTAGTTAACCATACATCTAGTAATTTAATTAGCCTGTCCGTACATGAATGCTTGATTTTCATTTGTCTTGTCACTAACTGCGCCATTTCACAAGATTTGATGTTTGCTTCGATTCTGTGTTACATTTAGAAAAATATATACATTATTATTATTGGAACTGATTAATTAATATTTCGAATCCTTCATTTATGCCAGTGGGTCTGTAATAGGATTTCCAGGCGCGGGTAACTCAGGCTTGACCCTGTAATCTGATTGGCTGGCAATCCTGGATATAAAGCGCTGCAGTGAGCACTATATCAATCACACAAACTGCGGACACACACACACCGGAGGAACCGCGAGAGCGCCAAAACGCGGTGACGATTAAGGACCTGCGCATACATTTTTCGTTGTTTTGTGTATGTTTTATTGTACTATTGTTTTAAAAAACAAATACAAAAAAAACGATGAAGGAAAGGAGAAACACCCAGCCTCTGGTGGTGAGATGCAAACTGGTGCTAGTCGGGGATGTTCAATGCGGAAAAACGGCAATGTTGCAATTATTAGCTAAAGACTGTTACCCAGAGGTATGTATGACAGCACTGTCAACTCTCCTCATTTTTTTATTCCTTTGGAAATTGGTGCTGGCGATTGTTCGGGAAAGATCATACTGTATTTACAGTATTGTGGTGCAGTGTCGTCAGCCCTGTTTTAAACATTGGTCAAAGTATATGTCAATGATATCCAATTTAATCATCGTCGTTTTTTATCAGTGATGCTACCTAGGGAAAACTAATGTACGTCGACCAGCTATGCGCGCGTGATTGACTATGTGTTGCACTGTGTAGATCATTTGTTACTTTGTACCTTTGCTTTGACTGAACCACCACCAGAATGCAGCTGTTGAGATGCGTATCAAAATTCTAAGGGCACGTGTCCTGAAATACCATTGTAAAACTAGCACTGCAGTACACATCGGATGGATATCACATTTGTATATAACACGATTATATTGATGGTAACTGTCCCTACTCCCCAGACATACGTACCAACAGTGTTTGAAAACTACACAGCTAGCCTGGAACTGGAAGAACAGCGCGTGGAGCTGAGTCTATGGGACACGTCAGGTGAGAGGTGTTGCCCATCTCCATATGGCCCGTTCAATCATAAGCTTTCAAATGAATTGCATATGCGTAGACAATAATACTATATTAATATATGTTTGTGTATAAATAATTCCAAGAGAACACACATAGTTCTATAAAAAATATGGCAGCATTTAACTGGTTAAAACGTTTTACAACAATTCAATACTAAAATATCAATATGCTTTTTTGTAGGAATAATTTTAAGAGCATATAAAAGAATGAAGATCAGCATCTGGTAAAACAAAAACAAAAAGTTTTATAACAATGCAGCAATGGAATAACAGTATTGTCTTGAAATTACATAATTGTTGCAAGGGGAATTAAAAACTAACAAGTAAATTATTTGCTTTCCGTATCAACACAATCTGACTATGTCCCTCCGACCATCAGTGCCACGGAAATAATAATACAGTGAAATGTAATCGGTCAGTGCGTTCTGGCCGTGCTCGAACAAGGGCTCGCAAATTCATGACAACATTTTAATTATTTTCCTTGTGGTGAGAATGTAGCTACGGGTACGTTTGTACATTAGGTACTCATCCCATGGCTTCTTCTGCAAACGTGGACGCAACGCAGCATGTTAATAGTGGAATGTAAGCCTCGTGCGATGATGTCTGCAGGGGCAGGCTGATCTGTGCGCACTTACACGGATTCGGTAATGTCCTCATCGTATGTCTCCTAACTACACAATGTTCATTTAAAAACACCTGTTTCCCTTTGATGTTTTTTAATTCGGTGTCTGTGCGAATTCCCGTGTTTTGTAACCCAGTCAGCGTTCTAATTAGCTACATTATTATGTGGGTTTGTGTATTCGAGCAGCACACCCTTTTAATCATCTTATTAGCCTTTTTCTAAATATGGAATTTGCTTTTCTGTCCACGCGTCGCGTCGCGTAGCGTTGCAATGCTAGAGATTTCGGACACACGCAGTACGAATTTGACGAAGACCAGAACCAGTACACCATCTGTGCCAGCCGTGTTATCACAAAGACTGTCATAATGCAGTACTTTCTGAGATTGCTAAACAAAAATAAATCTTTCCGAACGAAAAATGGAAATTCCTATTATTTGTACCCTTCGAGAAAAAATGCCCCCATCGTTGATGTCTGCGTCCATCAGTGAATAGAATCTACATATTTCAACGCATAATCTCGGCAGGCTGCTAATTGATGGGACTGTTGGATGTTTTGCATTGAATACATTATGCATATTACAAAGACTGACTGCATTGATCCGGGACTGAATAACACTGATTAAAGAGTGTTTGGCCCGTGGGTGTGACAGGTCTCCTTAATCTTGTGTGACGTAACAGGTTTGGCCTGTGTTAGTAAGCTAGTGCTTAATGTGAGTACCGTAGGTCTCTTGATAAATAAAAAAAATGTACTAGGTCCGATGCAGTATCATAATTCATCTTATAAATACTAGACACAATGGGCAATATATCTGGCCAATATTTAAGTTAAACATCATTGATGTTTTAATATGTTTAATATGACACTTTCCCCCCTTTAATAGTAACCTGTGAGATTATTTAGCCTTAATAATCATCTAACTGCCCATGACGTCTACGAGCTTGTGACTTGCCTAATTACTTAAGTACATCACCGACACACTGTTTAGTGTTGTTTGTTTTATGAGTGAATTAGATGGCAGTGAAACAAAATTTGCATCAAGCCCATCTGCAAATGCAATGTTACTGCAACAGTTTTTTGGCAAGCGTAGTGTCCCTTTGTGTATATCCGTTCCCTTCACGCTATCATCTCTGTTGAAGTTATTCAGTAAATCTGCTCTGCAACAAGAGCCCAAGTCTTTTTGACTGGTCAGTTCCTCTAAGGAAATAAGGTATTGGGATCTCTCTAGTGGCTGGTCTTTGCAGTTTGATATCGACCGGCTCTCTTAAAAACAGGGCTCTGCCCTCTCCTGTGAGTTATCCAGGTGTTGGTGCATATATTTTATGTGTTTCACTTCCTGAAGAGATATCGAAGGGATTTGCTTTCGGATATGACCTGGCTGTAGACCATTGTGATCATGGACTCATTGGTGCTGTGACTGGCTGCGCTGTGTTTTTTCAATTTATGATGCTTGATGCTCATCTGATGTTTTACACAAATGCTGCTGAATAAAGAAGAAAAAAAGTGGTCAAATTTAGAACTGCACTAACCCCCACAACACAGAGTGTTGGTGTCAGTGTGCCAGTTGGCAGTTGGTTCATTCGGTGGGGGGGCGGGGGGTTGGAGGAGGATGAAGGGTGGAGCAGATGAGGGACAGCCATGACCTCGCCATTCTTGTTGAGAACAAAGCAGATTTTAAACCCTTATATAATTTCAGACAGGGATGCACTTGTATGTGTCAGGAACCTCTGCAGATAAAGCAACAGGGCATCTCTGCAAATGTCTGCATTAAAGGCCATTGGCTGCTTATTTATGTCTACAATTAAATTCTGTCTGCATTAGATGCCTATGGTGCATATTTGAGGGGAGGGGGGGGAGCAGAGCATATTGGTTTGGTTTGTGGATCCTGTCTGTCCCCATAGTGTCACACATGCCTGAGGGAAGAGCATGTATTGCGTTGCAGATGGGGTTGTGTAATACATTATTTATACACACACACACACACACACACTTACTTTCTCTCTTTCTCTCTCTCTCTCTCTCTCTCTCTCTCTCTCTCTCTCTCTCTCTCTCTCTCTCTCTCTCTCTCTCTCACACACACACACATACAGACACAATCAAATACACTCTCACAAAAACATACACACACACAGAAACCTAGATAAACTCTCTCTCTCTCTCACACACACACACACACACACACATACAGACACACTCTCACAAACACACACATGCACACAAACCCAAATAAACTCTCGCTCATACACACAAACACACACACACACAAACCCAGATAAACTCTCCCTCTCTCACACACACACAAACACACATACTTGCAGGCTTGCACAGACACACACACACCTAAGAGTTTACAGACAGGTGGTTGGTTCAGTGTTCAGTGTTTTAATCAGACTGGCTGAGCTTGGTATGTAGGGTGGATTAGGGCCATGGTTTGCCCCATGCTTCATATGGAGGGAGTGCTATATATGCAGGGATATTACAGGCTGCAGGTGTGACTCCCAGGTGGATTGCTGCCTTACATCCTAAGAAAAGCTCTTCAGCTCATTTGCGTCAGGAAATGTCCAACTATATAAACAGGTAGTGTATAAGTTTTTAGTTCTGTAAAGTGCCCTGGATTAGTGCCTGTGAGGGAAATAAGTACTATGATGTGTATTGGTTTTAATGGAAAGCCTGTGATAAGATTTTCACTTGATAATAAAAAATCATATAATTTTAAAGATTTTTGTGATAAGAAGTCACTGTGAGAAACGTGCACTGTGAGGTATTTTTTCCCAAAGAATTCAGTGAACAATATATGAGAAAAAGGGAAAAGGGGTGGATGCAGAAGAGTCTAATCTGATTTGGTATCTTCGATATATTTACAAAGCATGTGTGCTTTGTCAGAATCATAAAACACCACAATCATGAAACACCAAGTTTAGTGACTGTGCACCTCAGTCCTTCACTCATAGAAGGAAAGAGAGAGGCAACGATTATGATTTTTCTTCACTAAGAGGATGTGAATCAAATTGTGTTTTTCAATGTACAGCACTAGCTCCTCCCCCATGTTCAGTGTAGATAAGCTCTGGCTCTACATCTCTCTCCATCCATGCTGCGTCACTGAAACAATGCCTGGGCTCTCATGGTGGGCGACCGTTGGGCCGCGGACGCAGGTGTGGGTTGCGAAATGCACTCCGTATTTTCCGTGAGAGAGAGGGAATCCCAGGAGGGCTGAGTGCTGACACCCACTCAGAATGGCGGGTTTCCCTGACCGGCTGCTGCATCTCTGCGTGCCTCCACAGCACTGACAGGGAGGGAGAGCAGGCCAGACACGTCCGAGCATGTACCTTCTTCCCGCTCGCTTGCAAATCTTCCTCCTCCACTCTGTCTCATCAATCTTGTTTCCGACCTTTTACCTTTCCCATGTCCTGGCATCTCCATTTTGGGTTAGGCTGCAATTAAAACAGATTTTAGGGGCGATTAAAAAAATTAAAAATTACATTTTGTTTGAGATTTTTCCCAGTTTTTCTCCCCAATTTGGAATTCAATTATACCCTCTATTTATTTCGATTAACCCTCCCCACGAACTCGCCGCCCATCTCTATGGGAGAAGCTACTCTCCGAGGCCGCCTAAGATCCGCCTCCTTTGAGAAAGAACTCACCGACCCCCTTTCTAGAGACTCCCTTACGTGCTTCACAGCAACTTCATGCTGACCACCCTCCCCCCTCCCTCAGGAGTGGACAGCCAAATGCCACCCCCCATCGGGACTATATGATATTAATTTTATTGTTGCCATAGCCAGCTATATGTCCTATAAATTAATTATCTCACCAAGTATTACTGTAATGTAGGTACCAAATGTAATGAACAAGAAATAGTACTTTTTCCCTTTTGTAAACTGTTCTCTGGTTAGCTTGACGGAATTGTGTTCTAAGTTGTAACTGTTTGTGGCTGTTGTGACAGTGCATTGCCAAGGGATGTGGTGTAGTGTTTCCAGCTTGTATTGCTCAGGAAGAAAACAGCAGAATGATTGCAGAATTTGTCTGGGACACAGGTCAATAGAAATGCCAGATGGGGTTAGACTCATCGAGGCCTCCAGTTGGTAGTGTTCCACTAGCATTAGTTTTGACCACCAGGCCTTGCCTGTGGAGGCCATAGCAACAATGTCCCCTTTTCACTTCCTGCTACGCACTACAAGGCATGATTTGGCTGAGCTGTGGGATTTCTACTGTTCCTCTTACAGTGTTTACATACTACTCACCCGCAGCAGCAGAAACTGTACCTGCTATTACCATCAAGACATTAGTGAGGCTTCATGACCAGCTCTGTTTGGAGTGAAACGGCCACACTCCCTCCAATAGAAGGCCTGTCAAGTATGTCACTGACAGCCAGTGAAACTGTGCCTCTGTGCATCTCTGTGCGTCCCTTTGTATCTGTATCTCCACTCTCTATGCATGCCATTGTCTTTTGTTACTATCTTTTGTCTGTGTATCTCTTTGTTTATTATTCATACTGTGGATGTAGGCAGATTAATGGCTGTAGGTGATGGAGATTAGTCAATAGTGACTGTAGGTGATGGAGATTATTCATTTGTGACTGTGGGTGATTGAGATTATTCAGTAGTGACTGTAGGTGATTGAGATTATTTAGTAGAGACTGTGGGTGATGGAGATTAGTCAGTAGTGATTTTAGTTGATGGAGATGATTTAGTAGAGACTGTAGGTGATAGAGATTATTCAGTAGTGACTGTAGGTGATTGACATTATTCAGTAGTGACTGTAGGTGATGGAGATTATTCAGTAGTGACTGTAGGTGATTGACATTATTCAGTAGTGAGTGTAGGTGATGGAGATTATTCAGTAGTGACTGGGTGATAGAGATAATTCAGTAGTGACTGTGGGTGATGGAGATAATTCAGTAGTGACTGTAGGTGATGGAGATAATTCAGTAGTGACTGTAGGTGATGGAGATAATTCAGTAGTGACTACTGACTGAGGAAGCGGGATTAGTGGTGGTTTATATTTGGGGATTGGGGACATTATTTATTATGATAAATTTGCTTGGCAAATGCTTCTATCTAGATTTATTTATAAATATTTGGACATGTTATTTATTCCGAGCCAGCACCCTTGCAGAGACGTGTATACTGATGTGGATATTTCAACTGACCGGGTGTGACTGGAATCATCTTCACTTTTCAGCCTTTCAAAACATGTCATGTCCAATATATGACTGAAAAAGAAAGAAATTGTGACCTGTGACCTGTGACCTTTGCCCTGAATTTTTAGGGCTTAAAGTTTCCATGCCATTATTGTATTGCTTTATTTCTTACAAATCTGTAGTGTTGGAGCATGAGCTCCAGTAAAGTCCAGTAAAAGTGTAGAATATGTTGCTAAAAGAAAAATTTGTTGCAAACACAAATCTTTGTGTGTGTGTGTGTGTGTGTGTGTGTGTGTGTGTGTGTGTGTGTGTGTGTGTGTGTGTGTGTGTGTTCATAGACTGCCTTAGACACAGACTAAATTTGATTTAAAATCAACCTGAAAGAGAAAATAAAAACATGCACTTGCCTCTCTGTGTCTCCCTCTTATGTAATTCATATGCGTAATGGAAAATGTTGGATTTTGCAGTGCGTCTTTTGAAGAGCAATCAGAGGAGCAGGGCCAGCATGCAAACGGTCTCTCCTCTTCTTCTCCCTTTTCTTCCTCCTCCTCTGCCTCTCTCACGGGATCTGCATGATGTGTCGGGAGGCCGAGCTCCTCAACGTCTCGGTGGATCGGTGTCGATCTTGAAGGCATGGTCACTTCCTGAGAGAGACAGAGACAGAGATCAGGTTTGGGAAAGGATGTGATCTTATTAATAAAGTTGCCCGAGGCTCTTGATCCACACGGGGCTGAAATGACCGTACACCGTGTTAAGTTCAGGAGTGATCAGACCACTGTTCTGGAAAGTGCAGACTGTGATGTTAAATGCTAACTGAGCGGCGGCAGCATTGTGTAATGGGTTTCCATCCAAACTATGCACGCTCCGCAGGCTGTATTTACTCCCAGCTTCAGTCCACTTCACTCTGCTCTAAACCCCACTGCCCAGAGCACTACACGCGTAACATGTTAACATTAACGTGCAATGCATCGACAGATGACTGATGTCCTGGGGCTGTCTCTCACACTCCAGGCTTTTGTTGAGGTTCATGTGGGATTCTTCTCTTAATAAAAAGACCTAACGAAAGGTACATGGTGTAATGGTTGTGATTTGGGAGGGGGCTTAAGGAATGCCTGTATGAATAAATGGAGGGGGTGGGTGGAATGCTTAACAGAGATGATGCATTCCAAGGCTGTTGCCGTGGTAACCGGGGGACCGTAGGTAAGGTGCATGTGGGAGATGGGGCGGGGGGGTTTGCTTAAGGATTCTGAGCATGAGTGGGAGTGTCTGCCTGCCCCCCCAGCCGGTGCCTGTTGCATAATCTCTGTAGAAACGCATAAATGAGAATTCATCCCTCTATCAGCTTATTCTGTTCCACCAAACAAAGAGGTAGAGAGAGAAAAAGAGTATCGAAGGGGGGGGTTGCTGCTCTGGCTGTGCAAATATGTTCCTACCCATGTCCATTTTTTTATTCTCTTGTTCTTGCCCTTCTTCCTCTTGAATGTAAAATGCTTGACTGTGCACCCAAAACATCTTCCTCAATTAATAATTCAGGAGATACTGATTAAAAATAATTCACACCATTTCCCTCTCTAGTTTAAAAAGTATATATAATCACAATTCAAACTTAAAGCTCACATTGGCAGTAGCGAAGGAGACGTTTGTGGGGGTATGGTTGTTTTTTTGTGTAACCTAGTGTTTTGCTCTGTAGGTTCTCCGTACTACGACAACGTGCGGCCGCTCTGCTACAGTGACTCTGATGCTGTCCTCCTGTGCTTCGATGTGAGCCGTCCCGAAGCCATGGACAGCGCACTGAAGAAGGTAATGGTTAAGGAAGGAAGGTCACCTGCACCCCACCCCACCCCCCACCACCATCACCCAAGGTCCAGTTTATTCCTGCTCCATTCATGCTGATATGCACACGCGCGCAGTTGCTTAAATTCTCCTGCCAAAAAAGTGGGCCACCAAGGATAATCCCACATATTGGAGTTTGGATTCAGTGTGGATTCTGACTGGAGGGGGCTGTTTTTATTATGAACGAACGCCACTCTCTTCTCCCCTTTAAAGGAGAACACTTCCAGTTTTCTATAATTTAATACGCTCTTCTGCCTAAAAACTGGCATATTTTTTGATTATTTTATTTTGGCAGTCTCATAGCTGCTCCATTAGTCAGAACTGTGATGTAGCACCAAGCACTGCTTACATAGTTCAGAGCAGGAAGTGCTGCATGTGAATGTATGGGCTATTCTCACTTCCAGAATAATTGTTGCAATACGATGTAATAAAAACGAATTCGGCGGCGAAGTCTCAACGGCGTGCATGCAAATACTCTCTGGGGGGAATCTCAGAGGTTTAGGGCTCATATTTCACATGTTTTAATTGGTTTTCATATAAAGCTCTCTTCATTTTCATTGGTTCTGACTGTGTCATAGAGTACTTCTGGATTTATGATTTCTATAGTATTTGCATGGACAATGTATACTTTTCTCACTCTCTCTCACTCTTTTGTATATATAAACCAGTGGTGGGCCGTCAGGGCCTGCAAGGCCTTCTCTGCTGGCCTAAAAAATATCTGAATCACAGACTGATGTTAATTATATTTTGTCCATGAATACTTATTAAATAATTCCAAATGGTCTGTCCGCTTCCTTTCATAGCTTTTCCCCTGGTTGCGCTGTATCCAGACGTGTATTTTCATATTAAAGCATTTAACCAATCACATTTCAGCCATCATTTGTTGCCACGGTCAAAGAAATCTGCCTGGAGGCCTTCACAATCAATTCTGAAGGCCCTGTAGCATAAAATAAGTGTTGATCAAACTGTTGCTTCAACCAATCAAATTTTGAGTTCTAGAAGGCCTAGGTACATCAGCGTATTCACACCCTTTGATTGGATAGTCAGAGAGTGTCTGACTATGATGTAATGTGATTGGTTAAATGCTTTAATATGAAAATACACGTCTGGAAGGAGCGCAGCCAGGGGAAAAGCTATGAAAGGAAGCGGACAGACCATTTGGAATTATTTAATAAGTATTCATGGACAAAATATAATTAACATCAGTCTGTGATTCAGACATTTGAGCGGAAATTTTCAGCCCTAAAGGGAATTAAAACTTATGCCAGAAATACATCAGGGCAGGCTCGACTTTCAGCATTAGCTTCGATGGCGATAGAAAAGGATGGAACTTCTTGATGGAACTGAAACACACGGATAATCTGTACGACAGAGTAATTGAACTCTTTTTGAGGAAAGAAAGGAGGATGGATTTTGTGTACAAATAATAAGGATTTTTGGTGAGTAAAATGTTGCTATTTTCCTAAATAATATTGCAATTTTATGAGGTTATTATTGATGTTTCATGTTACGATCTTGTTTAGCTATCTATCTAACCAGCTAAGTTTATGTAATAAACATGAGCTGTGACTCGAATAAAAATAGCGATCATAAAACAGGTCACCTAGCGCTTTTTCTTATTATGATCAGTGTGTTTGTATGATTTAATGAAGTGGCTAACTTATTATAGCTAACCACCTTAGTCTTTAACATTAACTTTGTATCATTCAATTTTTAATAACAAGCTAGCCAGCATGCAAGGCAGATAATAACATGGCACGGCAGGCTGCATTACAAAATGTTATAGATAGCATAACTATCCCACACTGAACACAGGCTGGTTCTGGTTCTGCCGATCCGGTCTCGCGGTGAGAAGAGAACCGTGTCTCTCTGGTGGCAGCAGTGAGTTGTCTTTCTGTAAGCACAGATTCTCACCCGCTGTGATGAGGCAGGCCTGGGTCCGTGAGAGGGGACAGTGACCCCCCCCCCCATCTTCCTCTGTTATGCATTTCTGCATAATAAGAATAAGATGGTTTTTATAGCCATAAAATAGTTATTGAGGGGTGGACCGATTCAGACGGAGCCATAGGCGTAGCGTGGGGGGTGCTGAAAGGTTGGGCACCGTTACTGCGCTACGCCACTGGGCAGAGCACTACTGAAGGCCTAGGTGTGAAATGCACGGCCCGCCACTGATATAAACTATATATATATGATGTCCACGTGTGATGTGCATGTGACACCTGTGAACCTAACCATAAATATCATTCTCTCTCTCTCTTCCGCTCTCACTCTCTCACACTTTTTTCACTCTGTCTCTTCTCTCTCTCTCTCTCTCTCTCTCTCTCTCTCTCTCTCTCTCTCTCTCTCTCTCTCTCTCTCTCTCTCTCTCTCTCTGTCTCTCTCTCTCATGGCAGTGGAAGACAGAAATCCTAGACTTCTGCCCCAACACGCGCGTTCTTCTTGTCGGTTGCAAAACAGACCTGCGCACAGATGTGTGCACGCTGCTGGAACTGTCCAATCAGAAAATGGCACCTGTATCTCATGAGCAGGTGAGTCCCTCAACAACACCACTGATCCAAGAATAGTTTTCACTGAGCTATTTGCATCTCTGAAGACTAATGACTGATGCAGGACCAGCTCTTATCGAACAATACACCGCAAGCGAGTTAAAGATTAACACACAAAGGCCTTCAGTATGTTTCTGTATCGGAGTCAATTCCCTCCTCATTAAATGCACTGTATGGCCGAAGCACTTACCCAGGGTCACTAAAACTCTTACATGAGATCCATTCATGCTGTTGTAATTATTTCACTCAACCAAGCATAGAAACAGCAGAGCCCCACATAAGATCTGACTCCACCTCCTTCTAGTCACAATTCTTTATCCACCGTGCTGCTCACCCTCTCCTGTGTCTCTTGAACCTTTGTGCTCACCCTTTCTCTGGAACCCATGTCCTTGTGCTCTCTCACTGTCCTCTCTCTTGAACTTATAACCCTTTGCGCTCACTTTCTCCTCTTTTCTCCTCTTGAATCCATGCCACAGGGTTCTTCTCACTGTCTCCTATTGAACCCATAACCCTGTCCTCTCTCCCTCTCCTGTGTCTGTCGAACCTGTGCGCTCACTCTCTCCTCCCTCTCTTACCTGTGCCACAGGGCATCGCCATGGCGAAGCAGCTGGGTGCGGAGCCGTACCTGGAGTGCTCGGCCTTCACCTCGGAGAAGAGCGTCAACAGTGTCTTCCGCACGGCTGCTCTGGCCTGCATCAACAAGCTGCAGGCCCCACCCAAGCCCAGCCCCGCCCGCCGCCTCTCCAAGAGACTGCTGCACTTGCCCAGCACATCCGAGCTGCTCACCTCCACCTTTCGGAAGGAGAAGGCCAAGAGCTGCTCTGTGATGTGAGCAGGCGAGAGGCCAGTGACCCTGCCTACCTGCGCCTCTCCTGGTGGGGTGGGGCAGTGGGGGAGGGGAGAATCATAAAGAACTCTTGAACCCATCCTCATGCCTCAAAGCCCCACCCCTTCAGTGATCATTCCCCCCTGGAGCCTGATTCTCATCTGCATACCATCACTGCCATGTTGACCCCCCCCACCCTCACCCCCTCACCACCCCCTCACCACAAACGGCTTCTACAACATCACACCACTGTGTCAGGATTCAAAACAAAAACAAAACAAAAAACAGTGTAACTTAAATGTCAGGGCCCTGAACCCTGAATCCTGACTGACCTCAGTCAGAGGAAAGGGAGAAGTGTAGCTCTGTGGAGTTCAGCCTCATCGCCTCCATGTTTCTGAAGCTCTGCTCTCTAAGCTGCTCCCTCTTTCAATATTAGTTATATAAATGTGTCTTGTATGTGTTGTTATGTATGAGCAGGGCACTGTTAGGCCTCCCTTGGTTTTAAACTGGTCTCTAACAGGAGGCTATTTTCAGGAGATCAGAGTTAAGAATGGTGGAGGGATGTTTATTTATGACCAGATGCATGAACAAAATTACATTTTTCAGTTAAAAATCTGTCAGTCAGAAGAGTGTGTAGCTATGACACACCAAAAAGACTGAAAATGTGAACATATTATACTGTACATATAAAACTGCCCCTGCTCTCTCACCTTCATGATCCGTATTAATTTCTATTTTTGTTCAATCCTTTTTATAGTCCACAACATGCTCCCAGTGGTGGCTTGGTTTTCATTACATTTCAAAGTTTTACCTGTGAGTTTGCCTCTGCACCTCAACATAATCCTGCATTCACTTTCTGTATGTCGTGTTTATGTTGTTAAAAACAGGCAGATTTCCCACGGACAGTCAGTCTAAATAAAAAAACCTCTGCTTGGCTTTCACTTCATGGTGATGTAACATGCAGAATTTTGCTTTTTTTTGTTGCTAACTTTGTTTTTAACGGCACGCAATAATAATTTGAGTGCTTGTGGTGTATGGTGTGTAGGGTGGTGTAGCGCATGGAGTGTGGTGAATGGCAGTTGAACAGGGTCCCTGAGCGACTCCTTCCTGGGTAAACCCCCAACCCCGACTCCACCTGTCTCCTGCTGTGTGTTATCACCTTGTGTTTCGACACAGACATGGCTGTGCCACAAAGGATTCTGGGATGGGAGAACTGGAGCATGAAGTGTTAGATCATTCCCTGGAAGCTGTAGAATATCGGAATTGTCATCATTGATCATTTAAACAACTGTACAGCCGACAGAGAGAGTGCTGGGTGCTGGAGATCAGACATCCTGTATGAAGAATGCGTGAGAGCTGTTATTTTAGGACTTTGGAAGAGGAGGGGAAAAGAGGATGCAGTCTGTTTGAAGGGAAGGGCGATCAGTGGCAGGGGTAGGAGGGAGGGACCAAGGGGATTGTGGGCAAAATTAGCAGGCTGGTCCTGTCTAGAGAAAGGTATCTTTCCTTTTCTACTCTTTAGTTTTGTCACTGCATTTTTGCCGTTGTTTGTTTATATGTCTGTTTTTTCTTCAAACTTTAAATCAGAAGTTAATTTTTTTCCAATGAAGTCGTCTCATGTTTGGAGCTGTGGACAGCCCTTTTAAACATGTGACTTCAGGAAATGATTTGCACTGAGGTTCTGGTTCTTTGGGGGGGAAAAGGGAATTCTTCTCGATTTCCCAGCAACAGCCCAACAAGGAGACAGCCAGAGAATGGCTTGTGGGATTCAGAGAGAATTTGGGATTTTTGGAAAAAGGGAATTCTCTTTAAAAATGACATCTCACTTTACATCGTAGCATAGGGTGACCAGATGTCTCACATTTTGATTCGTTGTCCCACATTTTTAATAAAATGATAACATAATGGATATGAACACCCCACTCAACAATATAATCTCAACCCCACCCCCACACTCAACAATGTCTTCATCCGTGTGTCAACAAACATAGTTTCAGTTTCCTCTCACTTCCTTTTCGTTGTTTTGAATATTACTGCATTTTAGCAATTAGTTATTTTTCTATCCCTTTCCCATGATTTCATCCTGCTTGTCCTGCATTCGGACTGTTTTAATCTGGTCACCCTATCGTAGCATCAAATGCACTACTGCTTACTGATGGCTGGAAAATCGGGGAGTTGATCAATAAATAAGATTGCTATTGGAGAAACACAGCATAGTGCATGGACCTTTGGGTGTTGGTCACATGTTGCAGCTCAAATCATGACATGGGACAGAAATCCCATTAGGGGTCCTATATCTAAATATGCAGCCGTTGTCGAGTAGTGTGTATATTCAAACTCTTAGTGTGTCCTTGTTAGGTCAAAGTGAACAAAAAAATATGCTTGTACATATCCTGTTTTGTAATCTTTGTAAAACTTCTGAAAGAATATCAGTGGAAAACAATTACCTAAAAAAACAACCACAAGAAGATATAAGACAAACAGAAATGATGTGATTTGATGTAAAATACTGTAGTGTCATCTTATTAATTAACAGTGGTTAAATGTTGCTATTTTTGTTTTGTATTTTTATTTGTATGTACATTTGTAACTTTTGTTTTTAAAAAGCTGTTTTTGAAACTTTATTGCTTTATCACAGTTTTTTCTTATATTTTATTTTATTTTAACTATTTTATTTTAATAAAGCCTGCCTTTGTTCAGAACATTTGTTGTCCCGTAATATTGAAAATCATATCATTAAAAATTCTACATTAGTGCTTCAGGGCTTTATTATTATTCACTTTAGATGTCTCTGAAGTGTTCCCTGACAACTGTGCAGTGAGGCCGCGTACCAGATTATCCATGATTTCCGATAACGGAAGATAATGGGAGGTCAAAGGTGGGCCACATTTATTCTTCTTTGATTAATAACTAATAATAATAACAATAATAATAACTTGCCCTTTGATGACATCACTTTCATGCCCTTTTGTGACTGGTAATATACGCCATTTAGCAGACTTTCCATGACTTACAGTGTGAATGCATTTTTCACTATATGGGACCCAGTGGGGATTGAACCCACAACCTCAGCATTGCCAACGCTGTGCTCTACCAACTGAGCCACAGTGCTATATGTAACTTAATATAGTAACCTATAATATAAACAAGTCCTGCATATTTCTTGATTCTTGCACAATGGTCATTGGCAAGGCTGTGATCATACAGGCCCATGTCACCCAGCAACTTCAGCTTCCTGCATGTATCATACAGTATCTGGAGCATGGATGTGCTCTGTCCTGGCTCTCTTATTAGTCCTCTTACTCTTATTTAAAGACCTGACTCACAGTTGTGGCGATGGAAAGTTATTTTTGTGCAAACACAAAAGCATTAAGTGATAAGCAGGCCTTCATAAGGAGATGTTATAAGTAGAGTGGGTGCAGAATAACCTCCTGTTCAGGGGTGCAGTCAGCACTTGTGGAGGGTGAGGGGGTTTGGGGGGTCAGCTGAGAGCTGATCTGGGTTTGAATTTTGTTGGTTCAGCAGCTCTGAGACCCCCCCTCAGGGGCTTTGCCACCCCCAACCCCCCCAGCATGGGGGCAAGAGAGGACTGCAGGCACACCCTGCAACCCATATACCCCCTCCTCTCCTGACCAAGAGAGAGGCCAGTGGCTAACACACAAACATACATGCATGCATGCATGCACACACACACACACACACACACTATGCACACACACACAGAGACTTTCCTAACTTTGTTTCATTTTATCCTCATTCTGATTTCTATCTCCCTCTGTACACCCTTGCCCACCAGGAAAGTTGAGAGCGTCCATTTGTGCAGCTCTACAGCTCCATTTGTGCAGCTCTGCAGCTTCATCTGCGCAGCTCTGTAGCTCCATCTGCGCAGCTCTACAGCTCCATCTGTGCAGCTCTGCAGCTGTCTTCACAGCCTGTTGGAGATTATATTGCTATCAGAGTCAGGTGCATCTTCCCACAGTGTCACATGCATCTGCCTCACAGACACAACATCTGGAAGAGAGCAGCAGTCTGCTGAGGGTGTCTGAGAAATGGTGTACTGCCAGCAAACATGTCAGAGACGGCAAAACGCAAACTCAGCCTGGCCACCTGGTCACCTGGCTGCCACAGCAAAAAGCTTCACCTTTTCCTGTTGAAGCAGAATCATTGCAGGAGAACACCCTGCATTATTTACCCTTTATCATTATGCACCTGCCCAGTGTATGAACATAACAAAAGTAAGCAGCATGAAAAGGGGAACAACTGCATTCCATGCACTTATCAATGAACAGTTATCCAATAAGCAATTATAACGCTAGCTATACCGTACAGATGTTTGATATATATTAGGAAAGGAAATCCTATCATATCATGATTCATGATACCAGCCTCTGCCCACTTATGTCAAATTGAAAATATTGTTTTTGAAATAGTGGATTTCTGGAGTGCCTGTAATTTCTTCCTAATGTGTGCCACATTCCAACACTGATTTCAAAACCATATTGATAAATTTGGACTTATGGGAGATGTAGTTAGATCTGTAACAGGCAACACATAAACACACACACACACACACACACACACACACACACACACACACACACACACACACACACACACACACACACACACACAGTCACACACACAGAAGTAGTAAATAGGCTGCATATGCTTACAGTCTGGGGAAATTAGGCCACACGGGGTCGGGCACTGAGAGGTAATCGCCTGTTCAACCATGCCAGGTTGCTCCAGGGCACGGTTGGGGCGGACTGGCATTGTGGCACAGTCGGGTGAGCTTTCAGCCTGAGCGCCCGCAGTTTATGGGGGAAGAGACATTTACTATTCCAGTACCATATCAACTCAGCTCTATGGACCCATAAGACTGGTGCATGCATCACAGTTGGGCTTGTCTATGTGTAATCCTGTCTCATTTTTAACTGTGAAAAGACAGAGGACCCACGGTGTACCTGATCAACATGAAGCAACTCTCTGCTACACCTGTGTCTGCTGTAATTACGTACGCCATACCTACGCTTCCTTCCTATTCCTGTGCCCTATACCTGCGTCTGCTTTACCGTTACCCAAGAAGGTGTGAAAATGAGACCTCCTGCACCATACACTGTGTACAGAGAATGGTCAGAGAGACTTGTAGATGTATGTGCTGATTGTTACGTGTATATGTTGATTGACAGATGCATGTGTTGATTGACAGGTGCGTGAGTTGGGCCTGCCGGTGTGATTGACTCCAAGAGGCTGTGATGTGAAATACTGGCTGAGCGCCGATTGACTGCTGAACTGAAAGTGCATCAATAAAGAAGAAGGAGGAAAAAAAACTGTCAACGGATCAGCAACAGAATTTATTTGCAGAATAATTAACTGTAATACCTGTAAGAAGACAGAAGGAGGAAAACAGAAATGGAGAAACAAACAATGGACCATTAAACAACAAAGAGATTGAATGGGAATCCTGAGAAGTGATCGGTGAAGCCTAGACAAAGGGTTGTTTTATTTTTCATGGATGGGCCAGGGGAGGGGAGGGGTTTGTGGGGAGTCATGGAGGGCGAGGGGGGTTGGGGGCAATTGGGGCGCATTTGGGTGAATGTTCTGCATCATAACCTTCTAATAGCTCATTCTTGGTAAACATGTACATTTTCAAAAGCACAAAAACGTGGTCAAAAGCACAAAAACTTGGTCACAAAAAAGATTGGTCTGAGGGAGACACACTCACACTTGTACACACACACACACACACACATCTCTCTCTCTCTCTCTCTCTCTCTCTCTCTCTCTCTCTCTCTCATACCTACACACACATACACAATTATGCACATGTTTACACACAAACACTCTCTCACACTTACACACACATGCTCAAACACACATACACAATGACACACATACACTCTCTCTCTCTCTCTCTCTCTCTCTCTCTCTCTCTATCCCTCACTCTCTCTCTCACACACACACACACACACACACACACACACAATCTCTCTCTTTGTCACAAACCTGAGAGACAAATGTTGTTTTTCACACATTCTGCAGCCCCTGCACAGAGGGTCATAAAGGAAATTACATTAGGTGGCCCACCTAAGCAAATTATATAAAATTAAATAAAAATAGATGTCATGCATCAAATACAAATGATTTATTTTCAATGTGGCTCCATGCTGCTGGGTAATTACTATTTTCAAAATAGCGTCAAGTATTCTGACGATTATCTGCTGAGTATTGTCGGAAATATAAGGCATCTTAGCCAGACAGCGACTGTTCTGTCCATTTGAATAATTGCCATTTTAGTTTCAACAAAACGCACTGAATTCATTATAAAATCCATTTCACTCAGGGTTACCAAATTTGCTTGATACTTGTTTTATTTCTGCCTACCTTAAAATGAATAACGGGCGTTATTAACTGTATTTAGTGGAAAACATGTGCTTGTTTATTTTAACAACCCAATTAGATTCATTTTCAATGCTTATAGTGAACACACACCCACAATCCACCCACCCAATTTGATAAAAAACAAAGCAGTCTAAACCACAAAGGGAATCTGTAGGGATTTAACAGGTTTGACTTTTTTGCCTCCTATTTCACTTTTCATTAGGAGTGAAAGGAATGGATCATTATGTGCTAATTGTGTGTGTTTTGTATCCAGTAATGCAGTTCATTGATTTACCTACAGTCTTTTCCATGCCACACAGCAGTCACGCTGGCTGCTGCAATAGTTATATATGCATATATCCGCATGTATACGTGCATGGGAGTCTGTTGGCACGACTACTCCTGAAGCCTGACTGCTTCAATGCAGAGTCTCTCTGGTGGGATGAGGTTCACCTCCCATCCTCCAGATCGCTGCAATGCTGTACAATGAGTACATGCAAAACACTCCAAACTGCACTACTGGGCATTGGTTCTGTTATATTTCTGGTTTATTTGTGCAATCAACATAAATGTACAGTTTTCTCTGTGCTACAGGAAATATGCTGTAGGTACACTGATAGAATTGGGTGTGATATACACTGGGTCAGTAGGTGTAATATACACTGGGTCAATAGGTGTGTTATGTAGATTCTGCTACATGAATTGGAAGGAAGTGCTCTTGTTTTTCAAGTGATACATCGACACACATTCACTTGTTTTCAAAATATCCCTTGGGGGAGTAAATCATCTGTATGCATACTAGTGAACAAGCACTAACGGGCATGAAGATCTGCTATAGCTGGCCACTGAGAATAAAACACTCAAGCTGAAACATTGAGCTACTGCGCTCCCACCCCCCACCCCTAGCACTCCACGCCCCACACTTTAACAGCTATTACCAGGCAACAGCACACAAAGCCACTGCACACACACTCACACACCACACAGACTTGCCAACACAATTACACACGTACAGACACACACACATATATGGACACACACGCAGTTACATAGACCCACACATTCACACAGACACAGATACACTGACACAGAGAAACACATGCACATGCATGCACACACAGACACTCACAGAGACACACATACATCCATGTGCTGTACCAGTGAAAGACAGGGAATGAGACGTACATGCATCATCCACACATCCCCCTGCACCTGCACTACAATAAACCTGCGTTTTGCCTGTGTGTGCACAGCACGTCACAGTGTTGTTTCCCTCTGTGTGCGGTCCGTCACGGTTTCGATGGCTGCAAGCACTGCTGAATCACACGGTGTGCTGAATGCACTCGAAGCAAGAAACACTTCAAGTGTTTGTTCTGTGCTTCTGGCACAGTAATGTGCATCTTCTCTGAATTTTCTATGATTTCCGTGTGCTTTTCCTCCTACTGACAATTAAATACGGTCTGTGGTCTTAAATCGCCTTTAATAAAACCAGACTTTGGTGTTTGCATGTTAGCCACTGATAACAGTGTGGACCTGAAAAAGAGTCATGTGTCATAATACTAGGAATTAATGGACACATAATTCAGAAGTAATCCTGTTGAACTGAGGGTAGCTCTCTGAAGCTGTGCAGAGCATCAGAGACAGTATCACGTGCCATGCTCACACGGCTCAGGGATCAGCATATATTTTGCATTTCTGTGCCCAAGACTAGAGCCAGAGTAGCAGGAGGAGATGGGCAGGGTCAGGAGACTGAGCAGGAGGAGATTAGCCACCAGCATCCCAGCTACTGGTTAAACAGGGAGGATGGTGACAGTGGTGGTGACTGAAATGCAAGACTTAACGTATAATTAGAAACCTTGTGACTGACTGAATGTTCACGTAGTAACAGTGTTTTCACCACTGGAGGACAAGGTGGGCACAAACAAGGGTGCAGCAAACCTGACCAGTTCCTATTCCAGTCCTTGTTCTTTTTTAAACAGGGGCAATGGGGCGGGCAGCGTGAGGAAAACAGAAATCTAGCAAGTTTATAACCTATTTATTTTTTCATTTATTACAACAACAAAAAAATATCGTCGGCAGATTGTATTATTTTGGTACCGGAAGTTGGTTGTCATGGCAACAGCGGCTGAGTCTTGGGCATATATTTTTTGTACGTTTCTGGGTGCATGTACGTGTGTGTGTATGCATGTGTGTTTGTGCACGTACACTTGTGTGTGTGTTTGTATGTCTGTGTGAGTATATACATGTACATTTTACAAGACTGCTGACCTGGATATGCATGTCTGTATCTCCACTTCAATTATTGAGCAGGTGGCTCTTCGAAACTGAGACTGGGATGCCAAAATAGTTCAGCAAAGCTTGTCTCACTCTCTGTCCTTCCCTTTCATTTCAGTTTAATTAAATAGGCTTTATTGGCATTACAAAAAATATCTATGTCGCCAAAGTACGTTCAACCTTTGTATCAAACATTACAAAATATTTAAATGTGACCCTCCCTCTCTCTCTCCCTCTCTCTGTCTTGCTTCCTTTCAAATTCAACTGAACTTTATTAGTCTGACATGCAAAACATGTCGCTAACAAATATCATATATATATATAGAAATATTATTCAAACCAGAAAATCTATCAATCACCCTTCTCCCTTAATTTTCATAAAGGCAAGAATAATGTGGTTCTCTGTGGCTCAGTTGGTAGAGCACAGCGTTGGCAACGCTGAGGTTGTGGGTTCAATCCCCACTGGGGCCACATATACTGAAAATGTATGCATTCACTACTGTAAGTCGCTTTGGATAAAAGCGTCTGCTAAATGGCGTATATTATTATAATACAATATAAATTAATGCCATAATAAGCATTCATCAATCTGCACGCTCTCTCTACACAAGACAGGTAATGTATTGAGCTGTCCTCACCCTGAGGAAAGCTGTTTCATATTATCAGGTATCAAGTATATTATCAGTGACAAAGACCCCCATGTTGAAAACATCTGTGTTGAAATAGGAATTTTTATTTTATTTTATGTAATCTTATTTCGCCAGACCAAAAGACTCCTTGATTGTCAGTGTGAGGTAATTATGACAGTGTTTGTGCTAGTGAGGTATTGTGTTTTCCTGAGATGGGGAGACAATGATCTGTATATTTTTTAGATCTTGTTTTTTTTTTTACAAAATCTTGGTCTTGGTATTTGCTGGAGGTCATGATTTCATTGACTTTAACAAGAGCCTGAGGACCAGTCAAAAAAGTAAAAAACCCATAACATGAAAGATCCACCACCATATTTCAACATTTTGAACATAAGTGTCCTACCCAACACAAAAACCCACTGCTGGTGGCCAAAAACAATAATTTGGTCCCATCTGACCATAACATCTGGTTCCAATTGGTTTGGAATTCATTGGAATTTTGATTAGAACCGAGTGTTATGAAAAAAGATTAGTTTTTTGTGTGGTCCTTCATTAGGATAAGTCAAGCCTGACGAGAAGGTACAATGTCAAAGGTCATTTGGCTGTGATCTTAGAGGCCAGCAGCGTCTCCCCAGAGGAGAATGAAGATGAACTAAGGCCAACCTCTTGCCCCCAGTGTTTCTATTAAAGGCACGGTTAGGTGACATTTCCTTCCTTCTTCCTCAGTGTAAGTCAAATAGGTTGTGGCATTTAAAGGGATGCTGTAGCTTCCGGGTGCACAGTCCCTCCAGGTGTGGCCCGTTGTTTTGACTGCTGCGGCACCAGATTCACAGTGGCACTTTCCGGAAAGTTGAGTTTCACTGAAAGTGTCCTGGATCTTTAGGACCTTTTATAACCACACGTCAGTAAAGAAGTCATCCTGTAAATGTTAATTTTGGCAGTTTTGCATGGCCCCTTCTCTACACTGGCTGAAATATTCTTCTCTCTATCATTAAGCAGGGGAGGTCACTCCAAACAACAAAACAACAAAAAAAAGAAGATGATTTTATTCAGAGGTCTGCAATTAAAACTCATCGTTACTATGCAACGCTGCTGCTCAAAGTGAAGTATGCTGTTTGTTTTATATTCCCTTTGAATCCTTCCATTCTTTCAGCTTTGATTTAGGCCTTTTTTTGAAGGCTCCATTTCGTTTTCTTGCTTTGATGGTGACATTACATGTGTCTTTGGTGACATCACGCATTTTTGACACCATAGCAGGAATGAACACCCCTTGAGCTAAATATAGAAAAATGTCTACCTCTAAGCCACTGATAAATGTTAACCATGTAGCAGTTTATGGTCAAGCAACAAAAACAGACATAGCTAATAAAATATTATTTTAACATTGTGTAAGAATTAAATGTGTTCATTTTGAATGGAATGTTTGAGTTTAATCAGAGTTTGCCCAATTTCAAACCTAACATTGTTGTTTTAGTAAGGAGACATATTTATATGTATAGTATATGTGTTCTAGGTATTGAATGAAATGCAGTATAAATTAAATAAATATGATCTCGCTACTTGCATGTGTGTGCATGTGTGGAGTGGTGTGCTTGTGTGTATGTGTACTAAAATCCAGATTGTAGCTTTTTGGTGATATTTGAAAAACTGATTGCCAGCCAATTTGTGTGTCAGCACAATTTTAGCAGTATTTTATAATCCTATGTAGGTTAAGAAAGCCTTACAGCTACAAATAGCTCCTATATAAAAGCTATTACTGTTAGGCAATACTGAAAATAGGCATTACTGCTTTGAAATAATATTTCAGTCAAAGGTATTTTGGTCCAGTGGAAATGGATGAAAAATAAAAGGGCTTATTTAATCCATATTGTAGAAAGGACATAAATAACTGTCCAGGTGAAAGACGTTAATCCCTGTTATTTCTGATGCGGTGCAGTTTTTCCTGCAGAGTAAATCATAGCAAGCCATGTTAGTTTCCATGGTAGCAGCTGTGAGGAATGTCACACCGTGACTCGACTCTCCGGTCGGCTTAATGAAGCAGACAGGCGGGTTGGAGAGCCATCGTTCCTCAGTCATCATGTTATCAGACAGGCGGGGAAGGGGGGGACAATGCAGAAACAGGATGTGCGCTCAGCAATGCTTTTGAAAAAAACAAACCCCCAAAAAAACAAAGCAAACCAAAAAAAAAAGCTCAGAATGCAGGTTAAGCTCTCCAGCTCTCAGCATCTCCATCACAACACCGTATCATGACAAGGTCTATCTGCCTCCATACTTGTCTGTGTTCACTCTTCCAGGACAACACATGCACATGGTTGCATGGCACATTCAGATTTGCTTTCACCCACAATTTGTCTGTGCTTGAGTTTTTTTCCCTTTTGAGACGACATAGCAACATCAGTTTGTGGTGTCGCATTCATCACTTTTCTCTCCATTTTGCAGCAAGTATATGACTCTTGCTGTCACAGGAAAAGCATTATCTGTATAAACTGAGGGTCTAAGATAAATGTAAAATCATGAATTTGTACAGGTAGTAGCAGCATCATAAGTAACCTGCCAAGTTGTATTAGATGTTGTACTTTCTCTACTGAGCCTGTAACTGAAGCCCTGTTGACACTGTCTGTCTTTGGAGCAATCATGTAGAGAAAAAAACACAAAAGACACTGAGGGCATATACACATACTCAGACACACATATGCAGAAACGTATGCACTGCACAGACAAATACACATACTCATGCAGGCATGCATGCACAGACACATACACACATAAGCCTGCTTGCACACACACATACACACACACACATACACATACAGTACTATTAAGCCATCCAAGGAGAGGAGACAAATGGAGTCTGCAAGTTCTCAAGAGTGGGTGGGGGTGGATGGGGACTCTGACTGAGCACATTATCAGCCCTCAGATGTCAGATTCGCCCCACATCCCCCCGCTCCCCTGCTCAGGGCAATACCTACATGGGCCATCCAATGGTCAGCTTTTGTACTCTTCCTCTTTCCCTCTTCTCTCTCTGTTTCTTCTCTCTCTTCTTTTGAAGGGGCCAGTGAATGCAGCATGTACACTTCTATCATTGTGATGAAAAATCACAGCATCTTAAAGCTGCCACATACAGATGGATCGAACAAATCCAGACAAATCCAATGAATCTCATCTGAAATCCAGAACCAGTTGTTGCAATCAGTTTGAAAAATGATGGTTCTCCTGACTGGCTGTCACACACTGTAAAGACTAAAACTGACAAGACAAAACTGAGAACAAATAGATGTATTTAGCTCACCTGGCCCAGTTTCCCAGACATGGGTACTTGTGATGAATGTAGAGCAATTAAACCATCGATCAACATGACCAAAACTCGCTTCACTATCAGCTTCAGCTTCACTCAGTTATGGTCTGAAAAAGCCTGAAAAAACACACAGGAAGACAAGACATCACCATATGCAGTGTTCAAAACTGAACAAAAACGGAAGGAATTGTGATCGAAACAGATTTTTTTTCCTCCACACACATATATGCACACACACACATACAAATGCACACACACACACATGCACACACATGCACACACACACACACACACACACACAATTAAAGCTGATGCTGCCTTCCTGATGCTGATCAAATCTGAATCTGAGGCAAAGGCCTCACATACAACAGCTCACAGTCGAACAAACTATGCCTTTATACAGCTGGATATTTACACGTTATCAATTTATACATTTAGATATTTCCACCTTATCAATTTATGCAGGAGTATATTTACATGTTATCAGTTTATGCAGCAGGATATTTCCACATTATCATTTTTTGCAGCTGGATATTTACATGATATTTACATGCAGGTGGTCGGTGGCCGAATGGGTGATACGGCTCCTCCCGATGCTCTCGGGGGACAGCCAGCGGTAGCGGCCGGCAGTGTGCCGGCCGCTGCCGTGGTCGACAACCCGACCCTCCGGGCCACCATCTGGGTGAGAGTGGGGTTGAAGCCTCTGCCAATGACTTTGCGACCTGCACTTTTCTGACGTCGACCATCCCTTCACCTATAACCAACAGCTCCTCGACTCGTGCAGGCGGTGGCTGCAGCCAGAAGTCCATGGACAAAATTGTACAAGCGGTGGTGTTGGAGCAGTTCACCTCGGGGCTCCTGAAAGGGACCTCTGACTGGCTCCGCTGCCACCAACCAACCATCCTGACTGCAGCCATACAACTGGCGGAGAATCACCTGGCGGCCAGTGGGGATACGGGGAGACTTCCCCAAAAAGCTGGAGGGCTGAAAAGCCCTTTTCCCAGCCTTTGCACTATTGTCCCTGTCTTCTCCAGCTCTTTCTCAATCCAATACCCACTCCCAACCTGGGACCATGCCCCCTGAACCCTGTCCCAAACGCAATTTCCCCCCCTAGCCCCCACATTTAAACTCTACCCTTCCTTTTCCAGGTCACCCAGGGTTGTCACAAACATCAGGGCAGGACTGTTGGCGGTGTGGGCATCCTGGCCACCTCCATCAAGACTGCTCCGATGGAGGTTAACATCGCTGGATGTACCACTGTCCAACATGATTCCCCGGACCAGCATAGTTGTTTCTGATACCCGTATGTATCAAAGAGTAAACGATCAAAGCGCTGTTGGACACGGGATGCTACCGCTGGGGGGGACAACATCACAGATGATGATACCCAGGGGAGGGGCCATTGGCTCTCACACCACAACAACCCTATGTGCCAGAAATGCCACTTTGGGGAAGCGGGGGTGGAGCCAGCGGCTTTCCCCTGCTCACCAGAGTGACTGACTTCTGCCTTGAGCAGCTGCAGGATGAGACGCTCAATGGAGTAGCTGACAAGGTGATTAAAGTTGATAGTCAGCTGCTTAACCTAGATCGGGCAGTGACCTACCCCTATTTTCACATCTTACAGGATTGACTGTGTCACGTGAGTCAGGACATCTACACAGGAGAGGAACATACACAGTTGTTACTGCCAAAACCTGTCAGGAAATGGTTTTCCAGGTGGCTCATAGCAACCCAACAGCAGGTAATTTAGGACAGGATAAGAGACTAAACCAGACAATCGCTTGGTTCTATTGGCCGGACATTCGAGGTAACGTCCATCGGTGGTGTACAGCATGCCCTGAATGCCAAAAAGTAAACCCAGCGGCAATTCCAAAAGCTCTGTTGCACCTGTTGCCATTAATAGAGGTTGCCTTTGAAATAATTGGCATGGACCTTATCGGGTCATATGATTAGAGTGCCAACAGGCTTTATAGTAGTTATCATAGACTATGCAACGTGATACCCTGAGGCTGTACCCCACTGCAATATATCTGCAAACACTCAATGCCCCAGTCACCCCACCTGCACTTAAATAGGCTTAATTACTACCCGGCTTAGGTGGGACTCTTGAGGCAATGACATACTTTGCTGGTCACAAAGCTAATCACAATTAATTCACACAATCAACAGCCACTCACAAACACACACTTAGTGAATTTTCACTTGACATTTACACCAATTACACCACTTTCCGGGCAACAGTTCGCACTCTCTCCCAGTCTCACACCCAGCAAGAGTTCCGGAAAGTTCCACTGCTCCAAAGGCCTCCACAGTCCTCCATGCTGTGGCAACAAAACAGGCAACTCTGCTACTACCCTGTTGCCGAGACCGACGCCCTCCACACAGCCATTTTTGAAGTTTTATCGAGTTTTGTTGTGCATGATGCAGACAGCTTGCATCCTTCTGTATCAGCAACATTACAGGTTTTAGTGACCTAGTTTTGCTGTTTTGACCTCTGTGCAGGGTATGAAATAATCAATGGCTCTTGGGGAGTCCCCCAGATTTTTATAATGTGCATGCACATGCACACGCACATATTTGAATTTATTTCTTGACATTTAACAGCATTATTAGTCAGGCAGATACTGTAGGTCTGTGACCCATCCTTGTATAACAATCTTTGCTTATAGTGAGATAGATAAAAGTAAATAGAAAATAGGCTTTTATAGGGGGGGAGGCTAGTCGTGGCCATGTCTACCATTGAGGACACTGAGTCTGAGTTGTATTTTTTTTACATATTGATTCAGTCTAATACTGAACAAAAATGGTGAACTACTGTAAAAATAACTTCACTTCGGTATAGCAAAGATTTTGTACAAAGCCAAGATAACCGCTTGCTCACCTGATCACCGTCATCGTCATTACTTCTGTGTGTGGTGGTGGTGAAGTGGATCCAAGCAGGCGGATCTCTTTGTTACTACAAAATCTTTGCTCAGCAAAGATGATGCAGTGATTCTTGAGATGACTTTGCTGCACAGCGGGAGTTGTAATTCAGACTGCTGATCAGTAGCCAAGCGAAGCATGATGTAGGTGTAGAAATCTGTCACGTTATAAAAATGTTGACTGCTTGTATTATAACCAGATTAATGCTATTCATCTTCAGAGATAATCTATCGATAGCTACTTTGTGTGTAATGTTGTGTAGTCGCTGTCGTACATAGCTGTCTCTGTCTAGCTAACTGTTACTCAAACCACTTTTTAGTCAGACTTTACAGTGGTAATAGGATCATTAACATTATTTAACATTAGCTAATGTAGCATAAACCAGTGGTGATAGGCACAAAGCTAGCTACATTTATAAAATCATGACAGTTTACTGCTCTTGTAGTGAATTAGCTAGGGTAGACTGATGACAAAATATTTCTTAGTGACATTGCTCATTCTAACTTTCAATGAAAGGCTTTTCTTTCAATTCAGTATTTTACATATCAATATTCATTTGACCTTGTGTTTACAGGGTCATGAATAATGAAAAGATCAGTCACAGCTCAACTTTGGAAAGGGAAGAGACACTGGAGAAGAGGAAAAAGACAGAGAGAAGGTGACGGAGAAGAGAGAGGAAGAGCAGGTCAGGGCTTGACATTAACATATATTTGCCACTGACCCACTGGGCCACCAACACAGAGAAAGGGACAGGCAGTGAATACAGAGGGTGAGAGAAGAGGAGAGGAGAGAGATACAAGAGGATAGGACAGAAGGAGAGATGGACAGAAAAAATGTAATACTGAAGGCAGAGAGACCAGAGGATATGTGAGCAATAGAGCAGGTGGTGTAAAAGGAAGAAACACAAGAGGAGAGGAGGCTGAGAGAGAGCTGACAAGAGAGACAAGACAAAAAGAAAGAGAGAACACGGGTGGTGAGACACAAGATAATTCCTACATAAATTTGATCCAGCAAAGTACAAAAGGATAGGTACAGCCTTCTGCAGAATAAATGGGTCAAAGATCATCATAATTACCCTCAAACCAAGTTTGGAGGCAGGCAATTGTGTTACAATGTGCAGTGGGAACAGAAATATCCATGGCTTCAGTACTCAGCATCAGAGGATTCTGCATACTGTGCTATTTGCATGACATTCCGCAAACTGAAGGGATCCAACACTACTTTCATAATGGAAGGTTTTCGGGATTGGAAGAATGCTGTTGGGGAGAAGTGGGGAATAATCTGTAATCATAGCTGTACTCCAGGGCACCTGAAAGCCTCTGAGCTTGCAGATCATTTTCTGGCAGTTGCAAAAGGGCAGAAGAAAAACATAAATTCTGTGACAAGCAATGCATACTCCGAGAAAGTTAGTGCTAACCGCAAGGCTCTCCTTTCCGTCCTTGATGTAATTATCAATCTGTCACAGAGAAACATTGCACTGTGCAGCACCTGGAATGGGCAAAGTGAAGATGGCAACTTCAATCATTTCCTAACATGTAAATCTTAATTTGACTCGACACTAAAACTCCATCTTGACACAACATCAAAGAATGCTAAATACACAGGACCAGCCATTCAAAATGAGTTGATAAGCTGCTGTGAAGCTGAGATTCAGGAGGAGATTGTGAAGAAAATCAAAGAAGCCAAGCTCTTCACAGTCCTTGCGGATGAGACAATGGATGTTAGTAGGACAGAGCAAGTGTCCATCTGCCTTAAATACATCAATTGAGACAATGGAGCTGTCGAAATATGTGAAGATTTCCTAGGTTTCTGTCCTCTTGATAAACAAGATGCTGCATCTGTAACCCCGCATTCTAAAAGGGGGCGATTCGGCGACGAGCTGCCGGAAATGCATTGATTCTCTATGAGAGTGAGCAACTTCCGGTGCTTGACCGATTGGCCGATTTATGGGCGTGGCGGTGACCCAGAAAAGTTGAAAATTCTGAACTTTCGGGCGATGTCGCCCGGTAAGAGCCAATCAAATTAATGTCTTGCTCTTTTTACCTTACACGCGGAAACCAACACAACACCAAAATTTTGTTCCTAGTTCCGACACTTCAACATGAATGAGGAGAAACTGATAACAGCGGTCTGCAGTACTGCCATACGTTATTTAATCCTAAAAGCATAAATATTTATAGCTAGCTAAACTTATATGGCCTACATACATCTTATTTAATGTTTGTGTTGGTTAAAAGGCAATTTTTAATCGCATGGGTACGTACCAGAGACAAACTGCGAGCCGTTTCCAGCGCAAGTAAATGGCCGCAATTGTAAAAAGCCTTCTGAGTTTGCAGTTCATGATTGAAGGAAACAATACTGCTAGCCAACTAATATTTATAATAAAGATTCTCAAAATCTATGATGAACTATTCATCATCCAGCCGCAGCTCCTGCACCAGCCTGTGATATTCACCGTGCTGCCGGCGGGTCTGCAAAATTCTGTGGACCCACACATGGGACCTCCTGCGTTTGCAGCGCAAGTAAATGGCCGCAATTGCAAAAAGCCTTCTTAGTTTGAGTTTGCGGTTCATAATTGAAGGAAACAATACTGCTAGCCAACTAATATTTATAATAAAGATTCTCAAAATCTATGATGAACTATTCGTTTACCATGCAAAAATTTTGTAAGCACGTCGGAAGCATTTTTGAGGAAGCCATTCAAGCGTGGGCAACGCCCACTGGGTGATTTCGTCGCCTAGTATCGCCCCCTGTAAGAATGCGGGGTAAACCAAGCCATCCTCTTTCAGTTGGATAAGTGTGGTCTGCAGGTTGAATTTCTCTGAGAGCAAGCACGATGAGTGGGGCACAACAACGCATACCAGAAATTCATCCATGGGCTATTTTCACACATTACCGGAGCCACGCACTAAACCTCGTCGTAGTCCAGTTCTGTAGTCGTAGTTCTGACATCCCTCTCGTGAGGAAAACCATGGCCACCATTGAGAATTTTTTCAATTTTTTCTCTGCGTTGGCAATAAGAAAAAAAATTATACAAGACCAAACCAGGCAACCACAGGGAAGTGAGGAGACACAAACAAGAGATAATAAGAAACAAGCAGGAGGCATTCCACTTATGTCTGATACATGCTGGGGCTCCAGAGTAAAGACAGTGGGTGCATTTGTAGTCACCAGATATGGATCTATTGAGGGCCTATGAAGAGACAAGAGAGGTGGCTCGGGTAATTTCCACCCTACGGAATGAGGAGGGCTTCAGTGCAATTTATGAGAAATCAACAGAGCTTGCCAGCAGTATTGACGTTGTCCCTGTGAAAAGGCGAGTGACTATCAGACAACATAACAGAAAAAGTACACCCTCCTAGTCAGTCGAAGAGCATTATAAGGTACATTTATTTTATCCTTTCATTGACCATGTTACCACCCAATTGAAGACTAGGTTTGCTGAGAACACGGAACCAGCAATGCTTGCAACGTACTTAATAACATGAGCTCTGTCAAAGCTCACCAAAGACAAGGAAAAGAAAATGTTGTCGTGGTTTAAGAAAGAACTGCCTCAACCAGGCACCATCAACCAGGAAATGCAGTTGCAGAAAGGACGTTTCTGAACAACCAACCATCTACAGTTAACGAAACCTTGGAGACGACAAACATGGAGTACTACCCTAACGTCCACTGCATCCTATGCATCTACCTCCCGTGGTTCTGTGTGGTTCAGTAGGTAGAGCATGGTTTTGGCAACGCTTAGGTTGTGGGTTCAATTCCCACTAGAACCACATATATATACACTACCGTTCAAAAGTTTGGGGTCACCTTCCATCTGGACTATGGCTAATCGGGCACTCCTTCATTCTTCAGCAAGATAACGACCCGAAACACACCTTGAAGTTGTGCAAGAACTATCTGGTGAAGGAGGAATGTGAACAACAACTCAAACTAAAGACCTGGCCTGCCCAGTGTCCAGACCTCAATCCCATAGAACTTGTATGGGACAAACTGGAAAGGAAGAGTCAAAGCAAAGCAACCCACAAGTTTCTCTGGGAATTGCTGCAGGATAGCTGGGAAAACATGTCGGGTGATTTCCTGCTAAAACTTATTAACCGAATGGCCACTGTTTGTGAGGCTATTCTCATGCCAAAGGGTGACTATTTTGAGGAATCGAAGATTCAATTTTCAATATAATTTTCTTGAACATTTCTTTGATGTTCATTTTGTTCATTGTTACATGTGTTTTTTGTCATTTTAAAGTATTTACAGAAATGTATACGGTGTAAAGCATTGTCAATTATGAGATAAAAATAGTTTCCAGCAGGTGACCCCAAACTTTTGAATGGTAGTGTATATATATAGAACCAAAATATATAGTATATAGTAGGTGGGTGGGTTTCATCTGGGAGGAGGCAGAGAATTTAAATAAATATGTTTTATAAAGATTTTTGGTCAGGACCGCAAAATCACTAGCCATCTTCCGCAAGAGACTAAAAACCCATCTCTTCAGACTCCACTACTACTGATTCTCTATATTCATTAACTCCCATCATCACTGTTTACATGTTTAAAAATGTAATACATACATGTAAATGTAATACAAATGAAAAAAACTTTTCTCTCCCTGTGTTATAGGTACAGTGTGCAGTTGGCAAGAATGATGTCTATTGCAGTGTTATTACACCAATCTCTAGCACAAACAATGATTGATCTTACCATGTTTAAATGCACTTGTTGTAAGTCACTCTGGATAAGTTAAATAAATAAGATCAATTTCTGCTAAATGCCATAAATGTAGACGTAAATGTAGCTGCCATTTGAATGCTATTGTGGTGCAACCCGGGTGACGCAACCCGGTCACATTTTGGCAACCGGGCACATTTTGGCCTGACAGAACCCACAGATCTTTTGTTTCAGTTTCTATTGGTTGGTTCTATATAGTTATTAAACATTAGAGACAGGGGGCTCTGGAAATTCACTAGTTGAGTTGGCAGATATGGACTTGATTCCAGTCAGAGAATCAGTGAAAGAGAAGATACATTCCAGTGGGTTTATTGGGAAGACATAGTTTTATTTTCTAATCTGCATATGTACTGTGTGTGTGTGTGTTTGTGTGTGTGTGTGATCTGAAGGAAATAATAAAGTATTACAAATGTCCCAAATAATATGAGCAAGCAGTAACTATAGTGATAGCACATATGACCATATATGCTCTCCATGCATGAATATAACAAACAAGTGTAGTGGAGCTCAGTTCCCTTGGCTAGGGACTCGGGTCTTTAGCTCAGCGAGATAATCGTGTCTCTTCTGGCGTTGGGATTCTCGGTTCGAAACTCGCTGCAGGCAGAACCAACTCGGTTACACGGGATCACTCACTATTATTAGCTGTAGCTTCAACATTATTAGGTGTGCACAAGCTAATAGGTCTTATTAGCTTGTGCACACCTAATAAGGCACATGTAATTTCATCAACAAAATATACAATAATAGTATACATAAGTAAAGCACTTTCCGTTGTTCAATCACAAATAATAATGTTTGGGAATGAAATATAGACAGACTAGCCAGCTAATTTAGCTGATGCATGAACATCATCCACTTTGTAAGGAATCATTTAAACGGCATTGTATAAACAACAGTTTCTGGACAAATCTGTCATTAAACAATAACATATCAATACATACAGTTTAGCAAACATAAGTACTTACATGTACACTACTGGTCAAAAGTTTTAGAAGACCCCCATTTTCCAGTTTTTACTGACATTTGAGCAGTTCAAGTCCAGTGAATAACTTGAAATGGTACAAAGGTAAGCGGTAAACTGCCAGAGGTTAAAAAAGTTTTAACCTCTGTTTGTAAATGTAAGTTTTCAGTACATTTCAGTAAAAACTGGAAAAATGGTGTTGAGTGCCCAAAAAAAGTGCTGTAATTCTTACACCGTTCACCCGATTTGGATGTAAATACCCTCAAATTAAAGCTGAAAGTCTGCCCTTTGAGCTCATGTTCATTATTTAAAATAACAATAACTCTGTCAATGTCCAAATATTTATGGACTTGACTGTACATATTTTAAAATTTTCTGAATTTATATATGTTTTTCAATTGCAACTTTTTTTGATTGGGCATAACACAGTTTATACATCAAAATGATACATAATTTGCCTATTGTTTCTCTTATTTCCAATAAGAGGGAAGTGTTAGATTGAAGGTTGGCTGAGTGTGAATGGGTGTTTTGTGGCTAGGCACACAGCGTGTTTATACAGAATAATGCATTAGGCAGATATGGGTTAAAGTGCTGCAGCTCATTCAACTCTGTACTGAGCTAGAGACTCACGCAATCATAAGGACTTAGCTGACAGCTGTTACGTACATCAATGAAAACATTGTCAAATTCCAACTGTCAAATTATTTTATTTTATTATATAGCCAATATCCATGTTATTAAAATGTATATTTATTTATTTATTTAACCCACATTTAATCTGCTTACAGGTTCTATTGCATTTGTTGGTTTGAGTGTCATGAATGTGGGTTGTGATAATATTAAATGCACAGAGACAGTGTTCAAAATGAGGGGGGTCTGGGGGGATCCAGAACCACCCATAAGTCACAAGGGACCCTCCATATGAAATACATTTTTAAGCTTGGGGGGGCCCATCTTTATTTTAACATATTTTAAGAGGCTTGGTGAGATGAGGAGCCATGGTGCACCTGTTCAGCTCAATAAGAAGACTTTATGTGTACAGTTGCTCGTGAACCATTCATCCTCCTGTGTCAGAAGAATCCTGCCATTCAAGACCTCTCTATCATTGGCTCCATTTGGACATTTGTTTATGGCCATGCACAACAGACAAAATACATTTTCCCCCACCATTTGAAGAACATACATTAATTTGTGTTTGGCTACATTTCAGTAAATCCAAGCCCCCCTGTCCCAAGGCCATTATGCATGATGGGACATTAAAAATGCCTGGTAGGATGGTGGGGGGTGGGCATAAATAACTGCAGCCAAATTAAGAGGAACAGAAGAACAGTCTAAGGCTATGTCCACATTAATGCGCAAGATTTAAGAATGCAGTTTTTGTGTCTAAATGTTTTCCATCCACACAACTTTTTTGTTTGAAAAGTTGGCCGTCCACACTGAAACACCAAAAACGCTTACATTTCTTTAATGGGCATGCCCAGGAAACCTGAGGCAACAACAGAGCAGGTTTACACCATAAATGCAAAAGGTATTCTTATGCTTTTTTTTTTTATACCAGTGTTTATTTGTGGACATTCATGTTTGCAATGAGTACAATTTGAACAACTTTTTTGTGAAAATACATCACAACATAACAACAGATGTAAACATTTCACCAGTTCCATTCTGTAGTTGAACAACAGTTTGCACAAAAATTGTCCCAGGAAAAATATATTGAAAAACATGAATATTAGAAGGTCTTGTCTTTTTTTCCCAACGTTCTGTATTTGTTCTTGAATATAAAGCGCTTTGTCTCTTACGTATGAATGCTGCTAGTACATTATGCAAAGCTATGTTTAACTCCAATATAGCAATTAGATAGTAGAGAAAACAGCACTTGCACAACTTCGCCCACCATGTTGAATGTTTTGGCTACAGCCTGGATCACATGACAATCATACATCAGCATTTTCAAAACCCTCCGTCTTTCCCATCCATCCTACAATGTGAGACCTGCGTTTTCAAATTGATCCACTTGGGAGAGCGTCTTCGAAAAGGTGTTTTCGGTGACGAAAACGTCATCTTAGTGTGGACAGAAGGCCAAAGCAGAGAAAAAATATGCATTTTCAAATGTATCCGCATTAGTGTGGACATGACCTAATTCTGGTGAGTGTTTTTACGGAGAGCAGGAGAGAGATGGAAGTGACCATTTGTCCAGGACTTAATGACACCATTCTGCTTGGAAATGGACTGATAGAGACAATGCGTCTATTTGATGCTGGGATTAGGGATTATCTCCATCCCTGTGTGACCGTTGTGGTAGCTACCATCCCAGGTGAGGATGCATTATTAAAATACGTTTTTAGTTTTTTTAATGGAAAGTCCCTGGAATCAAATTTTTGCCTTCTGAATGTGGGCTGTGAAACTGCTAGGGTGGCTGGTGCGGCTCAGCATTGGCAGCATCAAGGAATGAGGCAGAGACTTGGAGTGGTCGTGTTTTGGGGTTGAAATAAACAGACTGGTGGAACATTTGCCATGGATTTCTTCCTTTAAAAAACCCCCACTAAAAACGATCTGGATACATAATGCTGTGGGTTTCTTCTGATTAAGCAGCAGGTCACAGCAATGTACCACAGCAAAGTGTAATATTTTAAGGCTGTTGCTATGGTGTATTACCAGGTTGGTGTAATCAGGTGCAGTAACAGGCACCATACACAGTGTTTCAACAGGTAACAGTCAGGTGACCTTGGATACACCCTTAATCTTTATTTGGGAGGGCTTTTATTCACCAACATCAGCTGTGAGACACTCAACCAGGTCCGTTATTATTTTTATGGAATTTTCTTTAGATTATTAACATTGGGCATAGTTTATACATAATCTACGTATATGGCTGGATATTTACTGAAGTAGCTCAACTCAGATAACTCAACTTTACACACTTTAGTAACTTTAAGCTTTGAAACCTGCAACCTACTGAGTATCAGTCTCGCTGACTGCTGTGCAACACTGCCACCCATGCTGGGCCTAATAACCATAGTGTGCTAGGCCTGAACTAAAAGGGCTCCCATTTTCTTTGTACATCGATCATGCTTTTGCCAAACTGGGAGACAAATCTGGCCCAGGGACAGAGCTGTATAACATAACAAAAAGTTCTGCTATAAACGGTTTATGCAAAGGTCATCAAAACCTGATGAGGTAGCAGCTTCTCACGCATGGGCATGTTGTTATATTTTGCTGCAATGGCAAATTTAGAGGAGACAGCAAAGAAATTAGACCACACATGTGGCCAAGATCACCTTCGCTTTCCTAATTCCCGCGTTCGATTTTATGATCCTCCCCTTCAGCAGTGTTTTTGGATGATAATGGGTCAGCAGATGGGCGCATACTGCTTAGCTCCGCCCAGAATGCTTAGCAGTGCTTCGGTCTTCAGTTTAAGTAATCCTGCAATACCGCAGAGCAGAGTGTCAACCACACATTATCAATAAGGTGTGCTCCCATTGGTGCACGATAAACTAGTATGGAGGGGTTACCACACACAAGACAGCAAGCCAGGGAGGAGATCATGTGATGTGGGGGTGACTGTGGGTTACACTGCAAAATGGGTTTAACGTGGGAGGCAATGTCAGGCGCAGTGGGGGGTGAAACTGACACGCCTCCAAGACCGCTCTGTTTCTGCGATTAATGGCATGGGAGATGACCCAGACAATCCTAATTAAAGAACGCTCTCGTGAAAATGCATCAGTGGCTCAGATGGAAAAAATCACTGTTCATTACCAACCCCCACATCTGCCTTACACATCTCATATCCACCCTTCTCCCCACGATTAGCCTTGTAGACCAAAGTTCCCAACCAAGGGAACTTAATCACGCTCATAATGCTTCTCCAGGGTTGATGTCACATTCTCCAGCAAATGTTGGCGTGCTAACACATCTCTGAACTAGCGTAACAAGTTATTTTTAAATATATTATTTCTGCTTCTCCTACTTCTCCTATTGTGTCTGGAGGAATGGGACAGTGGGAGCACTGGGAGCATTTTAGAACTTCTCTTGTAAGATGCTTTTGGAAACTCCTGTCAGACTAATAAAGTTTTAATCCTTGAAGGAGGAAGATTAGGGTGGGAAAGAACTGAGAGACTGGAAGAGAGAGACCTGGACACAAACAGAGATAGTGGTGGAAGAATTGAAAAGGGGGGAACAGATGGGAGTCATCAGAGAGCACAGAGATGGACAAGTGACAGGAGAAAAGAGTCAAAAGTTGGAGAGATAGGATGGGAAAGGAGAGAAGGGGAAGGGGTGACCAGATGGACCTTGGTTGGCTTTAGGAAGCAGCAGATGTCTTCAGATCCTGCTGCTGTGATGCCCCCACTCTGCTCTCCCGCAACCACCGCAGTGGCCGTTATAAGAAAAGAGTTATACAGTTTATACAGAGTTATTTCTGTATAAAAGTTAATACAGAAATAGAGAACTGTTCCGGGCAAGTCTGTAAAACATCACTGTTTTCTGCCAGTCAGCCTGCAGCCAATCAGACAGAGTATAGGTGATGTAATGCATAAACGCTGAGCAGCCCCCTCCTGCAGAAGGTAGTCTTCTCAGTTGAGTTTAGCAGTTGGGCCAATAGGGGGCAGTTAAGAGCAAAATGGCTCTTTGCTGTCTGCCAAATATGTGACCCGCCTGTCAAACCAGATCAAATAAAGGTGTTGGGGAGGTGCATTTTGGTCATCCTGTGCAGGCAGAAAGAATGTGGCCCGGCCTAACCTGGATGCTCAAGACACGGGGCTGTCATTGAGAGGTTTATTGCTCTGTGAATGAAACCAGGGCTGGGGACTTGAGTCTCAGATTCAGACTGGAGTTGCATTAAATTGACTCGTGACTTGACTCGGGATCTTGTTCAAAAGACTTGGGACTCGACTTGTACTTGTACTCATAAGACTTGCGACTCGACTCGGACTTGTGGACATTGCTACAATGAACAAATAGCTAAAACAGATTTTTTTTGTAACACGCATCTCACTTCTCTGGTTTGAATGTGCCTTGTCATGAGCGGGCTCTGTCTCCGCTGACATCACTTCAGAGCAAGCGAGCAGCGAGAGAGACAGTTTGAGTCTATGGTCGTGATGGGCAGCTGCCGAATGCTGAGTGACAAGAACAACAAGCATGACAACTACTCCGTTCGTCGTAGCTTTTGGCTATACTGAGTTTAATAACATCAGCAACGATGATAAAAGGGTTGCTCGCTGCAAAATCTGTGGCACAACCATAAAAGATGACGTGAGCACCATGTCATTTTTTTGCACCATTTAAGAACGCACAGAGACAGGTTAGTCAGTCTGGAGATATTAGCTAGCTATCTAGCTAACAGTTAGCTCATGTGGCTAAGTATGTAACATTAGATGGCTACTGGTAAATTAGATAACACTAGGTTGCTGAAACTATTTCTAAGAAAAATGGTCTTGACCGTCACTTCTGTACAGCAACAAGTAGCTAATGCACCCAGCGTCATCATGTCATGTTGGCTGAAAAGGAGAAGCAAAGCTAGCTAGTAACTAACTTAGCTATTATTATTATTATTATTATTATTGTTATTATTATTATTATTATTTTTATCTGACGTTAACGTCAGCTAGCTAACTTATATGAATAAATTGGTGATCTGATAAAATGTATTGTGCTGTGGATAACATTAGCTATATGAGTTTTGGCGCACTTTTTGTTACATCACCATGAGCACTTCCCTTCCTCAGGCATTTCAGAGAACAGCCCGGTACCACATTGCTGTTAACGTAAATATTAACAACAAAGAGCATTAATTCAGAGTGTTTCCTATTAACGTAAGCCTTTCTTTGGCTTATATTTATTTACTCTGTATTCGCTCGCTCATTTATTTTTGATTGATAGCCGAGATTGCAGCTCAAATTTACATCGATTTCAAGTAACCTCATTAGCTAACGTATCTTAATGCCAATGCAGTGCTCATTCTATTAATGACAGATAGCTAGCTATTTAGAAAACACTATCCCGCAAATTAAAACGGAATAATTCGCTAATTGGATGTTTAAATATCATTTGTGACAACAGAATAGTCTCATCTTTAGATTCAGCGTCTTGAAAGTATAATGTGGTTAGGCCCACTTATTTTCTTCAACTTGCAGTATGTCTTAGTCTTAAGTGTCTTAGTAGCCTCCCTCTGTCCCTGGTGGAAAAGAGTAGCTTCAGACATTTAATCTCTGTCCTGGACTCGTGATATAACCCTGTCAGCCGAGGGAAAGTGACTACGCAGTTGACTCATCTAGTGTTAGAAAAAGAAGCCATCATCAAAAACAAACTGGCTGAAACCAACTATGTTTCCGTAGCTGTAGACATCTGGTCCTCTGTGTTACACCAACACATGGATTTGGGAAGGAGAAATCTTATCAAAATCTGAGTAGTAGTTTTGAAAGTATTACAATTTACCTAAAAAATTGGAAAACAAGATGGCCGACTGCTCAAATTAATTTACTTTTTTCTTTGCAACATCTATCCATCTACCATCTGGTAAAGTGGCGCCAAGATCTGTGACCGATCGTGTCGAAACCTCTTCTTGGTTGTTTTGGCATGGACTGACTACAATAATCATCCAAAGCGCATCTATTGTCGAAAGGGACTGGTATAGACATGATTTAGACTCGTACATATAAACTTGAGACTTGACTTGGGCTTGTGCTTAAAAGACTTGAGACTTGACTTAATCTTGCATGCAGAGACTTGAGACTTGACTTGGACTTGCATGCAGAGACTTGAGCCTTGACTTGAACTTGCATAAAGTGACTTAATGACAAGTCTGATATTAGATCAGCACACCAAACTTACAAGCCTATGTCACACACCACAATTGTAGGCTTCTACCTATGAGCTAGAAATTATGGATCATGGAGAAAAGAATTATGGCCCACCAGATTGAAAGTGGAGGTCAACATGGTATGATTGTCACCGGTCACCGTGCTGCTGTCATAGCCCTGCTGAAACCAAACAAACCTGCGGAAGACCCCAAGGCCTACAGACCCATCTCGCTGCTCTGTGTCCCATTCAAGATACTGGAGAGGATGATTTACAACCGCATCGAGCCAGTAGTGGACCCACAGCTCCCGAGGGAACAGGCCGGTTTCCGGCGGGGCAGATCACACACGGACCAGGTAACACTGCTCACACAAGACATAGAAGACAGCTTTCAGGCCAAAGAGAAAGCTGGGGTAGTTCTACTGGACCTGACAGCCGCATACTTATTCACTAAATTTTATGGCTGAGTTTGGCGTACATATGCGCACGCACACACATACACAGTTTTTTAAATTCTATTAATTTGAATAAAAGTTTAGTTTTGCTATGTTTTCAGTTTTTCTTTTCTTTTGCTTTTCTGTTAAGCACTTTGAGATCGCTCTGCGATGAAAAGTGCTATATAAATGAGGGTTATTATTATTATTATTATATGACACCGTCTGGCACCGCGGACTCCACCTGAAGCTACTGAGGACAATCCCAGATCGGCATATGGTGAACTTCATCATGGAGATGCTGTCAAACCGCAGCTTCATCCTACAGACCAGCGATGGCCAGCAAAGCAGGCTTAGAAGACTGAGAAGCGGGGTTCCACAGGGGTCTGTGCTCTCACCGATGCTGTTTAACATCTACATCTATGACCTACCGGAGACAACATCCAGAAAATACGGTTACGAGGATGACCTGGCCATTATGCTATGACAACCAACATGGAAGGCGGTGGAAGAGGGTCTCAACCAGGATATGGGCATCCTGGATGCCTACCTCTGCAGGTGGCGCCTGCAGCTCAGTACTGGTAAGACGGTGTCGGCAGCATACCATCTTAACAACAGGGAAGCGAAAAGTGAACTGGATGTGTCCGTTGATAACAAGCGCCTGGAGTTCCAGCAAGCCCCAAAGTACCTCAGTGTACGCCTGGATAGGACACTGTCCTACAAACAACACCTAGAAGAAGTGAGGGCCTCGCTGGTACGACCTGGGGAGCTTCCGCCAGGACACTACGAATCTCCACGCAAGCCCTGGTCTTCTCTGCAGCCGAATACTGTGCCCCAGTCTGGAGTAGAAGTCCACATGTCAATAAGGTTGATACTGCCATTAACAATGCCCTCCGGACCATAACTGGCTGCCTGAAGCCCACCCCCGTGTCCTACCTGCCAGTCCTAGCGGGAATTGCCCCGGCCAGCCTCCGACGAGAGGCTGCTACCCTCGCCCTAGGAAAGCCCAGAAACATTACTGGCATATCGTGCATGACACTACAACTAAAGCAGTGCCTCCAAGCAGACTCAAGTCCCGCCACCCCTACAATAAGGCGGCACAAGAGATGCTTAGTTCTATTCCTGAGGACCTGTCTACAAACGCATGGCTGGCGACATCCTGGAAGCAGGAGTGGGAGTCGGCTGGGCTCACACGTATCCACCATTACATCCGGGACCCGGGAGATGGCGTGGAAGGAGAAGATCTACCACGCCGGCAATGGACGCTGCTGAACCGCCTACGTACGGGGGTCGGCTGCTTCGAATCGCTTATGAAGCAGTGCAGCATGCGCATGCAGGGAGCCTGAGCAGACTGCCGACCACATAATCACCATCTGTCCCCTGTATAGACCTCCTTCGGAGGATGGCCTCTTCCGAGTGGGACCAGAGACGAGGGCGTGGCTGCACGACACTGAGTTGGACATCTGATGGTGATACACGAAAGAAGAAGAAGTCACCGGTTAGCAATTTTCTTGAGCATATTATGTCTTTCCAAATATCAGCTCAACCAACATCTCTGTATAAGCCAAGTTGTCTTCCCCAGGCCGTATCGATGTTTGTTACCACCATGATTCTCAACATGAGAGGAGCATATCAATGGCAACCTTGAAAAGATATCTTGTGGTAGTAAGTGACCAAACACAAAACTATAAAAAGGGAGTCTGAACCTGGCTTCTGCTGCATCTTCCCCCAAATCATAAATTAATCATGCATGGGCTAAGAAGGGGGGGGCTAACCCCGCTCCAAACACTTAAAGTGTGACCTGTTGATGGCTTAGGTTCAGATTCTTCTGAGTTTTGGCAGTTTTAGAGGAGCTAGCAATTCAAGGGTAATCCTACAACATTCCTGCTTTCTTGGGAGATCTGATCCCAGCTCACACCTCAGCTGTGTGTGTGTTTGCATTTAGAGAGAGACAAACTTGGTTTGGTATCATTTTGTTCCATTTAATCTCTTTTGTGATTGTTACATATTATTTATATATCTAGGATTTAGTATTTGTTAAGGTAGTTGAACCTACGTCTGTAGATTGGATGTTTAATATTTTGACTTTGTCTAACTGTCGTAACTTAATAAACCAGCTGTTAATTTTAATTGAATTGTGAGTTGTATATTTTGATGATGGTTGATCCACCAGAATACTCTGCCTATCAACGAATTTGGTGATTTAATTAATAATCGGTATCCTGTGTAGTAATTATTATACTAAATCAAATGCATATATTTTGCATGTAGGATAAGTTAGGGGTTTTAATACGTAATACCACTTGTGGTCAGAGAGTGCTGAACTTTAAACAAGAGCATTTGACTGTTAAGGCTATTGGATTCAGTGAATAGACCATTTTTATTCAAACTTCACTGTTCTGACAAAGGCAATGGGCCTTTTTTGTTAGTGTAAGGAAAGGATTTCTGGGGGAAAACATCAGGAGTTCATAATTGCCCCTTTTAAAAGTACATACTGGGTACATCCAGCTGGAATATCATTTCATTTCATTTTATTTTAACCTGCCTGCAAAGCAACTTTCCCATCTGGAACAATAAACAGTATTGAATTGAATTGGATTAAATTAAATTAAATTAAATTACTATTTTGATCTAGAAGTAAAAACCCTGAAATACCCTTAAAAAGGAAAATATTTGTCTGTTTGGCTGAGGACCCCCTGGGACTCCTTCGAGGCTACACGCCAGTTGGGAACCCCTGCCTCAGGTGAGAACATTCAGGTGAATGAATTCATTATTCCTTCTAAACACCCAGAGGGCAGCTAATTAAACATGCGTGTTCAGTGTTTAAATAGGGGGGGGTGTCTCTGCAGTTGGGTCATGCCCCTAAGAGAAGCTCCATGGCACAGCTGTGACCACCGCTCCAGAGCCTCCGCATGTCACCATGGAAACGCATGACTCATCCCTGTGTGTGTGTGTGTGTGTGTGTGTAGGGGCTCATGACTGTGCTCTGATTTCTCCTTGTCTGTGGGAAACCACCAGTCGCAAGGTTTTTTGTAACTGTGGCCAGATTAATCCTGCGCAGTCCCACGTGGTGTTCTGAGCAGAGGTCGCCCTCTGTTGGGGAGGAGGGGGAGGTGAATGCATGGTGCAGCAACCAAAAAATAAAAAATAATAATTTGGCGATTTAATTTAAAATTGGCATCCAGTGTAATAATTATATTTAGAAAAAATATATTTTACATATAGGATAAGGGAGGGGTTTTAACACGTAATACCACTTGTGTTCAGTATTCAGATTGCTGAACCTTAAACAAGGGCATTTGACCCTTTAGACTACTGGAGTTAAGAAATAGACATTTTTATTTTTATTCTCACTTGCCCGACAGTGCACACACTTTTTTTTTACATACTTTTTTCCCTGTTTACATTGTTACCAAGGGGACTATGAGCAGGAGCAAACAGTAAGAGGAGATGGTTGTACAGATATCAGATCAGTTAATATCAGATCAGTCTGTGACTGTGACCTGCTGACTGATTAATATCAGATCAATCTGTGACTGTGACCTGCCAACATGTTAATATCAGATCAGTCTTTGATTGCGGCCTGCTGACAGGTTAATATCAGATCAGTCTGTGACTGTGACCTGCTGAAAGGTTCATATCAGATCAGTCTGTGACTGTGACCTGCTGACAAGTTAATACTAGGGATGCACTGATATGAAAATTCTGGACCGATACCGATTGTTGAAATAATACAATCGGCTGATACCGATACAAATACCGATACAGATACAAATATTTTGTCATTTACTGTCCTATTGTCCTACTTTTCAATGAGCACAAATTCAATCATACAAATGTATGGAACAGCTTTTATTGTAACATTCTTTCACATAACCAAAAAATAATTTTTTGGTGAAAAATAAATTCAATGATTGTTTGAAAATATTTTTAGCCATATGCTTGGCTATTATTTTAGGAATGGCACAACGAATAAAAAAACTATAAATAAAAATTAATAAGTAAAATATAAAATAAATAGGCTACGCATCTCTCTCTTTGTGTTTCAAATTGCGCTCACTGATATGAACATAGCCCTCTTTACAAAAGACTTCTTAACATAGTAAAGAGTATTTGCTCTTCTTAATTAAAAAAAGGAAACTTCAAGAAACATCTGGACACTTGCAGCTCAGTACTATTAAAGATGCCTATGAAAGAGGCCTGTTAATAGAATATAGTATTCCATAACATGCGATTTAGAGCTGAACATATTCTGTAACATGAGATGCAGTGCTCAACAAATTGTTAAACATAAGATGCAGCCCTGAATTATATTCTGTAAACATAAGACGCAGCACTGAACATTCTATTTGGTAACATGAGACGCTCCATACTGGTGCCTCACTTACAGTACCCAAATTCTTTCCATACTGGTGCCTCTTAGCCTACTTCTTAAGAACAAGCGGCAAGTTTTTCTTGACAAGAGAAGCATCTCGGCTTTGTCGCAGCTCAGTCTATTTCTCTTATCATCTGTAAAATGAGACGCAGCACTGAACAGCTGCTTGCTGTCATGAGGCAGATAGGTGTCTGTGTGCCATGTGTGCCAGTGCAGGGAAACAGCTGTGATTATTGCCCCAATATCCAAGGGTGCTCTTGTTTCTAGGAATGGAAACCTCTGCAAGGTATCCATCCAGTTGCTGTGATGCGCTCGACCTCGGACCTTTCAGGTCCGTTCTACTCCAGAATCTTATTGAACATGTGATGCAGAATGGACCGGGCCCTGTCCGTTCATGCCCTTTTCTGCTGTGACTTATCAACTGTCTCTGCACCATGTGCCTCGTCTCCATCACCAGCAGGCCTATCCATCTCCAGTGGTGCGTCAAGTATGTTTCGTGCATATTGTTTTGCGTCCCAATCAAAGTAGCAGTCCTTATATCTGGGATCCAGTGCAGTTGCAATACAGTAGATGGGGTCAGACTCGATTTGATCTAAGCATTTATTTATAGCCTCTAACAGTGTGGTCTTTGCTATTTTGACACCACGATCTGTGACAATGTCCTTGCTCAAAAGGTGTCTCAGGGCCCTCACTGAGGGATTCACGTCGGCAGCCGATGCATCAGATGCTCTGATTTCTCTCATAAATTCAAACGGGCACCCCCTACCGCAGGAGGAGGCAGATCCCAAGCCCCTTAACATGGTAGAAAAGCCCACCCCCTCCTCAAACATTACTGACTCCAACCCCCCTGACTGGACTCAAGTTAAAGGGAGAACGTGTAGAACAAAACAGAACCACAGACAAGTGAACAAACCGACATAGTCCATCCCCACCATACAGCAATATCCCTCAACCTCTCCCTTTGATAAAACCCACTGTCACACGCCACGTGACAATCCCTGGACGGGAATAGAGCAGTCTGGAAACAGAGTGGATTATTCTGGTCCACGGACCTGATTTTTATTGTTTCTTTTAAAAAGTTATCTGATCCCCGACATGGGCAGAGAACTAGACCGGGAGTTTAAACAAATAAACAAAACTAAATCTGTCCATCGCTCTCACGGGTTCGGGACACAAAAACCATAAACTTTAAACACAACAAAACTATCACCAAATAAACTGAAACTTTCCAGTTCCCGTTTAACTTTTACTTTCACTTTGCTTTTCTTTCTTTCTTTCTCGGTTGCTTTTTCTCCTCGGTCTCCCACGCCTTTTCCTTCCTTGTTCCAGCCACCTACTGAAGAGAGCAGAGCAGTTTTAAAGCACACCGATGTGATTAGTAAACACAAGACTGGTGTGTGCATTGGCTGCTCTGCCAGTAGGCGTGGCCGCTAATTGCCCTGATCAGCTGCTGAGACCGACACCTTCCACACCCCTCCATCGCCAGAATGTGGCCAGGGCCCATTCGGTTCGACAGACCCCCTCCCTGGAGAGGAAGTCTGTGCACCCATTCGCAGACCCTGGCCGATGGATCACTCGGAAGCAAAAGGGCTGTAACGCAAGATACCACCGAGTGATCCTAGAGTTGGTGTCCTTCATCTTGTGTAGCCACTGGAGGGGTGCATGGTCAGTGTAGAGGGTAAAGGTCTTGCCCAGGAGGTAGTACCGGAGGGTGAGAAAGGCCCACTTGATCGCCAAACACTCTTTTTCTATTGCGCTGTAGCGGGCCTCTCTCAGAGAAAGCTTCCGACTGATGTAACATATCAGTCGCTCCTCCCCCCATGCTCCTGGGACAAGATTGCCCCCAGCCCCCTATCCGAGGCGTCGGTCTGCAAAATAAAAGGCAGGGAGAAATCAGGGCTGATTAGCAGAGGGCCGCCACATAGAATCGCTTTTATCCTCACGAACGCCGCCTGGCACTGCTCCGTCCACTGGACCGGATCTGAGGCTCCCTTTCAGGTGAGATCAGGTAGGGGACTGGCTAGTGCCGAAAACCCAGGAATAAACTGGCGATAATAATTTGCCAGTCCCAAAAAGGATCTCACCTGTTTTTTAGACTTGGGCTGTGGGCAGGCAGAAATGGCTGCGGTTTTATCAATCAAAGGTCGGACCTGCCCCCCGCCCAAGAGGAACCCCCACCGTACCTCTCTCCGCCCAATAGCGCACTTGCCTGGGTTAGCAGTGAGCCCCGCTCCCCTCAGCGTCTATAGGACTGCACTGGGGCTGCACCAGTCACTACTAGATTCCTCTATTACCCCCCCTGTTATATTGCCGTTTAGGGATTGTCACGTGGTGTGTGACAAAGTGGTGCCAAAACCCGGGAATCAGAGCAGCACCACTGGAGAACATGGAGAGCCCACTCTCACAGGTGATCGCCCACTTGGCTGCTATGCAGGAGGCTCAGCAGGCAAGACCAACAGGAGGCGCTGCGGGCTATCACCGCTACCCAGGCAGCGGACAGAGCTGCCATCCTGGAATTACTGAACAGCAGGCAGGCGACCCCCTCTTCCATTCCGGTCCGGTCCGAAATCAGGATGCAAAAGATGGGACCGGACGACGACCCGGAGGCGTTCGTCAAGCTTTCTGAAAGAACAGCCACAGCATGCGATTAGCCGATGGAGCAATGGGCATTACGGCTCCTCCCGCTGCTGTCCAGGAAGAGCCAGATAGCAGCTGGCAGTGTGCCGGTCGTTGCCGTGGCTGACTACCCGACCCTCCGGGCCACCATCCTGGAGAGAGTGGGGCTAAAGCCGGAGGGACACAGAAGAAGACTCCGCAATCTGCGCTTCGCCGACGTCGTGCATCCCTTCGCCTACGCCCAATCAGCTCCTCGACTCCTGCCGGCGGTGGCTGCAGCCGGAAGTCCGAACCGCGGAGGAAATCGTGCAAGAGGTGGCATTGGAGCAGTTCACGTCGGGGCTCCCAAAAGGGACCGTGGACTGGCTCCGATGCCACCAACCCGCCACTCTGGCTGCAGGCGTCCAGCTGGCAGAGAATCACCTGCTGGTCAGTGGGGATAGGGGAGACTTCCCCAGAGAGCTAAAGGGCTGAAAAGCCTGTTTTACAGATCCCGCCCCAACATCCCGGTTCCCCGTCTTCCCCAGTCCATTCCCAATCCAATACCCAGCCCCAACCCAGGTCTACGCCCCCCTCCCCGAACCCCGTCCCGAACCCATAACCCCCCCCGAGATCGCACTTTTAATCGTCCGAACCTTTCTGTTCCAGGTCACCTAGGGGCGGCACGGACGGTGGGGCAGGAATGTTGGCAGTGTGGGCGTCCTGGCCACATCTGTCAGGATTGCCCCTTGATGGATGTAAACATCGCCGGACGTCCCGCTGTCCAGCGCTACTCCCCCGAACCAGCAGAGTCGTTTTTGGCACCCGTAAGTATCAAAGGGAAAACAATCCAGGCGCTGTTGGACACGGGTTGTTCTCACACCCTTGTGCATCAGCGTCTGGTTCAACTTGAGGCATTGGACAGGCTCACAGAGGTGACGATAAGGTGCGTACACGGGGATGTGCACTACTAACCAACCGCCCAGATTTAATTTTATATTGGGGGAAAAAAGCATAGCATGGTGGCAGGGGTTACTCCCCGCACCCCCCTTCCACTGATTTTGGGACACAATTGGCCGGGTTTTAAGGATATAGTTCGAAAGGAGATTGCGGAAGGGGCCCGATAGGGGTGTGTTCGCTATCATCTTGTGGCAACTGGGGGGGATGACATCACAGATGACGACGACCCAGGGGAGGGGCCGTCGGCTCTCTCTCCGCAACAACTCGAGGTGACCGAAAGGCTGCTTCGGGGAAACGCGGGTAGGGCCGGCGGACTTCCCCGATTCGCCAGAGTGACTGATTTCTCCCTCGAACAGTCGCAGGACGAAACGCTCAGTCGAGTAGCTGACTAAGTGATTAAGTTAAGATTGATGGCCAGCTGATTGACCCAGAGCGGATGGTGACATACCCATATTTTTGTATTTTACAGGATAAACTGTATCGCATGTGTCGGGATGCCTATACAGGAGAAGAACTTACACAGTTATTGCTGCCCAAAAGCCATCGGGAAATGGTTTTCCAGGCGGCTCATAGCAATCCCATGGCGGGTCATTTAGGACAGGATAAAACACTATTCCGGATACTGGCTCGATTCTATTGGCCGGGCATTCGAGGTAACGTCCGTCGGTGGTGTACGGCGTGCCCCGAATGCCAAAAAGCAAACTCAGCGGCAATCCCAAAAGCTCCATTGCACCCCTTGCCGTTAATAGAGGTCCCGTTCGAAAGAATTGGATCGGAGTGCCAAAGGGTACCGCTTTGTATTAGTTATCGTAGATTATGCAACACGATACCCCGAGGCTGTACCCCTCCGCAATATATCTGCAAAGACTATTGCGGAGGAGTTGTTTCACTTTTTCTCCCGGGTTTTGGCACCACTTTGTCACGTGACAATCCCTGGACGGGAATAGAGCAGTCTGGAAACAGAGTGGATTGTTCTGGTCCATGGACCGGATTTTTATTGTTTCTTTTTAAAAGTTATCTGATCCCCGACACAGGCAGAGAACAATCAGAATCATTGCAAACTGCTGTGAATAATTTACAGGAGGATATTTAACCAGCTGGCATTCTCTGTTTCAGCGCTTGGACATTATCTAGCTTAGCTTGATAGTACCTATTGTGATGAATGTTTCTTGCCTCTCGAGAACTTGTTTGTTCGTGTGCTTATTGTTGTTTAGATTCCCAGTGTTTAGTTTATTCCGAGTTTTTGGATACGTTTTGGATTTATGGTTTTACTTGGTTTGTTTGTTCCTGATCGTTGGTTATTTTGTTTTGTTTTGTTTGTCTTTCCGTGTCTTTGCAGACACAGATTTTGCTTTCGTTTTCCTACAAACGTTTAAAGATAAATAAATATCTTAAACCCAGAAAACGGGGTACTTTTGATCATGTGCCTGTGCCCACTGCCAAACAGACTCTGGCTTCTGTTGGTCGCAAGAAATGCGTAATCTGCAAGATGTCAGGGAAACAACAGTGCCCTCCATGGGAGTGCAAGGTTTGTGATGTTCCCTTGTGTCTACAGTCGACCAGAAACTGTTTTGAGAAGTGGCACCAAAGACTGTGAAAGAACAGATTGTCTCACCATGTTTTAATTTTGCTTTTTTTGTATATAGCTTGTGTGATGTTTTCAATAAATCTTCCAAAATGAAAAAAACTTCTGTCTTCTGCATGGCTCACTGACTATTGCTTACTCTCATGGCTTTTGTCTTTGTCTGATGGCCTTTGAGAGAGAGATGGCCCATCTGACAGATCTTACAGGTGTGGACAACCCTCAGGTGTGGATCATGAATATTCAGGCAAGTAGCATATAGCCCTCCCTCAGCCTGAAATAAATTTGACCAGTTTTGATAAAAACAGGTTTTTAGCTATTTAGATCTCAGATGTGCTAAACTATTTTGACATCCTTACATAACCAAAACCTTGATGAACAAACTCATATTGGCAAAACAATTCGTCACTATAGTTTAGTGTGTGCTTTCACAACTTTTTACTTTTTACAATTTACTCTTTATAACTTGTGTGTTTGTAGATCTATTTACAAGCTGCATATGATACTGACCAAACTATTGATGGCTTATAAATGTAGCTGTGATTGTCCTTCAAATAAAAATATCAAACACTTTGGAGTAAGTGTGTATTAAGTTGATGAAATTTAGATAAATATCAGACCACACCAAAATCACAAAGCTTCTCTGACCTAAGCACGGACCTCAGGGGGTTAAACACACAAAACTATCACCAAATAAACTGAAACTTTCCAGTTCCCGTTTTACTTTTACTTTCAGTTTGCTTTTCTTTCTTTCTTTCTTTCTCGATTGCTTTTTCTCCTCGGTCTCCCATGCCTTTTCCTTCCTTCCAGCCACCTACTGAAGAGAGCAGAGCAGTTTTAAAGCACATCGATGTGATTAGTAAACACAAGACCGGTGTGTGCGTTGGCTGCTCTGCCAGTAGGCGTGGCCGCTAATCGCCCTGATCAACTGCCGAGACCGACGCCTTGCACACCCACCCACACTGTTTCAGATCCTCTTCAAATCCCTACAAAACCAGTAGGCCACAGGTCCCCCCACACTTAAAGAAACCTTCATCCCCAACCAAAGCCCCCCAACATGTCCATAAAACTCTAGCCACTTTGCCCCAAACTCGCCTTATCCAGAGAACAGGACCCCATCCAGGGCCCTCTGCCTCCAGACAAAAGGGGGACTCAGAGGACAAACTAACCCACCCTGCCTCTCCAGGACGGACCTTGCCAGGTGGTTCAGGGAGAGAACCAGTGGGCAGACATAGCCAGGGGGTGGTGAGGTAGCCATAAAAACCAGACACGATCATTGACCGACTTAACCAAATCTGCAAAGACATATGTAGAACTCAATAAAACCGGTCAAGTTTTCACCCCTGCAATAACCTTTTTTCCATTTGTTAGTTTTGTCCATCAACATTACATCCCTTAACACTCACAGCATCAAGGATCCCTTTGAAATACATACAGTTTTCTACATCCTGAAACAACTCCCCTCAGACTTCATCCTACTACAGGAGAGTGGAATAGCATTCCGCTCCATGGATGACAGTCTGAGGGAGGGATGGAGAATGGGAGACTCTCTCTGGTCAGGCTCTAATATAGCCCGAGATGATGGGGTCGGCACGTTGATCAACAACCCCTATGTCAGAATCACAACATCTGACATAGTAGAGAGTGAGCAAATCCTCATCACCGATCTTAACATCAGGGGTTCCCCACTCCAGGTGATCAACGTGTATGGCCCAACCAACGTAACTAAGATGGTCTCCCTTTTCACAAAACTCAGACAACTAATCATCCCCAATATGCCGGTGGTTGTAGGGGGTGATTTCAACAGTGTCCTTAGGGATGAGAACCGGAGCAGACTAAGGAGGAATTGGTCCAGCGGGGAGCTGCAGTCCATCGTAGAAGATTTTACCCTCCACAACGCCGGGGGCACCTCTCCCCCCAATTCACATGGGTGAGTTCCTCTGGTGCTTCCTTCTCTAGAATTGACATGTTTCTGCTCTCCCCAGACCTGAGAGCGCGCTCCTACTGAATTGAGGCGTTGCACTTCTCAGACCACCACAGGTTGACCGTGTCCTTAGACTGGGAGAAGACCATTACAGTGGGTAGGGGTCCTGGGAGGATGAATACCAGTCATCTCCAGGGCCCCAAAGTGCACCTCTCCTTCTCGAGACAGTACCTGGAGTGGGTCACATATTTTTGACTGCCTGATAGAGTGGTGGGAGATGGTGAAATATTAGGTGCAGGGTTGCTTCCAGACAGTCAGTCAGAGGAAGGCAAAAGAAAGGAGGGCAGCTTATCACCATCAGAATGCTGCCCTCCAAAGACTAAGCCTCTTCCAGGCCTGAGGCCTGGAGGCTAGCATGGAAGTAGCCTGACTAAAACAGCATCTCTCCACCCTCTGCCGGGAGGAGTGGAAGAAGTATACCTTCCACTCCAAACTCTAGGGTCTAAGGGTCCTGGGAGGATGAATACCAGTCATCTCCAGGGCCCCAAAGTGCACCTCTCCTTCTCGAGACAGTACCTGGAGTGGGTCACATATTTTTGACTGCCTGATAGAGTGGTGGGAGATGGTGAAATATTAGGTGCAGGGTTGCTTCCAGACAGTCAGTCAGAGGAAGGCGAAAGAAAGGAGGGCAGCTTATCACCATCAGAATGCTGCCCTCCAAAGACTAAGCCTCTTCCAGGCCTGAGGCCTGGAGGCTAGCATGGAAGTAGCCTGACTAAAACAGCATCTCTCCACCCTCTGCCGGGAGGAGTGGAAGAAGTATACCTTCCACTCCAAACTCTAGGGTCTAGAGGAGGATGAGAGGCTCACCCGCTTCTTCTTCTGCAAGGCACAGTCAAAAAAGTCGAACATTCTCTCCCTGTATAACAGCGCAGGGGTGGTGGTGTCTGAAGAGGCTGAGGTCCGGGAGGTGGCCAGAGAGCTCTACCAGGGTCTGTATGCCAGCAGGCCCATTGACGGGACACTGATGGACAACTTCCTGGACTGCCTAAACAGATGCCTGGGTAGAAGACAGCATGGACGGAGAGCTGAGTACTGAGTAGATTACCCAGGTCGTGCACTCCCTCAACCTAAACAAAGTTCCTGGTCCTGATTGAATCCCAGCCGCATTCTACCAGACTTTCTGGGATCTCCTGAAGGACGATGTGGCAGATGTTTTCAGGGCAGCTTTCAGGGAGAGGCAGCTGGTTGACTCACTGAGACAGAGCTCAGTAGCTCTTGTGCCAAAGAAGGGGGACCTCTGGAACTGGTGGTCGATTAACCTCTTCTCAGTTGATTATAAGATCATGGCCAAATCACTGATGAGGAGGTTCAAGACCTGTTGCCATCGGTGATTGGCCACAATCACACCTGTAGTGTTCCTGGGAGGTCCTTCAATGACAATCTGTTCCTCATGAGGGATATCATTATCCACTTGGAGGAGCACAGGTCCCCCTTAGGCTTTCTCATTTTAGGCTAAGAGAAGGCCTTTGACAGAGTTAGCTATGTGTGCCTGGAGAGGGTGCTGGAGAGGTTTAACTTCCCTAGCCATCTCCTGCGCTGGACCAGGATGGGTTTGTGGGACAATAACCACCTCTCTGCCCCGTTTGCCATCAGGTGTGGTGTCAGGCAGGGATGCCCTCTAGTACCCATCCTGCACGTCATCCACCTTGAGCCGTTTTTCCAGGCCATCCGGCGGAACAACAACATCCAGGGCTACCCACTGCCAGGTGGCCGTGGGGAGCGGCTCGGGGTGATGGCGTACATGGACGACATTACCATCGTCAGAACAGATAGTCACTCCATCATCACTGCTACCACTGTGGTGGAGGACTTCTGTGCGGCCACAGGTGCCCTGGTCAACCGGGGCAAGAGTGAGCTGTTCCTGTTGCCGTCATGGAGTGAATCACTAACCTGTTCTTTCCCTGTCTGCACAGACAGTATTAAGCCCCTTGGGGTCACCTTCCAAGCCGACAGCAGGGGGAACCAGAGCTGGGAGGAGGCCCTCTGCCACATCCGGAATAAAATAGGGAGCTGGAGCACACGACCCCTCACAATGAACGGGTAAGATCCTGGTCCTGAAGGCAATAATCCTCCACAGCCTACTCTATATTGACTGAGTGTTTCCCCCAGACAGGGCTACTAGCAAATCCATCGCTAGAATAGCCTTCTGCTTTGTCCAGGGGAGCAACATGCTGAGGCTGGAGAGGACAACCCTGATGAAGGAGGAGGACAAAGGGGGCAGGGTGGTCCCGGATATAACAAACATAATTTTGGTACAGGACAGAGGGGGGTGTCGGCCCCTGTTACATTTGCCAAGTACTACGCCACTACCTTCCTCAGGTCTATGGGCCTGTGTGGGTTTGACCTGACTGTGCCATACAGCTGGGACCCCCCATATGTCTATAGAGCCCTGAGAGATTTGACCTTCAGGACGGGATTAGTCAGGGCTGGGTTACCCTCATGGACATACACAAATATCATGTACTTTTTGACATCAGGAGAGACCATTAGGCTCCTGAGGGGAAACCCGACCCTGAGTCCAAATATTATCTGGAAATACTCCATGCAAATCATAACAAACAACATGGATGTCTGCTCACGGTTGTCTCCCCACTAGGTCATTCATGTTTAGATGGCGCTTAGCCCTCACCAATGCACTCACTCAGAACATGTACACCATCTGTTATGGGACATCTAGGACAGACAAGGAACATCATGGTCTTCCAAAAACAAACAGTGGACCTGGTCACTCTCCAGAGGATTCAAAACCTCCTCCAGAACAGCATTTTGGGAGACTTTTTAAAGGACGAGAGAGGTGCGAGAGAGAAATGGGGGCTGAGTCACTAGAAAGAACTGGTCATATACAGTCAGTAGCTCACCCCCCAGAGGAGGCATGCCCTGGGTGACCTAAAAACCTGAGTGCAAATCTCCGTTTTTCATTCTTGTTTTTAAAACCCATTTGGTTTTTTTCTATGTGTAAACCTCCCTTAATTAAAATAATTTATTTTGGAGGTTTTTGTTTTTGGTTTATATTTTTTTCCTTGAGAACCCATATGGGTACCTGTCCTGTGCTTGCAGTTGAGTTTTTCATATTGTTAATGTTAATGTTACTATGTTAATACACATTTAGCAGATGTTTTTATCCAAAGCGACTTACAGTAGTGAATTCATACAGTATATGTGGTCCGAGTGGGAATCGAACCCCCAATGCGCTATGCTCTACCTATTGAGCCACACAGAATTTATGTTTTAAATAAACCTGATGTATACCTGAATGTTTTTTTAGTTTGGAACTGACAACTTTTAAAAGAAAGGGTTGTATGAAAAACGTAATAAAATATATTTTCAACTAGTCCCCACTGGTGCGTGTGTTGCGGGGAGGTCATAATCTGCGGCGTATGCAGCGAGTGCGCGCTTCTGCTCCAGAAGGCTTTCCATCATATAAAAGGTACTGTTCCAGCATGTGGGAACATCTTGCTGGAGCCTTTTTGGTGGCATCCTCAACTGGGTCTGCACAGCCTGTAGCCGCAAGTAGGCAATTGGGGAATGCATTTCCTACTAGTTACACGCCCTTGCAGACTGCCAGCTGGAGAGTATGTGCTATGCACCCAAAGCTGGTGAGACCACTGTCTTTCATTGCTTCAGCCATATTCTTAGCATTATTCCAAACAACAGCACCTGTGATTTGCCTATTTTCCATGTGTCAAACATATTCTCGAATGCCGCAGAGATTGACGTTGCTGTGTGAGACCCTGCAAACTCCTGTGAGTGCAACACCGCTTTAATCAACTTGAAGTCTTTGTCCATCCATTGGGCTGTGAGGCTAAGCATGCTCATAGGACTGACATCGGAACTCCATATGTCAATCATAAAACTGATGGCTGAGATGTCATGGGCCAGTAGCTCGTTAAATAATAACGCCGACTAGGCAGTGTGTAGCAGTGCTCAATATACTCCATCAGGCATCAGCCTCCAAAACCCCACATCATCCACAACGGAGAAAGGTGGTCATCTAAAGCGATGACCTGCATCACCTTGTTAGTGATCCCTTTAGCTCTGGCACTGTCCCTAGTTAACTTTTGACCTTTCTCAAATCCGTTGGCTAGCAAAACCTGAGTCGGGCTGGTGGTGGCTTGAACTTTCTTATTAGCCACTTTCACTTTCATATACTCATTGTACTGTGCTACATGTCTTACTTGTGTTACTTGTTGGCTGATCAGATTTGATGTATTAAAATCCTTGCTTGAGTTGCCTCCTCTTGAAATCTCACTGGAGGGTTTGTCACAAATAGCAAATTGGTTGTCTTTCTTTGACAGCTTCTAATGCGCCCACACAGCCAACATTTTCTTTGCTTGACAGTGTCAACAAAAACAGCAACGAGAAAAGCAACGAGAACAGCGTGCATTAGAGCTGGGCGATTATCGAATTTTACACCGTTATCGTAATCTCAATTATCAACCACATTTACAAATGTTGATGATTGTGGTTAGGCTATAACATTGTTGCGTGGAGGAGGATATTTCCTGCAATCGTTTTGGCCATTTAACATCCGCAGCACAACCAACACACAACACAGCAACACAGCCAATCACAGCCAGCCTTGATATGCAGCACAACTTCACTGTATTGAAGCCAGAGGGAAGCATCATCAAAGTGCCAAACTCGGAGGTAGTGAAGCATGGAGTAAATTTGTTCAGTCAGTAAACCAACTAACTAGGGTAGGCCCAGACAACGAAATTTAAGACAAGCCAGCTTACTCTGGTGGGGCCGTATCTGACCTCGGTGCTGTGGGCAGTGGTGTCCCGCAGAGATCGGTGCTGGGACCTCTGCTCTTCCTTATTTACTGTACATAAATGATCTTGATATGGACATTAGTAGCAAAATAGTTACATTTGCAGATGATACTAAACTTGGGGGCTTGGCAAACAGTTTGGAATCAACTAAAGTAATCCAAGATGATTCAAACAAAATCCAAGATGATTCAAACAAAATCCAAGATGATTCAAACAAAATCCAAGAATGGGCAGATACATGGCAGGTGACATTCAATATTGCTAAATGTAAAGTTATGCATGTGGGAAATAAAAACATTAGACAGGAGTATTTTATGGGAGGAGAAAAGTTAGTAGGTGTTCAATTTGAAAAAGACTTAGGAATTGATAATTGATCAAGCCTCAAAGCAGTGTGCTACAGCAGTGAAAAAAGCCAACAGGATGCTGGGATACATAGCAAAAAGTATTGAGTATAAATCAAAGGAGGTTATATTAATGTTATATAATGCCTTTGTCAGACCTCACTTAGAATTCTGTGTGTAGTTCTGGGCACCGCACTACAAGAAAGATATAGAAGCTCTTGAAAAAGTTCAAAGAAGGGCAACTAAACTGATACCTGGTATGAAAGGTAAAAGTTATGATGATAGACTTAAGGCACTCAATCTATTAAATCTTAGCAAACCAAGACATAGGGGGGATTTGATTGAGGTTTTTAAATTCCTAAAAGGGATTAACAAAGTGAAATACCAAAGATTTTGGGTCAGCAGAACAAGAGGCCACAGGTGGAAATTAGTTAAAGGCTAATTCCGCACAGATATTAGGAAGTTTTTCTTTACACAGAGAGTTGTCAATGGCTGGAACAGCTTGCCAGGTTGGGTAATAGAGGCAGAAACATTTGGGCTATTCAAGTCCAGGCTAGATGTAGTACTAGATACTCTTTAGATTGATTAGATTTAGATGACGAGCCTAGATAGGCTGAACGGCTTGTTCTTGTCCTTATGTATGCCTCCCTGAGGCAGTGCAGCATTTTGTTTATGCCATAGTGTCCGAACCCTGCGGTGCCGTGGACCAGCTGCAGTACAGTGGGGTGTAGTTGGAGAAGGGTTGTTGAACTCTCTGACCCAGGTCTGACCAGCGGCAGTTAAGCAGGTCGTCATGGAGGTGTAGCGTGTCCACGTGGGCCTCCAGCTGTTTGACTGCTGGGGAGAAAGGAGAGAGAGTGGTGTGACTGGGCCATGTCCCTGATCGTAGCCACTGGAGCACCGGGCCAACTTCCTTGTCTCCCTCCTGAACTGCTTGGACATGGGACATGTCCCCTATTGCCGTCGGTGTGGAGGTGGCGAACACAGCAGCAGCAGCACCACAGCTCCGGGCTCTCCAACCTTTTTCTCTGCCAGCTCGCAGTGATGGTAAGCTACAGCACTCCAGGGGCGTTCAGGTGTTTCAGTCCTGCCTGGTACTCGGTATCAAAGTTGAACTCCTGCAGGGCCTCCAGCCAGCGGGCCACCTGTCCCTCTGGGTGGTGGTGCAAGACCAGTCTGTAACCTGGGGCAGCAAGTCATGTCGCACCAGGCTGATGGTGGAGCTGGTGTCGATAAGTGCATTGACCCGCTCTCCCTTGATGTATCATTGCATGAAGAGGCTATGCCTGCTGTTTCCCAGGCGGCCTACTGTCGCTGTTGTGGGGCATGGTGGGGTACAGGCTGGGGATGCCCCGCTTAGGCCAGCCTCCTTTCGTTTCCCGGCGGCTGCTGGGACGCCTCTCGCTGTATCTTTTTTGCAACAGTCTCTGGCAAAGTGGCCTTGTTTGTCACAGTAGGAGCAGGTGGTGCTGGAGTGGGTCACCGCCACCCTGGCTGGCGCCGTTTCATCTTTGCTCTCTGCCTCTCCACTGGCTGCCCGAATCGCCCTGCATGCTGGAGTTGGCCAGGATCGCTTCCAGATCTTCTGCTTTAGCCAAAGCCTCATTCAGGTTTGCGGGGCAGGTGATGCAGACTTGTTTCCGGAGGGTCAGCGTCCGTAGTCCCTTCAAGAAGGCGTCAAGGACCAGGCTGTCGTGTGGTGTCAGAGATAGGACTGTTGGACCAGGCGCTGGACATCATGTCACTTCAGCGCTGTGCAGAGGAGATAGTAGGTGGGCGTGCAGTCGGGGCCCAGGTCCAGGAGTGCCTTGAGCGCTTCTCCCTCCAGGGCAGCTGCCAGACGCACGCCTTTCTCTGATTCGCTCCACTCCGCTTCCGCTATGAAGCGGAACTGGGTCAGCTGTCGACAGGAGAGTGCCGACTGTCGGGCAGGCAGTAGCCCTGGAAATTTTAATTCCAACCTCCGCTCCCAACCTATCATCTGCATCGGTTGTCTGTTAATGATCACTTAATGATTAAGTGGTGGTTGGAATGAAAACATGCAGGGCAGTGTGCCCTGTAGGAATGGATTGAGAAACACTGCACTAGATGGCGGTCGATATGCTACGTTAGCCGTGGCTACATCTTCTGGGTAGCCTAGCCACTCTTTATCTAAAGACACACAAGATGGCAGGCAGCTAGCATTACTTTTAGCTAGGCAAGCTGCCCACCGCTACAATGAGAATCAAATGGCGTATAAATACCTAAATATAAATAAACCACAACAAAGTAAAATATATATACTGTACCTACCTAAACTAATAATAATAATAATAATATGTGGCAGTTAAAAGGTCATTGGGTTTGTTTACAAAGTATCAACATGTGCGTGTTTGTTGGGGGGTCTGTGAAAATTAAAGGACTCAGCACTACATCAAGCCATCTTGTTGCCAAGGCAACACTTCTCTGGCCATCAATACACCAGCTAGGAGTGGAGATGTACAGGAGTCCATTCGGTAGCCAATGGCACAAAAATGTGACATTTGTTTGTAAGTCACTAGCACAACAGCTAGGGAATGGAGGTATAGTGCCTCCATCACTCTAGCACATAACCATCTAACCAGGGGCTGGCTACTGACCAAGACCTGGGTGGTAAGCTAAAATATCAGTGACATACACCATGAGTCTGTGACAACTGGGCCACTGGATCTGTGACCGAGGGCTCTGTCACTGGTCGGCTGTGTCACTGTCATACAAACACAAGCCACTTACAGCACATGCACGCACACCATACATACCATATTTCCCCATGTTAGTGTTAGGCTAGTATCTGTATCTGTGCCGTGTGCAGCATTTGTGTCTTTGTATCTAGGGATATGTTTGTCTGCAATAGTGTTACTTGTTGCACATTTCTTTTGATTCACTAACATTCATTACAAGCTGTGTTTGTTTAGTTAGTGGGGTGCACACATTAGATATTGCAGATACACATACTGGTCTCATTCATTCATTTATTACACTCACTTAAAGTAACAGTAAAATAACCACAAGCTTGCATTCACATTTTATATTACTTAGCACACTTTAGAGTTTTCGTTTTCTGTCTCATCGTCAGTGTGTACGTGACTTCCGTGTTTCCCAGTGTAGGGCAAGATCCCAAACCAAGGCCACATCTCGGGGGTTTGAGAATACCTGCAAGTTCTATCACATGCACATTTGCTCCAAAGTTAGGAGCATCCATCTGGGTTTGTAGAATACATTATGAATTATTTGCATACTTTCTGCATTCTAAAAACTTGATTATGGGTGTAACTATGAATATGAACTTGTATGTGTTTGTGTGGACATAATGTAATGAATGGAATGGAATAATCAGATGGGTGGAGCCAAACTCTTAAGATGGGCAGTGGTTTTCCTGAGGGAGTAATATGTCAGTTAGGCTGTGCAGTACTGCAGATAGCTGGAGGCCAAAACCCTTAAGTGTATAGTTTAAGGTTTGTTTTTGTTTGTTTGTTCAGTTGTAAACCATATTATTGCACTCTGTTATTGGACACCATTGACATCGCTGACTGTCTTTCTCACTTTCTATTTCAGAAGTTAAGGAAATCGGCTCCAGATGCAGCTGAGACGTCAACCCTGGTTCCTCCTTACTCAGACTTGACCTTCCGGTAGTCCACCCTTTGCACCCGGTACTCCAGGCACTCTTACCTCGCACCCTACACTCGTACTACACAGTATGGAATTGTTTCCGCTTATTCCATTCAGCCTACAAATACTTTCCTTCATTTAATCTACTATTTCTTTGTTCATTACCTACACACACACACCCACCTACACCTAAAAATAACTTCAGTCAAGGCATACCTCAGTGGTATCCAATTTTTCAACAAAATAATCTACAATTCCGAATGTCAATATTTATCTCATCCCCATATCCAACTACTAATAGAATGTTGCTTGAGGCAAGAGCCCAGTTACACCATCATCCGTAATCCTATTATGGAGGCCTACCAAATTATTAATCGCTGCCGCACCCTGAGCAGCACAGACAGCAGTCCTGTCCATGAGGGAGGCAGTTACCTATTTTTGCAGCAGGGGAGTTGGGTTTTTTATTAGACCAGCGAGACATTGGTGGCAGCAGGTAGTGGTGGGCCTGTTTACCATCCACCACTGTGAAGGGGTGAGTAAGAGGACAGAGTATAGAGAGTCCCATTACTTCTCAACGTAGTCACACATGCTAGGGCAAGTGGGGGAGGGGCGTGTGGCATGCTTGGAATGGGAGTCAATGAGCTGGTCAACTGGGAGAGGGGGAGGGGTCGTCAGAGGGAGCTTAGGCACAGTTGACACCTTCACCATGACGACAGGGGAAGTCTTCCAACCGAGAGCGAGCATTGGACACCTACTGCACCGTGGCCGGTTTGTTGGTAGTGCTTAACTTGAAAGTGCCGCCATCCAAAAGAGAGTGCATCCTCATTGGTAGCCATGTCCCATACCAGAAGATGAGTCAGAGAGCGCACGGCTTTGTACTGAGGGGGGGAAGATGGGGTTTGCCTCCGCGGTGCACAGCATCTGACTCCTTCTTCTCGCTGTTTTGGCCAACAGCAATAAGGGCGATGTGGGGAGGGCAGTCACCCCCAGGTGTCACGTTAGCTCCATGGCATAACAAGCATCGCAGGTTGCCATCATGCTAAGTGCAAGTAGTGGATGTTCCTTCCCCAGACAAAGCACAAAGGACATGTGACTGTCAGGGAGCAGCAGAGACCCACTGCAGGAATCACACTACACTCCATAGTGGAGCATCACCATTCCAATGCAAACCCAGCGACCCTTTCTTGCGGGTGGGTACCTGTCAGGGTGGACATCCTTCAGCTACGAGCACGTCCATACGCTGAAATTTTAAGAAGGCTAATTCAATGGGCACGGGCCCCTTTTATAGTGAAAAGATGCTGTCATTGACCAGCAGCTAGTGTTGTTTTAGCTACTGTTGCATCTAATCCTGAACATGCATGTGTCATCTGTGGCCAGGAGTCCAGTTGGGCAATGCATAATTGGTCATAGTGCCAACAAAGTTAGGAGGGTTCATGTCAGTAGGGTATTCCCTGCCTTATTGTGCAATAGCAACTCCTCTGCTGAATTGCTAATCTGCAACCTTCTGAATTGATGGAGGACGTTGCACAGGGTTCCCACGCTTGCCTTGAAATTTTTTTCCATGCTACCTCCTGATTTTCCAGGTACCATATTAAGTGATGATCTATAGGCCCCTGAAGCTTTCCGCCCCCATCCGCGCCCCCCTCCCCTCACACACACAATCCCCTAGGACACCTGACTACTTACTTGATTTAAAAGATGTGCCAGTCAAGTCTACATTGTAAATGCTTAGAGATGATGTCTTATTGATAATATCAATGCATGAAATAATGCAACAAGCTGTAGATGAACAACAATTTATTGAACTGGAACTTTGAGACACATGAGCACTGGGATTGATATATGTTCTCTCTTCCACTCCTCTCCTATCTCATCCTGTCCTCTTCTCTCCACACCTCCCGTGTCCGCTCCTGTCTTCTCTTCCTACTCTTCTCAACTCCTCTCCACTCTTCTCCCTTTTCCTCTGTCATCCTCTACTCTCTTATCCTCCTCTCTTCTTCTCCTTTTTCATCCTCTCCCCTCCCCTCTTCTCTTCGGAAGTTTCTTGTGGCTGTGGATGTACGCCGTCACAGCTGGCCACACTTCGATTGCCCGCTCAGCAACTTGCAAGTCTTCAACCCATCGAGTGGCACAGAACTTCAGAGGAAATCTTGCCGTTTTAGTCAGCTCACTGAAATCCTCTCGCCTTGCTGGCGAGTCATGGAACACCTGCCAAAGCGCTCTCAGCGCATCTCCGATTTTCCAACCTGTTTCCCTCTCTCCGGTCTGGAAACTTCCATGCACAACATGCAGACCACAACTTCCCAGGTTGATGAGCTTTGGTGCATCTGGGTCCTCTTTGCTCTTGTCCTCTTGGAATATTCTTAAGAACTTCCAATTCACTGTAGGGCCGTCCATCGATATTTGCAGGAGCTTCTTGGGGTCCAGAGGTGACAGGGATCTGTTGATACCCTCCAATAGCTTCTCTGCCTGAGTGTGTCCTAGGAACTCTGAAGTGAAGTAACGCACAGCTACTTTCCCTTCGCGTTCACTCCAGTAGCGCAGAATGATATCCATCTGTTCTGTTTGTGTCACTTTGTTAATGCATTCGTCAAAAGACACTACATGACACATTGCTTTTCTTACGTCTTCGATCAGCTGCTCTTTAAAATGAGGATACAAGCCAAAACATATAAGGTAAGCCGATTTTGTTGCACCACATGTAAATTGTTTGGCAATTTCGCTGTCTGGGAACATCTGAGCAAATGTGTTTGAAATGTCAGAGTTGGAGTTGAACGAGAAGTGTGACCTGACCATCTTCATGACCCAGCGAATCTCTGCTTCAAATACAGCTTGTTTTCCCCTGAGCTCCAGAGCCTTTTTCCGTAGGCTGTTCACTGCTGGTACTGGGCACCTGACTGACACTTTCGTTATCCTGGCTTGTTGGGCCGCTTCTTCCCTCTCCTGTTTTTGTAGTCAAGAAATCTGTCATTCTTCTTTCATTATTTAGCTGTCCAGCTACCTTGGTGTGGGTTTGTCCTTTTGAATGGCTCTTGAGGGAAGCGACCCCCATATTGCTGATGTCAAATGACTTGCGGCAAAACTTGCAATAAGCCTTGTGGACATCTCCTGGTACCTCTCCAATCCAGTCCTTGTATTGGGAGTCATCTTTCCAATAGGACTTGAATCTGCAGCGTGTCATTGTCACTCACTCCTGTAATGCATCACACATTTGAGATTATGAGTCTTACGTAGAAGGGGTAGTATGCCTACTCTTACTCTGTAAAAGCTTTTGTAAATCAAACTAATGAACCTAAAAGGGAAAACATAAGGCTGGTTCCCCTGTGGTTCCTCAGTACAGCAACCTCACTTGTAAGTTTAGCTTAACAGTATAGATGTATAGAATCAGTCTGGTCATGATCAATGATTTTTCAAAAATGTCTCACCCCAAATGTTCCTATTTAGTAGTATCATTTTTTTAAAGAAAAAAACGAAAAATCACAAAATAGCTAAAAGTAGATATAAGAATGAATGTTACAAAATTGATCAAGACTAGACTGGTCATGTCAACTAGTATAGAAGTAATGACAGCCTAATGTGAAAATGTATTGGTAGTTAGCTAGCAATGCAAGCTAGCCAACACTAGCTAGTTAGTTAGCAAGCTGAATGTTGGCTAGCAAGATTGCACTGCATGTGCTTGCTAACCATCATTAATGAATCCAAATTCAAAACAAACTCCCTAAATGTGGTGAATAACACGGTTTTAGGAAAAGTCAATGAGTGAAATACATATGGGGATCAAACATAGTTCTAGTATTTTAAAAGCAAGGTAAAAATTACCTCAACAATTCTAGTGTAAGCTGCTAGCTAGCAAGTTGCTAGCTAGCTAGCTAGTTAGCAAGATTGCACTGCTTACTAACTAACGTTGATAAACCCAGGTTTACTACACAGTTAAAACACAGCTACTTACATTTGAAGATAAACTTGCATAAGAAGTTTCACTGTAGATGTCAAGGCTCCCGTGTTGGCTGGGAAATGCATGTATTTGACCCTTCTATTGCGATCGCGAGTAACGTTTCTCGGTTATTATTCCTGAAGTCCACCAATCCGAAACTATACTTTTAAAGTCCATATCACCAGGTTGCCTGCATCAAATTCCAACATCAAATATACCAGATAGGATGCCAAGAGCATGCTCTACAACATGCATTTCCATTTCTATCTACAGTAAAAGCTGTTCACATTTTTTTATAAACTCATCTTAATTCTGTGCTCAATAGTTTCATTTTATTACTATTTTACACATCATCCAATAAAATTTTCCAGGACAACTGTTTCAATTTCCATGTAAGTGTTCACTTTTGCTCAGTTTCCATGACTTTTCCAAACCTGGAAAATGAAAAAATAAATTCCATGGTTTCCAGGTACCGTGGGAACCCTGGTTGCAGCTATGGGGTGGGCCTATAATTCCGATTGGGAATTCCAAATTCGGAAATAAAAAAGTTAAATAAAAAGCATGACATTTTTTTTTTTTTTTTAATAAAAAAAACTTTGATCCTTTGAAACACAACACAAGGTCATAGAACAGAAATTCTTTATTCAAGTATGAAAATGTAAAGCACATCTTTTTATTATTATTTAATATTAATAAAGAAGTTTCAGTCAAAAATATAAATCAACACAACTATAAAAGCAGAATTTAACCATTTATTTAACAATAATGTGCAACCTTATTATTTTTTTATAATTTTATATTTATTCTTTTTTAATACTGCATAGAAACGTTTGCGCTGAATGAAGAATGCTTCTGTGTAAACTATTATCCTGTCTCCTGCAGACTGAATCTGAATTGGTCCCATAACTCAAAATATAAAAGGGAGATATATTGTGTGGTGGGGGCAAAGAGAGAAGTTATCAGGTTTATAGTATGTTTTCTATTGACTATTGAACAACACTCAAAATTCAAAAGAGTATGCACCTCAAGAAAGGTTATGAGCCTGCACCCTTCTCTTAAACACCTGCAGTTTTCTTTAAGAAAAGACACCCTTCACACAAAGCTAGCTTAAAATTTGAGGGATAACTGTGTTTGCTACTCTGTGGTTAACTGTAATTGCAAAATATTAACATACTTATGCTAACAGCAGGATACATCTCAGTTAAAGCCGGATTACACATACAATCTTAATGCTGCTGGCTGCACCAAATAACTCTTGCAGTTTCCAAATAAATTTTAAAAAAGTAAATTTTTTGATAAATTTGTAACAACATGCTCTGATGTTCTTCACTGTATAGGAGATAAAGGCACAAGTAAATGCTGAGAGGACAAAATTCCGGCAAAGAATGAGGAATGTAATCTGGTTTAACTGCAGCCCAGATTATATTTGAGATAACTTGAACTCAAATGTAATCAAATACCTTTAGTTAAAAAATAAAATAAAATAAAATAAAGGTTCTTGGACTTAAGGAATGGATTATTGTGCCTTTAAATTTGGTTTAAGTGGTCTACATGCCCTTAGATCATTTTTGACATCATCTTATAAATCTGCTCATGGAATATGAATGATTAAACTAACAAAAATCAACCCCCAAACAAAAACAAAAACAAATCAGTGATAGATGAGTTGTTACAAGTGTACATGGTACAGAATTTCAACTCAGGAGTCAGCTGACAGGTTACCCTGGAAACCAGAGGCAAAAATACAGGACAGTACTGAGAAGCTCCGCCTTCTCTGGACTTCCCAGCAGCAGGCCCCTGAACTACCTGCTCTTGTGAAGCAGGAAACGCAAAAACAATCTCTAACAATGTAGCTCCTATGTGAGTCCACTAAAGGGAAAGTCGACGGCTGAGCTAAACCTGCTGGGGGGCCAATTGATGGTAATAATTAGAGCCCGCTGCTCAGAAAACGCATAATCACTGTTTCCATTTCTCTCAAAAGAATCTTCCTCCATTGCACATTTTCCAAAAGTGCCTGTTAGTGCTGTGATTGCAATGCTGCTTAAGCAAGAAGTTATATATTTTTTTAAATATCTTTTTTTTTTTACTGACATTACAACTGAGGCCATGCCACTCCGTTAAGCCTGTCCTCTCTTCTAGGAGGTCATTTTCAACATTATTGGAAACACTTCGCAGTAGAAAAACTGAACTAAAAGGAAATGCTTTCATAAAACGTTTCTTGGAGAAATGAGCAGAAACTAAAACAGCAAAATAACACGTGCTCCCTGAAGCACAGTTACAAATAAATACATGTCAACTCTTTTTAACAAAACAAAATAACATGACATTCGAGTGCCCCCATAATTTGACTGCATTTCTGCCACGGCGAACTGTCCAACCTTCTGTTGTGTGTGTAAGGTAGAGAGGACCGGGTCCTTTCAGGTCCTTTTAGCGCAAACGCCCCAAATTGCAAATCCGCCACCCCTACTGATCCCCACACCGTGTTAAAACACAATACCGCCGTGCTCGGAGGGGGGAGAGAAGAGAAGAAGTAAGAGCATGGAGTTGGGTGATGCAGCAGGGGTACTCCCCGTCGTACCCATGTTCACACTGGGTTGGGTGCAGTCATTGGTCCAGGCTCCTGGAGGAGAGGCGAGGCAGGGGCCTCTATGTTAAAGAGCAGCAGCAGCAGCAGCAGCAGCAGCAGTGGGTGAGGGGGGGCTTGGGCTGGTGCCAGGGCCCTCCCCGGCCCTTCTTGCAGTCCCACATGTGGGGGCACCTCTCCCCCCTTCAGTCTGCAGTTATCCCTTTCTCCCGAAGCTCCTCCGTCACTCGAACCAGGTACGTGGGGTCTGGGTAACCAAAACTGTAGGGGGACCGGTAAAACATAGTGTGATCACCATGACCAAACACAATGAAACACATCATGAGAGCGATGCTGGAAAGGTGGAGGTGGGGCTGTAAAAAGTAGGTGATATTTGGGGGGTAGGATTTGTTGGACGGTATTTGAGGGGTGGTGTAGAGTGGGTAATGTTGGGGGGATTTACAGGGGAGGGGGTGCTGGAGGAGAGTGGGTGTAGATTGAGAAGGCCAGTGAGGGTGCATTACCAGCGTGGTCCACCCCAGATAGAGGTCTTGTGGTGGATGTCATTCCAGGTGATGACGTTGTGCATGCCGGTGGTCATGGAGGTCCCGATGGTGAAGATGAGACGCTGCTCAAAGGCCCGGCGCAGGAGCCCCAAAACCCTGTTCCCCTCAGGGTTGTCCGGCAGATAGGCCACCCGGTCCGTCCCCGGGTACCGCACCCCTGGGTTGGGGTGCTCCTGCTGCAAAAGCCCCACCGCCCCCCCCAAAAAAACTTTATTTTTGAAATTAATGATAAAAAAAGAACAGGCCACAAAACAGAAGAAGTAAAAAAATACTCTGAGCTCTTCAGCTTGTATTTATACATTTAATGACATGATGCTGTATGTTAATCTAGCTGTATGTTAATCTAGTGTGATAATGCCTATGACCCGGACCAATCCTGATCTGTGAAGCTGCTGTGCAGTATTTCAAAATGAATACTGATTCAATAGCTTCTGCTGGAGGAATTTGTAGACCCACCGCCTGAACGCCAGGAGGGAAGCTGTATATGATGCAGATGCAGCCATGACCTTCGTGTCCCGAAAGCTCCAGGTCAGGGTCCCGCTCCACCATCATGCTGCCGTTGGCTGGCTGGTTGCCGATCAGCTGGCCATAGACCAGCCGGCAAACTGGACACGCCCGCTTCACCTGGAAGGCCCGGTCCAGGCAGGAACGGCAAAAAGCATGGCCACACCTGTCCAGCGTGGTCCTCTCAACCATCTCCCCCATGCATATAGAGCAGCTGATCCCGACGTCATCTCCCTCGCCCACCGACACGCCGCCCAGCTCAGGCTCCCTGCAGGGCGGGGCCTCCTGGCCATGGGCCGGGACTGATCCTAGGTCAGCCGACTTGCTGCACCTCAGCTGCTGCCTCTGGGAGCGGCGGGGCTGGGGGGGCGGAGGGGGCAGCAGGCTCCCCTCTCCATCGGCCTCCATAACCCCCACGCAGGGCAGCAGGGACCGCTTCCTCTTTGGCGCCCCCTCCTGTTTGCTCATTTCCTTGCGAGCGCAGCGACACAGGTCTATGAAGGCTTTTCGGGTGGCGGGAGAGACCGGCCCCCCAGTTGCCCCACTCCCAGCCCTGGCTCCCCCCTCCACGGGCCTAAGCCTCACTGCGCAGCAACCTCCTCTCTCCCCGCGACGTATGATGCCTGCGCTCAGGCCTTGCTTGTCCTGAAATTCCAGCAGCCAGGGTCTCCCCGCCGCCGCCAGGTAATCCCACACAGCCTGTGACACCAGCACCTCGTCACTGCCCTGCCCCGCGCGCACACTCATCGCCACCGAGGAAACTGCGGGACAGGCACGCCAACAGCAACACACACAAAACATAGACACGCCGTCATGTCACAGCTGTAAGATTCACATCGCCTTAATGCAATTCCCCTTGATTTTATGCCCAATATGATTTTAACTTATTTTTTATATCATGTTCATCAGTGTTTGGAAAATGAAAATGTGTTAATGTGTAAAAACTTAAATGAATCAGAGTTAATTGTAGATTAGGAATGATTTCACATACATATACGTGGTAGTCTACACTTTTATAGCTAGCAAAGATGTAACGTTAGTTAGCCAACTATGAAAATGTTAATTATGTAGCCAGCTAGCTCATTTATGTTATCTTCTAAACTGACAGAACATTCATTAAGATTATAAAGCATTTGATTTTATTGTTCCGCTATAAAACGTTACATTTACTTTAAATAACACACTAGCTCTCGCTAACTTTGCCAATTCGCTAGCTGTCGTTCAAAAAAATCTCAAACTAGCAAACAAATTGGGGAATGACACAACTAACGACCACCTAAGTCGACTTCCATGTTTACATATACAGTTTGTTGATATAGTGGAAAAACTGTCTCTTCTGTCTAGCACCCCGTTTGTCAATCGAAATTGTGAGGGGAATATGAAACTGAAATGGCTAACTCGTTAGCTAGATTGAGAAAACAGACGTGACATTTTCTAACGTGTCAAATCAACAGCAATTTACACCAATCGCTATTTGTTCTGGCGATGTCAACCATTCAATTTGTCTTAGCTGTACAACGTGTCACTGTATTCTTACATGTCTGGCCTGCCTTCAAACCAAAAAGGAGGCTGGCTAGCTAGCTAACAGTTACGTGATATACGATCAGAGACACGCTCTTTAATAGCTAATATCCTGCTTTGATAAAGCGAGGTTCTAAAATAGCACAATCAGGTATCCACAAACCTGTATTTTGCATCTATAGTGTCCACGCCAAGCAGCAACCTATTAACTTAATTATGTTTTGGGTGGTAGGCAGCGACGATGTTGTTGGCCTTTCCTTCTCGATAACATGTATCAAGCTACGTTCGCTCAGTCTCGCAATTCCAAAGAAATACACACACAGCCAACACTGCCAACAGGCGATGATATCGCGACATTGCTGCACGAGACGCAATTGCTGCTGTAAATGTGCAGAGTATAAACAAAGGAAATGCAGCATGTTGGAATGTGGATTTTAACTCCATAAAACACACGCTCCTGGCGTCGCTTGGTTGCTAAGCCCTCTATTTCCTTTTCGACGTCTTATTGTTCAATATACATTTTATAGGTCAGTAAAAAATCAAATGAAAATAGTATTACCTTGTGATCCCATAAATCCCCTTTAATCGTAGTTATATCTGTTCTGCGTGAAAGAAGAAAGAAAGAAAGAAAATGTAAGAATATCTTACGGATGACTCAATGACACCTACAACAGGTTAATAAATAATTCAGTTCTTTTGAAGTTCTCAGTTATGCCACATTTAAAATGCATGCAGTATATAAAATGCAGAACATTTACAAATTGTTAATTATTTAATAATTTCGCCACACTTAATTAATCCATGTAATTACCAAGCTTGGTAAAGTAACGTTTGATTCTGATTACAGTTAACCTTACCTTGTGTAGTAATGGAAACCGGAAGACCGTTTTTTGAGATATTTCTTGCGAAAGGAAACTATTATCGGTCAAGGCTGCATTTTAATTACACAAGTATTTAGCTTAAAACCCACAGCAATGCGTCTGCCCCGCGTTTATAAAATTAACACTTTGTAGCAAGACACGCGTAATGTCAGTACACAAATAGACAACTATGACTCGCACTGGACATTTGCGTTAATTTGTAATAGCTATCCAGCTGGATAATATACCCACTGTCCTAAAGGACTACCTACAGTAGCTTGTTATTTAGCAAGCTAGCTAGCAACCGAAATCCCTTCGCCCTTGTCCTTGAACAAAAATACATCAGAGCTATACTTCAATCAGCGTCCAAAGACTTGCTAAGCTAAAGCAAGCAGATATAATATTGTTTGTCCCCCATCCTTCGGACAAATACTGAACTTCTATTTACTTTTGAAGTCATGTTTGGTTTGTTTATCTTTTCCCGTGAAGTCCAACCTCCATAAACTGGGAAAAAATGTCAGCAGGAAGTTCGTCACAGTGGTTTCTATGATTGGTCAAATTTCGGAAACGATGCTGTCAGGTTGAGAAGGTCAGCTCAGGAATTACTCCATTCTCGGATAGTGGTTGCGTCCAAATAGTCTTTCCTCGTTTCCTACCCTCGTCTCCTGATGGATTTCATACAATTTCAGAAGGAGACAAGGGTGGAGGACGAGGAAACAAGCAGCAGAGATGCAGTGGGAGGAAATGGGCACCCTACACACAGTTGCATCACCTGAAGCGAGGTTGATAAGCAATGACGCGAGTCAAGTCGTATGCTCATAAATTCCGCTTAACTGGATCCTGATAGTTAATAAGTATCTATAGACTAAAGAAAAATGTTGAATAATATTTCTCAGTATTTTAGTGCACACACCTCACTGGTGATGAACAGCATGCAATAAAGTGTGAATTTATTAAGTTATGTCTATTTTGATACATTTCAGGAGTCACACAGACTTAAACTCGTAGTCCTTATTTCTTTCAACGCGTTATTAGTTTTGCAATGTAATTCAACAAAATAAATAAATCCTTAAACAAATAATATGAATAAAATACTAAATAATATAAAATATATATATACAGGGGGTAGATAAAATAATGGAAACACCAAATGAAAAAGGACTAGTATTTTTAAGTAACTAAATCACAATTAAAAAGGACTTTACACATGTTTCATATTGATGGCAATACTAATTACATATATTTAAGACATTTAAAAATCAACACTTTTATATTTGAGTTTCTAAAGCAACATGAGAGATTGTTTTAATGAAATATTCAAAATTGATTTTTTTTCTCCCAATTTGGTGGACAATTTTACTCTCTACCCCCCACCCAACTACCAAACTATACAAAAACATGGAAAGCAAAACCCAGGCAAAGACGAATTGGCCTGGTTAACTGAAGAAATTTGACAGCTGATGAAAAAGAGAGACCAAAAATCTATTTTGGGAAACAAGATGGTTAAAGACATATGAATTGCAAAAGCAGAGTACTTCACCAGGATCACTGAAAATGTCAAGGGGAAAGATTTTATTTGTTGGAAACAGATTTATAGTTTTGTGTATCAGGAAAGATAGTCACAAGTCAAAACTCACTGACAGGGATAGACAGACACAGGATAGTTGCTAAAAAACACAAAACAACAGCCTCAAAAATGACCACAGAACTGAATACACCTCCATGACCCACTCTCAACAAGAACTATATGTCATGAGCTTCACACAGCTGATATTTATGGCAGGGCTTCCTTTCAGAAACCGCTTGTAATCAAGGCCAGTGCTCAGCAATGCATAACTTGTTGCAATGAGCACTGTGGAAGGTGTTGGTCTAGACAGGGGAATCAGGGTGACAGCAACACCTACTTGCAGGGCAGCAAGGGCAACACATCAACTATGTACTTGTGTGCTTAGAACTGATCTACTGATAGCGTAGCGGTCTAACGCATCGTATTTTGGCAGGTCCAATACGGTGTGCGCTGCCTGTCATCGACGCGGTTCAAAACCCGTCTCTACCAGACCAGCCCTGGTTGTTAGCCCCGATCGGGGGCGGGGGAGGGTGAGCCGGTTTGAGTTCGCCGTGACGCACGTAAGGATGTCTCCAGAACGTGGGTGGGTGAATTCCGTCTGGAAGGAGGCGGTGTTCGCTGCCCTATGGAGAATTAGCTTGCCTCGTAGAGACGAGCAGGGGACTCATGTGGGGAGGGTAACTATAAATAAATAGAGGGTGTAATTGGCTACTAAATTGGGAGAAAAATAGGAAAAAATCTGAAACAAATGAGAAGAAAAAAAACTGATCTGCTCACTCAATAATTTGCTGGAATCGGGAGTGGAGAACCTGACTGAAAAGTCTAAATGTGTAACCTGTCAATTTTTGTGTGTGTTTAGTTTACTATTTTTAATTATTGTTCAAAATAATTGAGACAAATGAGAACCCAGTCCACAGACCGACAACTCCCATCCCTGCACCCTACTCTTCTGTTCCTCCCCTGATTTTGTCGCAACATTTTGGTGCTGAAACACAGGACAGAACAGTAACACACTCACTGCCATGCTCGCTGTAATGCAGAAGTCCCAACATCAGGTTGCATGAACAACATCAGCAGGTGCTGCTATCACAGTGTCAGAAATGGCAGACAGCTGTCCTCCTGGAGCTGCTGAAGTTGAGGGAGGCTTCCCCCAATCCAACCCCGGTCCAGTCTGGTCCAACATCCGGATGAAGAAGATGGGGCCAGACGACAACTCTGAGATGTTTGTGGATCTCTTTGAGAGAACAGCCATGACGTGCGGCTGGCCGACGACCGAGTGGGCTCTACGGCTTATACTACTTATTTCTGGAGAGAGCCAGGTAGCAGTCCACAGTGTGCTGGCCAGTGTCGTGGCTGACTATCCAAATCTCCAGGCCATCACATTGGAACGAGTGGGGTTGAAGCCCGAGGGATACTGCTGGCGACTTTGAGAGCTCCGGTCTTTCCAAAGTTGTTCATCCCTTTGCCTACCCTGAACAGCTCCTCGACTCCTTTAGGTGATGGCTGCAGCCAGAGGTCTGCAACCCAGATGACATCGTGTAGCTGGTGGCGCTCGTGCAGTTCATCCTGGGGCTCCCAAAAGGGACCACAGATTGGCTCAGATTGTCACCAGTTGCTAACCCTTGCTGTAGCTGTCCAGCTGGCTGAAAACCACCGATGGTCAGCGAGGATGCAGGGAGAAGACCGCAGCTACCGGGAGGGCTGAAAAGCCCCTCCCTCTCCCTTTCCTCAAGACCACAATCTCTGCCTATTCCCCAGCCTGTCCTGAGCATGAACCCTGCCCCTAGCCCTAGACCTGACATCTTAAATACATACACCTATGTTTACACCTTAGCACTCCGCCACACCCACCAAACGGAAACAAACCTACAATATCTCAAACATTGTTGCAGAACATTGCAACTGTTTCCTGTGAGCGTAGCTTTCAAGACTCAACTGTAGCAAAATGTTTTGAATCTCGAATGCACCCCACAGCTCGCAGTGTAGTGTAATGGTTAGGGAGCTGGGCTTGTAACTCAGAGGTTGCAGGGTCAATTCCCAGGTGGGGCACTGCTGTTATACCCTTGAGTGAGGTACTTAACCTGAATTGCTTCAGTAAAATATCCAGCTGTATAAATGGATTGTATGTAAAGAAATGTAAACTGTGTAAGTCGCTCTGGATAAGAGTGTCTGCTAAATGCCTAAAATGGAAATGGAAATGGAAATGCACAGCTGTGTTCAAGATAAGAAAAACGTTGCAAATGCACTAAACTGAAACTGTGGTAGATTGAACCTCCAGCTGTATAGCGCTGTTACTATGACTGTAGACAGGGTAACTGTATACGGTGTGACCCGCTGCTTCTGGTCACGCCAATGATTATACTGGAGCGAACACATTTAAAAGACTGTTGCAGAACGTTGCAACCCGTTTTGAGTGACGAACCGTGGGACAACGTAGAAAAACGTTATGCATATTTAACGCACCCCCAACTGTTAATCCTGAAGTGAAAGCTAAACAGCGTTCTTGTGTAATTTATCTTTTAGAACTGTTTCTAGCGATGAAAGTATGACTAACCGTTTATGGTTCTCGCAATGAAGGTATAGCACTAACACGTTATGGTGCTCTGCAGGGACAGTCACCCAGGGCTGCGTTCAAGATAAGAAAAACGTTGGCATCATGAGCCCTCCGGTGAACTGTCAAAGCCGTCTTTCTCATTGACGATCAGCAAACACATGCCATTTACGTCGTATTATTTGACTTTCACACGGCCAAGTGACCCGGAAGCAGAAAGTGCTGGTCGGCGCTGATATCACAGTGAGCCGGTGATCACAATTTCTCTTTTCAGCCATCTTGGATCTGAAGCTCTGACACAGTGAGTGTTTCTGTTAACAATCCACTGGCATCTTACTGCTTATTCTTTCCAAAAACGTGCCATGTACGACTTAGTGAAAGCTGTCGGATTTGAGGGGCGTTATGAGCACTTTATTTTGGTCTTTCTGTCGTTTGTTTGATGTAAAACGGCAGAAATGAAATAAGAGTGCTAGTTCAAAATGGGGGGCAAACGCGACAACTTCCATGACGCCTCGCTTTCAAGCTTGTATCTAAACTGGCATTGTTGTCATGTTCTTCACCGTACGGCTGTATTCGCTGTACACCCAGAAAGCTAGGAATACAACTACGTTTTTAGTTGGTTAGTTATCGTGTGGTCCAACTACAGAGACGCGTCTGATCGTTCGAGACATCATTGTCAGTTCCTTAGCTATCTAGCTAACATGGTTGTGTGAATATATCAAGCGTCTTGTTTCATGACTTCCAACATAAGGTGGGTAAGTTGGGAGAAAAAGTCCCGTTGGAATACTGGCCAAGTGTCAGTTAATTTTATTGAGCGCGTAAGTACGTAAAGTTATATTTATATGGCTGTTCAGCTTAGTTGCCTGGCTAAAGAATGTTCGTGTAGCCAGACTTTCTGTATGCGATGTTTCTCACATGTGAGTGCGTACGGCGGGCTGGTAAATTCCGCTAGCTTGATTGCTCGGTGTCTGGGTCCTCGATATCGCGTATAAACATTATTAAAATGGAAACAAACGGCAGAGTAGCTTGCTAAGGTTACTTTATATTTAGTAACTCAAATAGTATTGGTTCTATTCTATTTTATTGGCTCATTCTATTTGGGGTGCCATTAGGCAGCATGCGAAATACGAACTCAACCTAAAATGTTTTTGCTTGCTTTATTGAAACAATTGCCTCAAGTCCCAATCCTTTCCACGCTACGTGTAATTTTTGACCTTTTTTGTTAGAATTTGCGTAACCCACCCAAATGTAGTTGGATAGTATTTGCCGTTGGAGTATTACTCCAAGTCGACCTATTTTTAACCGAACGATAACCCGTTTTGTGTGTCCGCTTGAAGCAGTTGGAACTGTGACAGAATCAGCTGTCGAAAAGTAGTTACGCGGAAGTAACGCTGTTGGGTTTTTAAAAAACTAAAATCGTGGTACATGTGCGTAAGCCTATTGCCAGTTGGGAGAGGCGTTCGCGTATTTTCCATTTTCCGGTCTGTAAATGGGACTTACGTGGAAGTGACGTACTTTATTATCTGAGGGGCAATGGCAGCATAGCTGCCTCGTGAATATAATATTGTATGTCTTGTCGTGGTCCCTGTACACAGACATGCCTGGTGAAGCCACGGAGACCGTTCCGGCCATGGAACAGGAGATGCAGCAGCCACAGGGGGAGACTGGTTCGTATGGCGTTACACTCGCGCACAAACCCTTCCCTTTACAGATGCTCACAGAAAGTGCACATGGGGTCCTGGACGTCTTTTTTTTGGCCTGTCATTAAATAGTTTTGTCTTTTGTGGTGGGGTAAAACTTGAATTTGACAACTGAGTTATAGGTGTCTTGTATAAGTTTTAATTTCATAGACAGGAGTTTTTAATGAATAGCCTTATACTGTAGCATTTCTTCAAAGCTAAGTACTTTATCTTGGTGTTGGAGCAACTTTATTTTGCTTCTGACTGAAGCAGCTGCCCAACATTTCTGCTGATGAATGCACTTTTAGTATATTTGAATTTCAGCTGTTTCCACAACAGTTATTTGGGGGGGGGCTTGTCCAACAAAGGCTTATTTCATAACTTTATACTTTGCCTACTCTCACCCTTTTTCAAAATATGGTTTCTTATGGTCTACAAAATGTCTGCCTTAAGGTTGTCCAGGACCCCTTTAAACACACACACACACACACACACACACACACACACACACACACACACACACACACACACACACACACACACACACACACACTCACACACTCACTCACTTTGCCTGCACTAAATGTTTCACTGTGGACATGGGTGTATGTCACATTGGGACTAACTGATCTGATCTAAGTTCTTTTTTTGCATGGAACTCAACTTGAACACTACTCTTGCATGAATTATTGTTAAATGAGTGTGATCTAACACTGACACAAAGGAGAAGCATTGATCAGTAATACCAAGCAAACCTTACGGTTCGGGAAAGATTCATTGTTTTTTTGCGGGGGGGGTTGAACTCTGGTTATTTGTGTGTGTTGGTCTTAGTGGTACTTCATTGTGGACTGAAGGCTTTATGAAATCAATTGAACATTTGAGCTTATTTAAAATGGTATTTTAAACTATTTATTAAAGTACTCAATTTTGATATAGTTACTGACTGATGTTATAGACTTGCCATTTTCTGAGGTTGATCTAGGTATTAAAGCTAAAAGGTTCTGTTTGAACTGCAATGGTAACACTTTTGTTACCTGTTGAATGGATTCTGACTTGGAAGTGGAAGGTTAAGTTCCTTGATTGCTTTAAAAAAAAAAAAAAAAAAAAAAAGCGCACACACACTATATAACGTATTGTTAAAAAATAGGTTTGTTCCTCCATTCTCTAATCACTGTCAAGTCACTGGCTATTTCAAGATGTGCATGGCCAGTTTAAATTTCTTTCTTTTTTCCCTTATCTTAATTTCTGTGTAGTTCTAATGACATTTGTAGAATCCTATGGATGCTGTAATCTCTCCTTCAGTATGCTCCCTTGAGCTCAAGGTTCAGGTGCCCTGTCAGTGTGACTGTAGTGGCTGGAGAGAACGTACTGACCCTGGGCACTGCATGACTATTTTGGGGCTCTGGGCACTGTATTTGGGTGTACACGTTCACACACGTTGTGTTTGTTCACCTGTTGCAAATTTACCATACTAAGCGGGGAAAATAAGACTCCCTTTTGTATCAGTCATACATTTTCACAATTCTTTTGGTTCCAAGGGAAGCAGGAATACTATATATATATATATATATATATATATATATATATATACACACATATCATTTTTAAAAGGCTGTGCATGGGGAGTCTTATCCATTTCTTACTGTTCTTATGGCCGTGTTAGGCCTAAAACAGGGCCAGCACTGTGTAGGCATGTGGTGATCACCAGGGCACTTTAACAGTTTGAACAATACTGATCTGAAATTTGTAGGTTACATGGTACATTCATATTAAGATTCCACCACCTGTTCTTGAGAAAATGTTTACAGATGGCGATGAAGCACTTCTAGGGTCCCCAAATGTATTCATATCCTTAAAGGTTTAACAGAAGAAACGCAAGTGTGCAATCAGTATTTATTCTTATTTGAACAAATGTGATATTTTAAACTACCAACACTACAGAGCAATTGTATATTTTACAGATAATTGCGTCTTTATTCAAATATAACTTTTGCAGTTTTGTGCATCTTTGACACTGAAAAAATGCTTCCAGACATTTAGACTGCTCAAGTTGGATTTTGATTTGTACATACTATATTGAATTGAGGACTGTAGATTGAAAAGCTAATCCAGAACATTGTTTCTGTTCCCATAACTGGCTCTATTTCTGGGTACCTGTAGTTCAAGGTTTAAGAAATAATAAAGAAAATTAATCAAATTATAGCTGGTATGATTACTACCACAATTAACATCAGTAACAACGGGCAGATTAAACTGTCTGGTGAATGTTTCCTTTAAAGACCACCTGTTGTCCTTGCTTGTCGCCCACTTCCTCTTCCTGGCAAGGTAACACCTTTCCCAGGTGCCTTAAACAACATGGATGCTGCAGTTAAATGGTAGATTTAGCCTCATGATTTTAATTATAGCCACTATCAAACGTGGGAAGATCAGTTGTTATTTGTGAGAAATGTATGGGTTGCTCCCTGCCATAGTTTTCCATGATGTATGTCTGTAATGGCTTTTGCTCTCCCGTGTATTCCCTTCCCGGTGTAAAAAGGTATTGGAAGATTATAAAGTGCCAGATGTTTGTGGGATAAATGGACAAGCTTAGACAATCGGAACATTGTCCCAAGTTTGCATTATGAGGATTAGTCACTGATGTACAACTATTTGTAGAACGCACGGTTGCTAAGTGCAGTGTTGGTAGTATAAACATTTTACTCATTAATTATGCACAATGCATATTGTGCACATGGTTTTAATCTGTTAAATTATATTATTTTATGTGCCAATACATTTGGGGGTCACTGTTCTCATATCCATGAATACGTAGGCTCCTTCGATGCACTGCATAACTGAAAAGGGTAACCATGGAAATGCATACTGTTATTGACAACTTTAGTTGTTAATTGAACTTAAATGTTTAGCTCATCTCTAATCATTATTTGGTTTAAAAGCGGTTGGTGCCGCCTGCTCTTAGTTTGGAGTCTGTTTAAGCCCATTTGATATTTCATTTTGAAGGCAGAAGTAAATGTTTGTGGATGAAACGGGGCAGCAGTCATGAGGCGGTAGCCCACAAGGATTTTGTTTCATATAATCAAAACTGTTCTGACATGATTTTTAGAAAAACAAATAGCTTTTGCATATTCCAGTTGCGTCTGAGATGTTTCTATTGTGTCTTTTGCACATAGACAAAGAAAATGACAACTCAAGTTACTGGAATGTCTATTTTCTTTCCATTTAGTCATTTCAGAAAGGTGCGTTTTGATTTTATGCCACAAAGGCCGTCCATGTGAGTTCTGTCAGCAGCTGCTGATGATGTCGCTGTTACTCCCCCTCCTTTCCTACTTTCCTCCCTTCCTCCCAGCTTCTGGGGACTTAGGTGCGTCTGTCTCCCTGGCAGCGTCAGTGCCTGAAGCAGCCAAGACAGTCTCTGCAGGTAGCCCCACGGTGGCTGCTGAAGTCGCCAAAGTGGGACTGGGTTCAGTTGGAGCACAGGAAACTGCATCTTTGGAAAGCGAGAGAAATGAGGTGGAGAAGGGGAGTCCAGAAGTTGCCGGTCTGGAAATTCCAACTGCAGAACCCGATGACAAGCCAAATGGGGAGGTGATGGCTGCAATTTCTATGCAGGATGAAGGTGGACAGATGGATGTTGATGGTGCCGAAGAAGCCATTGCTGCTGAGATAATTGAAGCTGCCATCCGTGAGTCTATGGCCACCGCAGAAGAACAAGCAACCCAAGACCAAATGGGAACTACAGAAGAGGCAACCCAAGACCCAATGACTGCTACAGAAGAACAAGCTGTCCAAAACCCAGTCGCTATCACAGTGCCTGTCCATGAGCCAGTGGCCAGCGCAGAAGTTCAAGCTGTCCAAGAAACGGTGGCTACCACAGAAGAACAAGCTATTCAAGAACCTGTGGCTTTCACAGGAGGCCCAGCTATTGAAGAATCGGTGGCTCTCTCAGTTGACCAAGCCGTTGAAGAACCACTTCCTCCTTTTGTAGAACCTGCTGCAGACAAATTGGATATTCAAGAACAAGCTTCACTCGCAGAAGAACCAACTGTCCAAGAGCCAGCGCCTGCTGAAGAACCAGGCATCGAAGGGCCAGTGAGTTTTCAAGAGCCTGCAGTTGCTGCTGGAGATGCAGCCGTTCAAGAATCAGTGGCTGCAGTGGAAGGGCCTGTGGCTGTTGCTGAAGAATCTGTTACTCAAGAACCTGGAATTGTCCCTGAAGAATCTGCTGTTCAAAAAGAAACTGAAATGACCACAGACGAACCTGCCATTCAAGAATCCATAGTTGTCACTGAAGAATCTGCTTCGAAAGAATTTGTTGCTGAAGAATCTGCTGTTCAAGACACTGTAGTTGTTGCCGAAGAAACTTCCAGTCTAGAATCTGTAGTTGTCCCCAAAGAATCTGCCGCTCAAGAATTTGCGGTCATCGCTGAGGAACCTACTACCACCAGCTCACTTGCAGGAGATTCCGTCGACAGTGCAGTGAACGTTACACCTGAAAGCATCAACGCAGCGCAAGCTGCTGAACCTGGCATGCCTGCTGCTGAGAGTATTCTCACAGCCGGTGGGGACTCAAAGCCAGTAGACTTGGAACTGTCTTCAGAACAAAGTGTTGAACCCAGTCTTGAGGTGGCTAGCTCAAAGATCACAGCTTCAGAAGTTGTTTCGGTGCCTGCTGACATGAGCGTTGAGGTGGTCACCCAAAATGAAGTGGCCATACAGAGTGAAGAGCCCGTTGCTACCTTATCTAATGAAGGTGTCCAGACTGAGGTGGCTTCTGGTCGCGCAGGCCTGTCCCTTGCAGCCCGTAAGCCTTCAGGTGGGTTATTCTGTTTGAAATCTTTGTGCAGATCGGGAGCAGCTCCCTTGCTGATTTTTCTCTTTCACTAGGATGAATGGCAGATGCCAATATATTTTTATGGAACACATAAACTTCCTAAACAGTCAAAACAGTCATTAAGAGATGAGTCATTAGTTTACTAGACTTTACAGAAAATCTACATTCAATTTCTTATCCCTTTTGTGTTAACTTGTTGAGCTTTTAAAAAAAAATTTTGAACAAAATTGCAGCATCAACAGGGAGCTGCCCCGAATAGTAAACTGTACAAGTCATGGTATTGAAGTAGTATTTTTTTAAAAATATATATATATTTAACTTCTGTATCACTCTTGATATGAGAATGAGAAAGAGGTGTAATTTATGAATGGTGGTCATATATGGTAAGTTAAGGTTTATCAAATACTTTACAACTGTAACCTTTTTATTCTTAAGCACATCTTTGACAATCTTCGTATCAACACCACCTCCGCACACCCATAATCCCACTCTGGGCACTCTTGTTCAAGAAGGCAGTCCATGCCACAAGCTTCCCTCTTGTTTCTCAGAAGCATGCATGTTTGCTTTTGTCTGTCATGTAACCTGTAGTTAAAAATGTGCTGTGAAACTTGCATCATGTTAGCTGTGTTTCGTAGAGCCTTTCCTCTGTCCAGTCTTTTTGCTCCCTTTTTTATGCCAAACTGTCTGGTTCCTATGCGCAAACTAAAGGGAAAACATTATACTTTATACAATATAGTTATATCATGCTGCTTTTTAAATAAGCCTTTAGTAATCCCATCACAAGTGATGTAAAGCCTTACACAATTTAACAGCAGGAACTGGAATTGGTGATGGTGGAGAATTAGATAATTTCCAGTGTTTCCCCCTTCAATGTTACAGGATTGACTACACTGCAACTGAAATGGTGTGGCAGTTAATATTTCTCTCCCCCGGAATTACTAATTTATTTAAAGATTTTGTTTCTGATTTTCTCCCAATTTGGTAACCAATTAGACCCGCTATTTTATGTCAATCCCCCCTAGTAATGTGAGTTCGCTGCCGTAGTCCTGCAACCGGTAGTGGCGAAGGCGAAGTAACGTCTCCTCCGAGACGGCACTCACCAGGCCGTCGACTGTAATCCGGTACTACAGGGCCACTCTTATGCGCAGTGAACGTCCTGTTGGCTTCCCTCCCCCCTCCCTGGGGCGGACAGCCAATCGCCGCCCCCTGGTGGCACTCCCGGCCAGAGCCGACTCTGGCGGGACGGGGAATCGAACTCTGGTCTCCGTGGCCAGTGTCGAACGTTGTAACCACTGGAATGGGAGGCCCCCGGAATTACTCATTTAACCTGTAAATTACGAAACTATAGAACGTGACTGATGAATCCATTTAGTAGATGTTATGTTACATTGAAAGTTTCACAGTGGTATGTCACATTGTGGTAATGGAGATCAATACATACTGTAATGACACAGATATAATCTCTGGAAGCTGATTTTTGGTCAGGCCATTTTCTTAAGCCACTTGTATTCGTGTAATTATAAAAAATATAATTTTATATAAAAATATTTCAGTAATTTGAAATTTGTTCCATTTTAACTTGGGAAAAGTGTGCTTCAGACAATCGCATTTGCATAACTAGTGGCTCAAAAGACATATTGCGAACGCATACATGCAAGGCAATATTAAGCCAACATATACATTTTCTTTCAAATAAGTGATCGGGCAGATGTACAGTGGCTATCCAAAGGACATTGTTGTACTAGTTTGTTCCCACAAAATGGGCGGGTATATGACCATCGGCAATTGCAAGGCTCAATCGTTGATCTAAATGGTTATTACGGAAGGCTTCACATGTGAATGTCAGTGATGAATGACCAATACAACAATGATAAAATAACATGGTCAAATGCTAATACAAATTGACAATGTGACCATTCCACTTTGACATGAATCAAATAACATTTTTTAATGTGTATGCAGCATACGCTCAAATTTTAGAATGAAAGTTATGCAAGGTTTGATCAATTATGCCCAAGGTCCTTGAAATTGTCGCACTTCATTTAGGATTCCAGTGTTTTAAAAGATTTTGCATCTGCATAATAAAAAACTGAATTACTTTATTCGGGTTAATGGTATTCATTTAATGTCTTAATTAGCCCTAGCATATGTTTTGAGGCTTGTGACATAATTTGGTTTTGGTTATTGCCTTGCCCAGATGGACTATTGGTTACCTCTTGTGTTGTCATATTTTGAGATTGGCGGGTTGGGACATTGCAAGTTCTCTTCATTGTACCAGTGCCAGTTGGACCCAGAGGAATTGGTACAAGCTTGCTTGGCTTTGGTAGAAGATGTAGTCTCACGGGCAGTTGATGACCACACCTCATGCTCCATAACAGAAGCAGTCTTTGGTTTGGCGGGGGTCTTAAACTAATTTGGTTGTCGAAGACTTGCTGTGGAACGATCTGGTGTTCAGCTCTCGTGGCCATAAGTGTTTGGTATGCTCTCTAACTGCTGTTCTGGGGCATTCCTGTAGGGCACACCGTAGATTCACAAATGGTTCATTAGTTCCTTATCCACCCTCTTCAGACTCATTGCTCCAGAGCGATCTGTCTGGAAACATTTCCCTCTTTCTTTACGGTAACGTAAAACTATCTTTAGATGCTGCTGATCTCTGCTTAGCAATCGTGTGATGTGTCCTTGCGCACGTTTGCTGGAATGTTCCCCCTCACAAGACCCGGCGGTTTCTTGTCCGCCTTTAGTAGACTTTAGAAGTATTTTTGTGTGTGGCATGTTAACACAACTTTTAAAAGAAATGTAAAAAGTTATAAAAAGGTAAGTGGTTATGTGCTTGATGTGTAATCGCGTGGATGTGGAGTGAGTTGACGTATTGTGAGTCATCTTTTCACTGTGGCGCTGCAAGATTTGTGACCATGTGAATCCTCTGAATCATTCAGCTCCAGCTCCTCCTGTGGCGACTGCTGCAGAGATGTCAGGTAGACTCAAACCCTAGATCTTTAACACTGGCTTTCAACCCCCCTCCCCCCCAAAAAAAACCTTGTTCTAGCTGAGCTCTTTTTAAAGCAGCATCGGAGTGACTGATTTGAAATTGTGTTGAACGAAACCTGTGAAGACACAATTTGGGTTCCCTAACGCTCCAGTATTGGGAGACACCCCTAGATCTAACTCACTAACTTCCGCATTGTGTGCAGTGCTCCTTTAACCTCTAGTGGAGTATGGTTGGAGTCTTCCTGCTCTGAGCTGGGGAAGGTCTGGAAATTGACCAGTCTCAGCAACACACTCACAAACGCATGCTTCTAAGTGTCAGAAAGGACTCCACACAGTGCAATAGGCATTCCTGTAAAGCGGCACTGGTTTGTATACATTTGTTAGATGTCCAGTACTGTTTTTAGAACTTATTTGTTTAACAAAGCATATAGAAGATGCCATTGTGGTGTACCAAGTATGATTTGAGTATTTTAAACTAGCCGTAAAGCTCAAATTGCTTGCAATTTGCAACCTAACCTAGAATTCAACTTCATGCTATATGTCCCCCCCCTCGTGTGTACTGATCTATGAAAGCGCATGGTTTGAGCATTGTGTTCCTTGGTATTACCATTCTCTGTCTGCCAAATCCAACTCAAACCCTCTTTTCCTCAGCAATTCCTCCTTCTGCTTCCAAGATGCTTTCCTCCACTCCTCCAAGCTCTGCAGCTGCTAGCGCCCCTGCTATGCCTAAAGCTAAAGAAGCGAAGGCTGGCCCCAAGCTGCTCTCCTCCTCTCCTCTCTCCTCCACCTCCAACCCTGTCCCAGTAGCCACCAAGCGCCCATCTTCATCTGCTTGTGCCTCCTCCCCAACCTCCCCCAAATCATCATCCTCCCTCCCTCGCTCCCCCAAATCCTCCACCACCCCCCCTCGTTCCCCATCCTCTCCCAAATCCTTCACCTCTCTCCCTCGCTCCACTCCCCCCTGCTCCCCCCTGGCTTCTCCATTAACCCCTCCCCTGGGTGGCTTTTCTGGTCCTGGTCAGGGAGAGCAGTCCAGCCCTCAGCCTAAAGTGGTTAAGGCTGGTGAGCGTAAGAAAGCTAAGAGAAGTGCCAAAGCCCAACAGCCTGACAAAGCTTTCCCAACTACTGTTGTGGCTGATACCCCACCACCAGCTAGCCCTGCCCCTGAAACGGCCATTTCCTCTGAGAAACAGCCCCAAGCTACTCCGGGCAAGGCAGAGATCCCAACGCCAGCTCCTGTTGCCAATGTCCCTGTTCCATCACCAGTCCCTGCTGCCCCGCTCACTCCACTACAGAAGGCCAAACCAGTCCAACCCCATCCGGACATTAGTGTCCCTGCGCCTGCTAAAGACAATGTAGCTTTCCCTGTTGAAGCTGCCAGTGTTGTTTCTGCTCCACTAGTTTTACCGGTTGAGGCTCTACCCGTTGTTGCCGCTCCGGTTGAGGCTCTACCCGTTGTTGCCGCTCCGGTTGAGGCTCTACCCGTTGTTGCCACCCCGGTTGAGGCCCAGGCTCTACCCGCTGTTGCCGCCCCGGTTGAGGCCCAGGCTCTACCCGTTGTTGTCGCCCCGGTTGAGGCCCAGGCTCTACCCGTTGTTGAGGCCCAGGCTCTACCAGTTGTTGCCGCCCCGGTTGAGGCCCAGGCTCTACCAGTTGTTGCCGCCCCGGTTGAGGCCCAGGCTCTACCAGTTGTTGCCGCCCCGGTTGAGGCCCAGGCTCTACCAGCTGTTGCCGCCCCGGTTGAGGCCCAGGCTCTACCAGCTGTTGCCGCCCTGGTTGAGGCCCAGGCTCTACCAGCTGTTGCCGCCCCGGTTGAGGCCCAGGCTCTACCAGCTGTTGCCGCCCCGGTTGAGGCCCAGGCTCTACCAGCTGTTGCCGCCCCGGTTGAGGCCCAGGCTCTACCAGTTGTTGTCGCCCCGGTTGAGGCCCAGGCTCTACCAGTTGTTGCCGCCCCGGTTGAGGCCCAGGCTCAGGCTCTACCTGTTGTTGCCGCCCCGGTTGAGATTGCCATAATGGATGCTCCACTGGGAGAAACTGCCCCAGCTCCTGCATCTGCTCCCGCCTTAGTTGAAGCTAAACCAGCTGAAGCTGATTTTGCTGCACATGTGACCCCAGCCGAGGTTGTCCTTGAGAAAGCTCATCCTTCAGCCATAGTCAAACCAGAAGGCCCTACTGCTCCCCCCACTAAACCAGACCTTCCCCTCTCTTCCAAAAGTCCTGCTGATCAGAATTCTTTTTCTGTGACCTCCGTGCTTATTAGCCCGGCTCCTCTGTCCTTTGCTGCTGCAGTCGCCCGTGGTCTCCCTGTAAGCCCTGAAGCAGAGCAAGAGTTGGGGACCCTGCCCATCTCTGTTACTGCCGAGGCCGTATCTTCCCCCGAAGGCCAGCACGTCATCCCGCTGGACGTGGCTAAGCCACCTGCTCAGGTTGAGCTGTCCACTGAGCAGCCTGCAACGACCTCTCCGATTGCTACAATGACTTCTGTGGTCAGCCCTGCAGACCAGACCCCTGCCGTTACTAACCAGTCTCCTAAGGCCTCTTCACCTACTGCAGAAAACACTCTGTCTTCCATCACCCCTCCTCACGCCACCCCCTTAGTTCCTGCCCTGGCTGCTGCTGCTTCCAGCGTAATGCCACCTCCCAAAGCCATACCCCCAGTTGCTATCCCACTCCTGGCCCTTGAGGAAGACGATGACCTGCCCCCCCTCATTCCCCCAGAGGAGTCAGGCGGCATGCCCGTTTTCCACCGCCCCATCGTGGTGGAGACCCCATCCAACAAATCCCCAGTTGCTGCGGCACCACCAGCCACACCCGTATCCACCCCCAAACCCGCTCCGCCTCCAGCCCCTGCTGCTGTGCCCCCAGTGGCACCTCTTCCCACCCCCCAAATCCATCCAGTTCCAGCCCCTGCAAAGCCGGAACCTGTCATCAAGAACGACAAGGGTACCTGCCTGTGTGACGGTTTGGCACAATAATCCTGCATGTCCCTAGACACCGGTGCTAATTTAATTGGCAAATGGCAAATGCCACCTAATTCCAGTTTTCTAAAAGTTTGCAATAGCTTATTTTAGCAACTAGGCTGCTATTGTGTACACTTTTAAAATGCCACGTCATAGATTTTTTTGGTTTTCCTGTCCTCAAGTGCTGCAACCCAAATGAGACTGGTGGTAATTAAGACTACCTGGAGTTTATTTGGTGAAGCGCTAAGACTTCTTCACTTTTACCCTCTAGCTGTGAGACTGCATGCTGTGTGCCATTTTTGTTGCATTCTGATGGTGGAAAATGCCAAAGGGTAAAGTTAATAATATGGCTGGTGTAACATAGCATCTTTACATGTCTGTCAGCAAGACTTAGAAAAGTGTATCTTCTTATAGGTAGGTGTCATTCCTTGTTTTCGTAATGGTGCAATGTTAAATTTAGGCTTCAATGTTTATGGCATGGATATTTGGTTAAAAAACCAGAACAATATTGAATCAGAAATTCACAAGGGAACATTTTTTTCTGTCAGTATAAATTTGTGTATGCACCCGATACAAACATTTACACTTCCAAAATAATTGTGGTTTAAGTAGTGCTGGTAGTGAAGATGAGTGAAAGGTATCGCAGGAAATGCCAGCACCGTGGTAACTGCTTGGTTTTGATTGGGCCAAACCGCTTGTGCACCGTGGACATATTGATTGAGCAGGTGAATCTCATCGTCCCCCATGACCTATGATACTCCAGAAGTCGTGCTTGTTGGCACTCAAGTGGGAAAAGGTCCTCTTCCCATTTCTTATTTCAATCTTCATCCTCAATATTTGTTTACTTTGAATATGCAGGACTCAGTGACAAATGTTGCCTCTGACCTATTTTTTTATTTTATTTTTTTACCAAAAAAACCCAACGCTTTTATTCCCCCTTTGCACATCCTAAGCAGTTAGGGTCAGCATATTAGCTCTCCGATATTTTGTTTTAAATGGGAATAACAATCAAGACTTCTCACCTCGATTTGAGGAGCAATCTTGTTTATGTGAAATCTGATCCGGATTTGCTTTTCATTGAAGGATGAAGGTTTGAACTTCTGTGTTAGGAAGATCTTGCACTGAATGTCCCCGTTTGTTAACCGTGATTTGAGAAGGGTTGTCATGTCTCCGGATACCGATTATGTTTAGTCATTGTTTTAGCAATGCGTTATCACTCTCAGAAGACTTAAAAAATCTTCACTATACATTTCACCTGGATCACATGCAGTACAGTAACTATCACTTCTAAAAGAACTTGACACGTTTGGCATTTGAAAGCACATCTAGTCTCATCCTGAGCTTCAAACGTACAGACTGGTTCAGCTTCTGCTGTGCTCTAACTGTCAAGGCTCATAGCTGTACACATGTTCTTTCAGCAAAGGGCCAGTCAAGCCCAAATATGTGTGCTTGAAACTGCTTCTCTGAACTGCCCTTACACACTCTGAATGAATTCTCTTGGGTGGCTTTTAGGGTCTGGCACGGAGTCAGACAGCGACGAATCAGTACCAGAGCTGGAGGAGCAGGACTCTGCACACGCACAGACGCAGCAGGCACAGGTGCGTCACCGACCATCATTGTTCTGCGCAGTTGAGCGAGACCAAACCTTGAGAGGAATAAGGATGGTTGTGGTGCATGTGGTACTCCAAAAATCTCTGTTATTGGTCTCAACAGGTTGTGTGGTCCACACTGCATATTCTCAGCTCAAAGCTGGGAGTTCAAACCAGTTTAGGAAAAGTTTTTGTGTGCTCAACTGGCCATTTTTTAAATGATGAATGTGAAGCTATCCAAGGTGAAAGGAAATGATTGGTATAAATCAGTAATCTGTCATGCTGCATGCTAGATCAGTTCTCAAAAACCACTGGCAAGAGACCAATGTTAATGGTTATTAAGTTCTTAATTTGCAGTTTGGTTAATTTGTTGTTTTGTGCAGAGGAGAAAAGCTAACGGCTTGTCCTTCATGTCCTTTAGCTTGCAGCGGCGGCTGAAATCGACGAGGAACCTGTCAGCAAAGCAAAACAGAGCCGGAGTGAGAAAAAGGCTCGTAAGGTAAGAAACCTGTGTGAAACCCTTAAAAACCACTAACCATGTACTAAAAACTATTTACAAAAGCTAATTTCACATGAAATTTTTTAAAAGTTTTTAACAAAAAAAAAAAACTTTCCTTAAAGGAAAAGCTTTTAATGAAATAATATTAATTGAATCTAAATGGAACAAAATTGCCATCAACAAACCCTAAAGTGTTCCACCAAAAAGCATATAATGTCAAAATTGATTTTTCATTGCTATAATTTAAACCAAAGTAGATCAAAGTAGCTTTCATTGTTCATTACAGTAAGATAAACAATCCCATAATTCCTGCAGATTTCTACATGCATTCACTATCTCCAGTTATGAATTTCAATCTACATCACAGCAAATGTAGGTTATTACTCTGACATTGATTTACTTTTACAGTACAGTACGTCACTGCACGTGCCATCCATTATGGTTTTCTGATGTCAAAGCTGAGAAAAAGGGATTTGGGGGGGGTTTCGGAAAAGGGAAATTTGATCATACAGAGCAACCTTCATCCCTTCCTTGACCCCTGGTCATGCCTGCAACAACTACTATAAGACCACCTCACTCTAAGCCATCCTGAACAAGATTAATACTGTAATGTTAACAATTCACCGCAATCCAGTAACAACACGGTTCCACTTGGCTAATCTTGTATTCATAGTGGCTTCGGAAAGTATTCAGGCCCCTTCACTTTTCCACACTTTGTTGTGTTATAGACTTAATTTAAAATGGATTAAATTGATTTTTTTGCCATCAATCTACACAAAATACCCCATAAGGACAAAGCGAAAGCAAGTTTTTCATTGTTGCAAATTTTTTTTTTTTTAAACTGAGGCCTCCCAAGTTTGTCTAGCGGTAAGAGTGTCCGATGCTAGCCACGGTGACCAGGGTTCGATTCCACCGGTCGCACCAGTTTCGGCTCTGGCTGGGAGTGCCTCTAGGGGGTGGCAATTGGCTGTCCGCCCCTGGGGGGGATAAAAGCCGAAGGAAAAACTCACTGCATATATGAGTGGTCGTGTGTCGGTGACAGGCTTTGGCCTAGACGGACACTGGCCACTGGCCGGACTATGAGTTCTCATATAAGGGAGGAGATAATTGTCACACAAAAAGAGGGAATTGGATACAAAAAATGGGGGGGGAAACAGCAAAAATAATCATAAAAATAAAAAACTTAAATGTTATTTACATAAGTATTCAGGCCCTTTGCTATGACACACAAATTGAGCTCAGATGCATCCTGTTCCCTTTGATCATCCTTGAGATGTCTCTAGAACTTGATTGTAGTCCACCTGTGGCAAGTTCAATTGATTGGACATGATTTAAAAAGGCACACACCTTTAGCTGAGAAGTGTGTAAGGGTGTCTCCAGAACGTGGGTGGGCAAATTCTGTCTCGAAGGAAGTGGAGTTCGCTGCCCTCAGAGAATTTGCTTGCCTCGTAGAGATAGGCGGCAAGTTTGTGTGGGGAAGGCAAATCTAAATACAGGGCATAATTGGCCACTAAATTGGGAAAAATGTGAAAAAAGGGCGATTTAAAACGGTTTTTTACGGTGTTAAAAATGACCAAATGGAATTTGCCCGTTTTAGGCGATGTCCAAACTGGGACTACGGCAGGTGACAGGAGTTACCAGGGTTACCATCCGGAAGTCCAAGAACATCCTGTTCGTCATCACCAAACCAGACGTGTACAAAAGCCCCGCCTCAGACACATACATCGTTTTCGGCGAAGCCAAGGTGAGGACGACCCCTACCTGCCTGTCGTTGTCGGTGGGAATGATGCATAGCAAACATCGTTGGCAAATTATTTACTGAATGTCCACACACTATTTTTTTTTGTTATACATATGTGCACTCTATTATTAATCCATATTTTCAGCAGTTATGGTAGAATTGTTAGAGCAGTTTATAGCCTGGTGCCCTTCTGTGATGATTGAAACAGTTTGACTTTCGTTCTTCTGAATCTGATGAAGCCAAACATTCTGTCCTGAGAAGGAACCCCCAAACCAGGGTGATATTTTTTAAGTTTCTACTAATATCTGTAATCCCCTGCCTTCTAGCGTCTCTCAGCTTTTAATGACATGATGTTATTGACAATACTGCCAATTTCAAGCAGCTTACAACTGCTTCCAAGCTCATCATAGCCTCCTTTATGGAAGGCTGTTCATGTTACTGCCTGCACACTTTTCTCCAAGGTATTCGGTTTGATGCCAGAGGATACAGGAGGGGTGTGTCTCTATCTGACCTGTACCTGAGGTTTGTGCTTTGGCTCTGTTGCAGATCGAGGACCTTTCACAGCAAGCCCAGTTGGCAGCAGCGGAGAAGTTCAAGGTCCAGGGAGAAGCCGTGTCGAACATCCAGGAGAACACACAGACGCCCACCGTGCAGGAGGAGAGCGAAGAGGAGGAGGTGAATGTTCCCACTGGGCCACGCCTGTCCTCTTCCCCTCTGCTGGCCTTCAGCAGCTGACCGTTGTCAATGATCTTTACTGTTTTTATATAGCACTTTTTACTCTAGAATCGCCTGTTTTGTCCCCTTAGGGATCAATACACCCAACAGCACATAACATAATGCATGCATGAGTTTTTGGAACATATGACCTGATGTGACCTACCAGTGTGGACCCAGAACAGAATAAAAAAATCGTCCACACCTAAAAGTGCCTGAAACCTAACAAATGGAGGAGAAAAAAAAAGTACTACAGTGTGCAGTGGCAGCTGTCTTTGTAGTATAGAATGGGTTTTATTGATTTATGTATTATGGATTTCCTAGTGTGTCCAGAGGTTATCACATTGTTGATTTCTTCTGCATCTTGAATTTAAAGCTAAATGCTTTTCCTGATTTGACTCCTGATTCATCTTTTGCCTTTGTAGGTTGACGAGACCGGGGTGGAAGTGAAGGACATCGAGCTGGTGATGTCACAGGCGAACGTGTCACGGGCGAAGGCTGTACGCGCACTCAAGAACAATAACAACGACATTGTCAATGCCATCATGGTGAGTCCCAAAACCCAGTGCTGGTTGAAACGAGTCCAATGTCATTACTGATTTGGTCATTCTGAGATGTGCTCGCATTGCCTTTGGCTGTGTTCTGCTAATGTTTAACCCTCTGGGACTCTTGTGACCTTTCCCCCCTCCTATGATGATTGAAACAGTATGACTTTCGTTCTTCTGAAAGTGCTGAAGACAAACTTTCTGTCCTGAGAAGGGGTTAAACACTCTTAAACAGAGGGTGAATGAAGGAGTGGAGTTTGTGGTGCCGATGGATAACGCGCGCGGGGGGGGTGGTTTTCTCTCTCGACAGGAATTGACGATGTGATGGGCTGAAGAACACAGAAGGCATAATCTGGGGTCTTGCTGTTGAATCTGCACACGTTTGTACCATTTATACCCAGGAGATTAATAAAATTACGGATTGATGATATGGAATATTCTTGTTCCTTTCCCTTTTCCTTTCAGGGTTGTTGGTTGTTTTTTTAGATTGGTCTGAGCAATATTTATTCATGATAATATGTTCATTTTTCCATTTCCCTGACCTTGAGAGCAACACTTGCAATTCAAATAAAACGTTAACTCTTTTTGATATTTCTATGCACAGCATCTGAACGACCATTTTAAAATCCATATTTAAAGTTTGCAACAACCAAATATAAATGAGTAGTACATCTGTGTAGTAATCTGTCACATTATTTTTCAAATCGACAATGGGGAATTTGAGATTAAATTGATTTTAATCAATCAGACAGCATCCTGGTTGCTGATACCCTGTCTCAGGAGCCAAGGCAGGTGCCTCAGGAGCTGAGCTCGTTCCTCGTCCGTCTCTGAAAGGGGGTGGTGGCCTCCATCACCACCAGTCCAATTAAGCCCTCCCAAGGATATGGGTGCATTCTGAAGGGAATTTCTCCGCCTCACGTATGTTGAATGTATGAAGCGTCACTACTGACCACCCCATTATCCGTCCCACAACCAGAGACTTGAGACAGGTGGAGAATAGTTTGCCCAGTATAGTTCGAAAACCTCCGTCAGGTCCCTTCATCCCTCCATCCAGCTGATTATGTAATTAAAAAAACTACTGCATGACAATTATACTCCAAAATACAACACTTTTACCAAGTATTTTATTGAAACAAAGTATGTTAAGTGTTATGAAACAAGAAACACTGCCATTTCTAAGCTTTTAGAATTTGCCGGAGGCAAGCCAACTAAAGTTTGAAAATCAAAGTTCTTATTGCACTCCTATTGTTTACTATGCTTATTAATCAGTATTGTTCATTTTTACTATCCTTATTATGATTACTAACCATTAATGTACTATTCCTATTGCCACGTTTATTTATAACGTCAATGGCTAGGTTCTCCACTTCCCCCTGCCTCTGATCCTCAGAAGGGGCCCGGTACTGCTGGTGTGGAATAATGTTGTTTTGAAGGTGATTAGTGCTTGGAATGTATGCAGCTGGTGGCGGGCTGCAGAGACGACTCGCTTTGTGACTAACCTGTATATATAAGTGTAATGGTTAAAGTGGATGATCTGCAGGTAACTGCCCAAATAAAGGAAATAAAGTGCCTTAATAGGGTGTTGGGCCACCATGAGCAACACCCTATTGAGACACTATGTTGGGGTTTCCTTTATTTTGGCAGTTACCTGTATTGTATTTGTGTAAGTGCCAATGATGGCTCTTGCCTATTTACTCACTATCTAGCTTCTTACCTCATGTCTATTAACACAATTCAATTGCTTTTCAATTCAATTTGACAATATTCCGGTTAATACAGCCTGATAAATGATTTGAGGTGTTCATATTCCCTCATGCAACTTGTTTTCTATATACCTCTGTACATTTACGAACTAGTCTCAAACAGATGCGGGTGCTCACAATGGCTATTAGGGGGTTCTCCACAGAAGCCCAAAAATCGCTTCTGAAAACAAACTACTGGTACTTTACATTTAGTTTATTGGTTGCCAACAATGGTCAGTGGCAAAAGGTAAGGTGCTGAAGTCTTAATGGAAAATAACAATTTCACCAACGTTACAGGTAACTAACTACCAAGAGAATCATGCTTTAATATGAATTAAGTGTCTAATTAAGAAGAATTAACAGCTAGTTACAATTATGGTTGGAACAAAAACCAACATACACAGTGGGTCCCCAGGACCGGTTTGGAACCACTGTTGTAAAGACTTTAAAACATCCAGTGGCACGTATGCAATTACCTCCCGCCAATTAAAAATAAACCAGTCTGTTTGGGTATGGACATGCTTTACAGTAAAGCTTTCATTTATAAATTTGAATACACCCTTTTACAACTGCTAACGTTTACATTTAGCTATGGCTTTTTGAGTAATTTTAACAGGTTTCCTCCCTGCACCACATAGTGGCAGTAGCGGACCGACACGGCGTGGACCTGCAAGATGTGCACCGGAATCAGACAAAACCTAACCCTGAATTAAATGAGTAGTTAGGAAAAAATGCTGGTTTCAGGATTAACGTTAACTCTGGTTATTAGTAGGGGTGGGCGATACCACAAAATTGGGTTTCGATCCGATGGCAAGTAATACCAGGGCCAGGATCACCGATACCGATCCTTTTTATTATTAAAAGTGGCGAATGTACTGTACTGTTCATGTAGGGGAGAGCAATGAGCAATGAGAGATACTTCTGAATACATTTTCATTACCACCAAATTATTTGCCAAACATGAAGCATTTCTTTTTAGGTTATTTTCAGGTTTGAGGTATAGTTTTTTTCAATTCCATTAAATTAATTACTTTAGATACGTTTCAATGGGCTGAATATATTATTTGGATGGCTGAATATAGTCTGCTACAGTAACAGCTAATGAGGACCAATTACAGTTTGAAAATAACATTAACTAACGCTGAAGATCAAATTTGACTAAAATATTAAGATTAATACTATATATACCTGGATATTCCTTGCCTCTCTGAAAAGACTGCCAGTGAACTCTCTCTCGCGGGTTCCCTCCTGCTTCTCCCTTATTTTCTGTTGCAGCTCCGAGTTCTGTTGCTCGTGGATTTCTCTAATGTGCTTAAACAATTATTGGTCGTGTTGCCACTGTAGCGAACAGCTTTCCTACATACATCGCAGTTCGTGACGTTTTCATTCACAGCTGTGAAATAACTCCAAATGATGATCCTCTTTCGTTCAGCCATCAGTGCAACTATGTCTTCTCTGAACTAAAGAGGAACAGTCTAGGCGAGCGCTGTGCTTAATGTTGTTTGATAGTGAGTGCACAGAACAGCAGCAGAGGAGGAAAGAGTGCATGCACTAAGAAGTGTGTTCAGGTGCCCAGAACGTGATCTAACGGAAGATAACTTGTCGGAAGATGACAACAGAACGTTGTTTGCAGAGACAGTTCTTCTCTTTGATGAAATAAAAATGGGTACAACGTAGAATTGAGAATTGAGAATCCGTTTTTTAAATCGATCCTATTGACGCCAGTATCGATACTTAAAACAAGACTTAGTATTGGTAGTATCGATACTTTTGGTATATGGCAAAGAAGAGTAGGGTTAATGTTATTGGCTATTTGGCTTGCTATCCATGTCATCATTCCCAAGAAAAGGCAGTATAGCTTTTGAAAAATATTTTATTAAACTGCATTTCAGTACATCATCATGCTAATTTATAATGATATGTATGGATATTGTGGATATGTAAATGTTCACAACATTCACTAAGATTACTCAGTTTCTAACAAGTAAAAACACGGGAAATATTCGATAGTCGTTACGTTATGGTTAGTCTTCAATTTAGTTTGCCTTGTATAAGTTAATACACTCAGACCAATTACGGTAGGTTACTTTTCTGAAAATAGCCTGGAAGTAACGTTAGAGTAATTAGCTAGCTAACTACCTTGCTATGATGTGGCTAGCTATAAGAAACGATATATATATATTCTGCGCCAACGACATGCAAGACATTCATCGATATTTACTCTCATGTGACCAGTGTTAGCTAGCTTTAATTGAAGTGATCTCGAACTCTTTCCAATAAATGATGCTAGTTGTGTAGCTTGCTACCAGGCTAGTATTTGTTGTAGTTAACTGCAAGCTAACTGTTATTCTGGTAATATGAATCAAAGTAAATCTTATTTGAGGTAATTCGTCCCTATAAAATGCCGACTGATTCGAGGGTTTACAGAGCCGCGGTTGGAGAGTGATCTGTAACTTCTCGAAAATAACGAGGGGTAAGTGTCCGTTGGACAGGTTGCAGTGTTGCTATAGCGATCACGCTACTACAGGCGGGCGCGCGCAAGAGTCTTGTGGGTTTCGGCACGAGCGACCGTAGAAGCTCTAGAAACGTCTAGCGCGAGGCTGGCAGATGCTGCGTCACTGCACGAGAACGAGGAGAGAGACACGCTTGGCAGTAGGAGAGTGGGTTGGCGTCGCTTTTTTCCTGTTTATTTTTGCTCGCTCCTACTTTTACGGGTAGCTAATTAACCGAAAAATAACCCCAAACAGGACCGCGCACAGGGACAATAGCAGTCCACAGAAGAAAGAAACCCATATTAGATACCGAGATGTAAGTTTGGGGCGGAGGGCATTGGGGAGGTGAAAGATTGAAAGGCGCATCAGTTTCATGCACCGGCTTTGTTTGTTACTCAGAAAGGGGAGCTTCAAACGTGTGTCATTTAGCTGATGCATGTCAAACACCGGTAGCTGCACGCGTCTTCGTTTAGGTGGGTGGCATAGGTCGACAAACCGCGGTAGGCCTCCCCTCTACACGTCTGTGTACGGGGAAGAGCGATGAATGAAAGAAGGGGTTGCATATTTCACAGAAATACTGACCATAACTGACCATATATTTTCGCATTTGGTAACATTAACTAAGCAGCGTTAGGCGAAAAAAATGGTTGCCCACGGCTATTTCAAGTTCTAAGAGTTACAGCATTGTATAGATATCCACCGGATCGAGGTTGTTGATCACGTGATGGAGCAAAGGGTGGAATTGTAGCTAGCTAGCAGGTACACGGAAGGAATCTGTTGAACGTAACGTTAGTAACGTTTAGTTTCTGGATAGATGGCTAATGTAGCTTGCACATTTTTTGCCGATTGATTGATATAATCAATGCAATGCTACTAATTGGTTAGGGCGCTAACACGCTAATTACGATTTCGAATTATTACAACTGTCAGATCATATGGCGAACTACACATGTATCAGGAACCAGCTTGTAGTTGTGCTAAAAAGACACAATTGGCTTAGCTGTCAGTGGTAACGTTCGATAAATTAACTTGCAAGCCCTTGTTGAATTTGCATCGTAAATTGAAAATGCTTTTTGGACTGCTAGCTAACCTACCAAAATTAATTAAAATGCCTATACGCCTGGCGGCATGTTCACCAGTCTTGATGAGTTGTTTAAATTGTCGTTCTATCGTATTTAGCCAACTAGCTAAATAAGGTAGCGAGGTTGTTATAGCTATAGTTTTTAGCTTGATGGCTAACCACCAAATTCGACCTTGAAAGGTTCATTTAGCGTGGCTAGTTTACTTGCTAGCTAACGTTAGCTTGCTAAACATTGGATAGTCTTATGTCAGGTGATGGCTGATATGTGGCTTGAACTTGAGGACAGCCACTTCATTGACACGTTTTGACGGGTCCTGACATTTTTCCGACCAGACCAGTGGCAGCTATTCCACGTTTCCGAGGTAACTTTCTGTTGCAGAATAATCCAACGTTATAGTTCCCACTCTTCCTGTAGCAGATTTTTCCACAAATCCATTTTCATTTTTAAAAAATTGTGCCGTTATTCGACCCCAGATGAAAGAACTCAATCACGGCTATATGAAGGATTACTATCGATAGTACGTACGTATTGTAAATATAGGCTTTGGGTTGAGACGTGACTTAGTTTGCACTTTTACAATATTCAGTCTTCTAAGATATCCGGTAAGTATTTAATAATAATAATCCAGCTCACTATATAAAAAGAGTAAAATAGTGTTTACTCCTAATTGACCACTTTAATCTACGTTATTTCTCCTGCTTGCTGTTTGCAAGGGGCTAAGGTGTCGGTGTTTAAATACAAAACATGCCAGACATGTGGGGGTCTTAGGCCAGCTTCCAGTCATTGCCTATGTTCGGTCTGCAAAGTTGGCTGCGTATGTTACGCCATCTGCCTGCAGGAACAGCAACCTGACAGTGACACCGGGTGACAGTCTCTACGCCTTAGCTCTTCAGATGCGCACTGCTGCTGGCTGCGTAGTCAAAAGATCCAGCTGTACAGCATGTGTATGTTTTCCTGTCATACAAGAAAACAATTGGTGTACAATTATATGGACTACACACTTGTAGCAGTCTGGCGCTGGCTGGAAAACAGAACTGACTAGAAAGAAACCTAACAGGCTAATATTTTTGCACATTAGATGCCTTTCTTTGTGCTGAAGCATTGGCTGGGGCACTAGATTCAGGACCTGAGGTTCAGGGATTGAAATTCAGATTTCCAATGGGTCATTCCTGAATGACATAGTTTTATGAATGAGTGTGTGCGCTACATGCAAGCAAATTAACAACCCATGTGGAACAAAAAATAATTTGATGTAATAAATGTGAAGCCAGTTGCTGTTTCTGCAAAGCAGGATCAATGGAGGGAATTGAAGCATCTAAAAAATGGCTGAATATATGCACGATAGGTATCATAATAGGATGCATATTGCTATGCCCTAAGTGATACTGTACTTGACTAGAAAAATGAGCACATGTAAACAAAAACTAAAAATTCCATGCTTTTCTGCACAATTTGGAATCCAATTATACCCTTTATTTATTTTGATTAACCCTCCCCCACGAACTCACCACTGGTCTCTACGGGGCAAGCTACTCTTCGAGGCTGGCAATGATCCACCTACTTTGAGACGGAACTCACGACCCCCTTTCTAAAGACACCCTTGCGTGCTTCACAGCGAGTTTATGCCGACTACCCTCCCCCCTCCCTCAGGAGCGGACAGCCAGGGCCGGTCTGTCAGAGATAGGTTTAAAACCGAGTCCCTGATAGGTACCTTGCAGAGGACCAGCCAAATACGGGTGCGTTAGACCGCTACACTATCCGCCAGCCCAGTACATGTAAACCTACCTGCATGAGGTTTCTACTGCCCTGTGAATAGTAATTAGGTCGGCAATTGTGATTGGTGACTGGTTTTTATTTTTCTGGTAATCTCATCCAATTATTGAAATAAAAGAATAGCACCTGTTGCATTGATATAATATAAAGTGTCTACATTCATTGGTAAGTGTGCATATTTTAAACTGGAGACAAGATGGGACATAAGTGTCATTGAAAGGACACTGGTGTGATTTAAATTGTGATTGTGTTGGGCAGGATGGACTGGTCAGCCCTGGGGCTGTCAACAGCAGGTCCTTTTGTTAGTTTAGGGTGGAGTTCAACATGCTGTAGCGGAAACTGTGAGGGGTGCATCACTGTTGAATGCGTTGGTCTGGAGAAAATGCTTGGGATGATGTGCTGTAGACCTCCCATGACCTTGACTTGACTTTCCTTTAGTTTCTCCTCTACTCTTTTCATTGTCAACAGGCAGCCAGCAACTGCTAAATGGTACGATAGGCGGGATTACGTCTTTATTGAATTTTGTGTAGAAGACAGCAAGGACGTCCAAGTGAGATTTGAAAAATCAAAGCTCAATTTCAGGTAAGTACAGTAGTCTGTTGTCATCCACCAAGATTGATGCTGATTGATACTTGCTATGGCCAATTTTAATATGGAATGTGATGTAGTTAGATTCACTTTTTTGATTGAAATAAGGCAAGAAGACCATCATTCTTGACCAAATGACCATTGACCAAATGAACATATCTAGATTTAGTCCTTACGAAATTGTATATACTCCAATAGTGTAGCGGTCTAACACACCTGTATTGGCTGGTCCTTTATGAGTGTGAGCTGCCTATAACGGTCGTGGTTCAGAACCTGACTACCCGGTCGGGGGCAGCGTTTGGCTGTCCGCCCCAGGGGGAGAGGGAGGGTGAGCCGGCACAAGTTTGCAGAGAAGTGCGTATGGGTGACTCCAAAACGTGGGTGGGTGAATTCCGTCTCGAAGGAAGCAGAGTTCGCTGCCCTCAGAGAATTAGCTTGCCTTTGTAGAGACGAGCGGTGAATTCATGTGGGGAGGGCAAATAAAAAATAAATAGAGGGTATAATTGGCCTCTAAACTGGGAGAAAAACATCAGAAACAAAAAAATATATACCTATTTAGTTATTCAGAAACATTTATATTAATAAAGTTATACAATTTTGATCTCAATGTTTCACTTGAGTAGTAGCCTTTTGCAGATTTCCAGTGTAGTGGAATTGATTGGTTTGATAAACCTCAGATCAACTCTTTCTTAATATTTGAGTGTTTTTTTCCTTTTAAAGTTGTCTTGGTGGAACCGATAACCTCAAACATCAAAATGAAATTGACCTCTTTGGAGTTATTGATCCAAATGTAAGTTTAAGAAAATATATATATTTCTTTCTTTCTCCATTTATTGTTTTGGAATTTCTGTTTCAATGATCAGTTTGCATGCAATACTCATATAATCAACATATTTATGGCCTTGTCGTGTCCAGGGTAACAGGATTCTCATTCTTCTTTTCAAACAGGGATCCAAACACAAACGCACAGACCGGTCTGTTTTGTGTTGTTTACGAAAATCCGATTCTGGAAAGTCATGGCCAAGATTAACAAAAGACAAGGCAAAGGTCAGTGTTATTTCAGTAATGTACATTTGTATTAAAATGGAACTTCTTCTTTCGTTTGAGGCAAAGGAAACAGGAAGACCAAATGTAATGGCTAGCTACTGTTTTAAAAAAAGGTTTAAAAAAAAAATATATATATAATAATTTATTTTTGTCTTGCCCCCGATTGCTACTTAATCTTGACTAAAGCCAACAGGCTTTTTTGCTGTAATTCTGTCTGTGTTCTTGACAGCAAGGATAAGACTGGAATAAATATCAGTTTCCAGCAGTTTTACCTTTTTATTTTGGTCGCTTGAACACCAATCTTTTTGGCCCATTGCTGCTATCTGCTGTGTCAGTAACCTACGCTACATGTCTTCCTGCACATGGGCAAATTAACTATGCCTTGGTGACTTTACACATTGGGACCCACATACAATAGGCTCTGTTTTTATTCATAGCCTTGATAAAGATGAACAAAATAATAAAAACAGAGCCTACTGTATATGGAAAAATGTATACCTTCACTACTGTAAGTCGCTTTGGATAAAAGGGTTTGCTAAATGGCATGTCATGCTATGTATGAGGGGTATGTATTTGTATAAGAGGTGTATTTGCATTAAATACAACGCTTTAGTTGTCCTTGCACTTCAGAGTCAAAAATTGAAATTCAAAAATTGTAACCGCATCCACAAACACAGCACAGCAGTGTATATTTATGTAAATACAGTAGGACTTGGAGATACGAACGCATCGGGGATGGAGGCCGTTCGGAATTCTGAAATATTTGTGACGTCAAAATACACCTATTTAACCTTTTGGAGCGGAGCCTAGGTTCTGAAAAATAAAGGTACTTGGTGAGTTTAAAAAAACCCCATTTAAACATGATTAAAAATAACATTCAGTTCCACAGTTGATCTGACATTCTCTTAGCCCTTTTAGCCATGCCTTTGATTCTCAAAGCACAATATCCTACTTATTTATGTTTCACTGGTGCGATTTTGAATGAAGAGTAGGACGTTTTCTCAATAGGCTCTAATATCTAGCAAGCTGTTGAAAAAGGACTAGTGCTAGCAATGCTATTTTTGCAGCTCTTCTGTTCGATCGTGCAGCTATTCTTTCAAGTTAGATGTGTTCAGTTGGATTTGTAATGTATTCATTGGTACAAAAAACACAATACGGTCAAAATAAAGTGGACAAAAAAAAAAAAAAAAACCGGGTTCAACAAAGAAATATATTCAATATTGCTGAAACGCAATTTGGCCCTCACAGCAGCACAACCACTGCCAACCCCGTATGGCAGCAAATTAAGCCCATTTTATAAGAACCCCCTAACTATCCTGTTTAGGGCAATGCCATTAGCTCAATGCCCGGAGGTGTGAAAATACATTGCATAGATAAAACAACAATAAATTACCACAAAAGGCCACCTTCACAACAGAACTAATGCTGCACAAGATTAAATAACTGAGTACACAATCACAAATAAACACCCTACAGGAACACAATAAAAAAATAATAGTTTTAAATGCAAACCAATGCAAATTGTTTCAATTTAATGCTTACCTTTTTGTATCAGTGTTTACAAGGTGTAATTGCGTATGCTACTTTCGGGTTCATATCACGCTTAGTTGACTGGTCGGTCCATAACTCTGAGGTCTATGTCTCCTGAGGTTCTTCTGTAGTCATAATTCAGTTGGTATTTAGACCATTGACAGTCCAAAAAAAAAAGATTGTTATTGAAGAAAAATAAACCAAGGGGAAAAATGGGATCACTGATGTTGTACTTCCATTGAGCAGCTAAATTGGCTTAGCGTGGACTTCAACAACTGGAAAGACTGGGAGGATGATTCAGATGAGGAGCTGTCCAGTTTCGATCGTTTCTCAGAGGTAAGCGGGACTTGCCTATACACCTAATGCGAGAAGGTGCACTGGGATTTTAAGATGATTGGTTGGAGCAGTGTTTCCTAAACCTTCTGAGACACAAGCCACTTAATGAGTGAATACATTTTCTCTCACCCATCCCTTATTAAAACGTACCCTGACATGAAAACGATGTGAACTACATGCCACGGCCGTCTGTCACCCAATCTCAACCCAACTGAACACTTTAAGTGAGATTCTGGAGCAGCACCTGAGACAGCGTTTTTCTGCCGCCATCAACAAAACACCAAATTATGGAATTTATTGTGAAAAAAATTTGTTTGCATCCCTCCAATAGAGTTCCAGACACTTGCAGAATCTATACCAGGGCACATAGAAGCTTTTCTGGTGCCTTGTGGTGGCCCAATGCCCTATTAAAGACACTTTATGTTGGTGTTTTTCTTTATTTTTGCCAGTTGCCTGTATATGCAAGTAATTCCATTTTCTGTATATGTGAGTAAAAGTCATTTTAGTAGTTTCCCAAATCTCCCTCCTGTGGTGGTTAAAAAAATATCCCAGTGGCACTTAAACAGTTACTTGGTGTCCCGCTCAAAATTCCCAATTGGGCTCTTTTCAGTGTAAAGCTCTGATATTTGAAGGCGCTATACATTTCCAGTTCATTATTCACCATTTTATTACTACCATTATTACTCCACAGTGACCTTGAGGTATGTGTAATGGCTTTTTCAGATGATGAACAACATGGGAGGGGACGATGACCTACCAGAGGTGGACGGGGCAGAAGATGTAAGATTTTTAAATTTATTTGATAGCATTTTTCCCCTGTCATAGGAGTAAGCGCTGTGAGTAAAAGTTGAGTTGCTTCTCCGTGCCTCAATCCCTGTTCACTTGTTATTAGTGCCGTTTGTGTTACTCAGGTGTACAGAAACAGTGGGGTAAAGGACTGCTGTGGCACTGCTCCATGGTGTGGCCTTGTGTACCAGTTTTAACCCTAGAAAAGACAACACATCTATGAAAGATGGGAGAGTGCTCACTAAGCTCAGTTAAATTCTCCTTTGAGAGGATAATAATACGTGTTAACATTAATGTATTGTACATTTCTCTTACTTGTGTTCTAACTTTTTTGTAAAATGGTGTTCACAGGACTCCGCTGACAGCGATGATGAAAGTAAGTCTGCTCTCCTGTCATTTCCACACATCTGTTAAACTGTCTGCCAGACATGGATTTGCTTATTGTGTATAGTTTTATTTTTATGATATGGGTACTGTGGCTCTGGCTGGACATCTGATCCTCCTAGAAGACCAGTACTTGAATGTATGCTTCCACAGTTGAGCTTGCCGTTTGGCTTGGCGGTTAGACTCTCGCAGCAGTCAGGACTCTTGATCTTGAGGTTCTTTAATTAATTAATTAATCCTAAATTTTCATGCCCCCCCCCCTTGGGGTTAATTGCATGGAACTGGAGCTGCAATGACACTTTTTTGTTTTGTTGTTGCAGAAATGCCGGATTTGGAGTGAAGGCAGACCCATAGGAATCCCCTGTGACCGCTAGAAAGACGTGTCACAAAGCTGTTGATTTGAAGAGAAAAAAGAGCCCTATAGATACGAGCTGGTAGCCATATCAAAAAACAATTGCATCTTTTTAAATCAGTTTTCCAGACCGTTTGAAGAAAACAACAACCACAACAACACAACAAAAAAACGCTTCACTGAGGGTTGGTATTGCATACCTTTTTGTACACTGTCTCTGTACACATCGCTGTGCTATAGTCTTCTGTTCTGCATGGACTATCTACAGTTTCCATGATGTGTCGTGAAGTAGAGTTATTGTCCATTAAATCAAATCAATGGCTGCAATGAAAGATGTGTTAAAGGTTTGAAGTTTAATTTTTAATCTTTCTTTTATAAAGTCTTGAATCCCCCCCTTTTTGTTTAACAGCATCAGTGTGGTTCTGTACAAAAAATAAAACATTGTAGTTTCTAATGAAGACAACAGAAAGCAAAGGATTTCAAAACCTATATTTTCAATAAAGTTTTGTTCCTTTTTTAATTAAAACATTTTCCCCTGTGTTGTTAATACTGTAAATGTAATCATTTCTCCTCTTATTTTTTTTCTTTTATAAGGCAAGTCTTAGCTGGATCTGAAAGCAAGTGTGTTCTTGTGTGTTAATGGTTGTGAATATTGTTCATAAACTCATTAGCAAGTGATTAGCCATTTTGATTGACATGGGGGGGTACTGATTTTCATACTCAAAACATCCTGAAAGGCTGTTTTCAGTGTATTCTTCAGTTCCACATCTTGATTTGTTCAAACTTACTATTTAATCTTCTGTAAAAAAATCAAAAAAGTACAATGCTTTACCTTAACAGTTACCATGCATTCTTAATCACATTAGACAGGAAAGCAGATATCAAAATGTTGATTGGGTGCAGATTTTATGTAAGCAAAATTAAGAGTGATGAAATCCTGTACCATTGGTGTTTCTCCAACCCATACAAATGTGTTGAGTTGAATGCAGCTGTAAGTTTTTTTGTGTTTTTTTGCATATGGACCTAAAAAATTATGGATATATCAACATTAGATGACCAAATTGTATTTGCACTGTCAGAATATAAATGCAAGTGTGGGTAAAGAAAAACGAATTCACTATTAGTATCTTTGTCAGTCAGTCTGCTCGGCACAGGTGGAAGAAATTATGTTTGTGTTAAGTGCAGTGGGGAATTTTTTTGTCTACATCTTTCTAATAAACTGTCTGAGACGTTTACGTGTGTTTATGGTCGCAGTTTTTAGTTGTCAGCACAGCTATGATTAACAAACGTATTTACAATGAAGAAAAGGGATACAACTACACTCGGGAACTAAAAGAAGACAAAGGCAACAAGCTGATTTATCTGTCATACCACCACTAATGTCAAGTTCTTAACTGCGATACGGGGCTTTAAAAGAATATAGCAATGTTGAAGTATCGTGTGTTGCCTAAAACGACCACGTTTTCAGTACAAATTCGAGGGACCTGATTGAAAAAACGCTCGTTGATTGGTCGGGCAGTCTCATGTGACACATTTGGGCCTATTGAGCGCTGGTTGTGCGTGAAAAATAAAGCGGGACGCCACCGATCTGAAGTCAGTAGAAATCCGCGAATGGCACAGCAGCTATAAAGCGTGCAGTGTTAGGCCAAGGTAGACCGCGTGTGATGAACATGAGCATGTGGCGAGCGGATAGCGCCATCTACCTGGATAGCGACGTCTCGCGACTCCAGCCGCCCGTACCTGCAGGCTAGACCTTTACCGAATACCCTTGACATCCATACTGCAAGGACAAGAGCTGCTCATTACATCACAATGCATGCCGAAATAATTGGCCAGGAAGAAACTTTAGACACTGCTGGATGGCTTTAAAATTCCCATTAGGATGTTGAAGTCTGTGAACTTGTGTGATGTGACAAAAGAGCTAGATTAGCCCCTTGTATTAATACAGCCCGTTACATTTTAAGATTGAACGGTGGCCAATTTTAACATGTTTAACGTGTTTTATTAATCCGAATTTGTTTAGTCACCTTTGTAACATAATTCAAGTGAAGAGTAATGATGTATGATACTTCAGTATCATGAAAAATAATCAAAATAAGTCAGTGGAAGTGTAAATTCCTAAATATGAATAACTTAAAAAAACACTAAGGAATGCTTAATTTATATAATGTCGGTAACGGGTCATATTGTTATCGTCGTTCTGAAACACGTAGTTCTTACGGTTTTCTGATTCTGATATTTAAATATGGAAATAATTTTAAAAAACAATACAAAATGGCATGTTTCCTATTTATCTATCGAGAAGCAAGCGCAGGGGTGACGTCATTCTGTCTGAGCGCTGGCCACCTGCTCTGGGCTGCATTGGGAATAAACAGGAAAACGCAGATGAGGCAAATGAAGGGGTGAAAAAACTTAATTAATTACAATATTGCTTCGTCTTATCGGGTCCTCGTTTTGAAATGCAATCATCTAACTGAAGCGGGCATATTTTGATGGTAAGCCGTATTTACGTAGTTATTGGGGTGTCGTGGTTTGTGTACATCTCCACTCGTGATCTAATTTCTCATTGTTGTTTAACTGAAGTCCATTTTGTTTCGTCTCAACCTCAGGTTTTTAGTATCTGCCTCTCTCCCTTGGTGGGCGCGCGGTATTAGGCTACTTCCTGCAACACCACATAGGCCTGCGCTGGGTCCTAATGCCTCTCACAGAATATCGATTGTAAATACGCCAGTTTCGTTTCTAAAAATATAATGTATTCCTTCCAATGGTAAATACGTTTCTCGATTGTTTATATTAATGCATCCAAATAGGATATGAACGCTGCTTTGGAAAAAAACGAAAAACCTTTTAAAACCCACAGGCCGGCAACACGGGTCACAAACCACAATAGCGATTTATCATGCTGCATGTAACGTTTCTGTGCTACACACTTGATGTATCCTGATCAATAAAAGATCAATTGCGTTTTTGTCTCGGTGATAGGAAATGGCTATACATGACAGAGTAAGTAATATACATGACAGAGTAAGTAGTTGTTATTGGCATAGACATTGGCAAACAAATAGCTTTCCAACTCAAAATGAATGTTTGATCATCATTTTGAGTTGATTGATCCTAAGAAATGAATGATTGATCCTAAGAAAATGTGTAATTATAGATTTTTATTGATGGTTTAAGGAAAATTAATTTTATAGTTTTTCCACAAAAACTTTCTTCCACAAAATGTCAAGTTTGCCGCCTAAACGCCAAAAAGATTCAATTGCCAATTGTGTCAATTCAAAAGTGTCAATTGAACAAAGCTACATTTTAATGAAGCAGTGGCAAGTGATTAACACATGCTTTTGCTAAAATAGCAAATGGTATCATATGTGTGCATTTAAAAGATTATTGGGTGGAACCTTTTGTAATAAGCTATAGCCTATATATTTAAAGAAATTAGTAAGTGAAATTGTGTTATTAATTTCCCTCTAGTTTAAAAGTAGCCAACAATGTTAACATTACGTGTTCTTACAGTTTAACTAAAGTTATAGTAATTCATCTCCCTACGGTACCTGCACGTTCATATTCCCTAAATGTCCGAATTATGTGGGGGTTTTAAATTGTTGTTATTGTAGTTAGAGTTAAAAACAAAAGCAAATTCTGCATGGTTTTATGATTTTGTGGTTAAGGTAGCTATATAGATAATCTTTCAACCCTCACATGAAATTCTATTCCATGTAAACACGTGAAAATGTCATGACTGGCTTTGGTGATGTCACTGTGAATACTTCCTTTTTGGGCGGAAGGGGCATGTGGAGATGGGTAGTCATAGCTACTTAAAACGAGACACCTATGCGGACGTTTTCAGTGACTATTTCACGACTGTATGTCATTTGTAGTTCAGCATGACTGAAGGCCAGGACGCTGCAAACCTAGCGTCCAATATAATCTGACATTTTATAAGTATTTATAAGGAATTTGGTTTGGTTTGGTTTATTTGGTGATTAAAAACGGCACATAGGCCAACACACATAACATACAAGAGAAAGTAAAACGAAAGGCGAAAGGCAAACAGTAACCGACATTTTGTACAGCCTCAAGCTAACCAGGGATGGGCTAGGCCTGACCAATTGAAACGCGTGTTATTTGCATACTAAAATACTCATGTTTTATGCGTGTGTTGAATATTTATTCCCATCTTTACACCCAGAGTGTAAATTGCGAGGTCCCTCAAACAGAAAGGCACAACAGAGAATGTGAAACCTTTCCAGTTAATCTTTTCAGGTTGCATTCAAAATAACCGGATTCCTATATAAAACACTGTTTTGGAAAAAATATATCACTTTCGTCTGCATACCGCTCATTGTACTGGAAAGACTGCGTTTCTTTCTTTACTCTCAAACAGAGTAAAGGAGAAATTAAGGGGATTGTTTCTTAACATGCAAAAAAGTTTTTTGATGTTTGATAATCTACTGTATTATTGGTTCGAACGTATTTAAGGGTAGTTTATGTGTAGCCTAGGAGTGTATTATAGCTATATTAACCAACCTGTGCCGTCTTAATTTCTGTAGCCGACATGAGCTGTGGGAAAGAATCATTCGAAGACAAAAAGTAGCATCATCAAATATTTTATTGAATCATTAACTAAAGATTACGAGGGCGTTTGCTGAATCTTCATCAAGATTTGTAGCCTAATTAAAGTAGAACAAAAATACAGAAATTTGTACTACATCTATAGTTTTGATATGCTACTAAATACTGTATTATGAACGATGGAAGTTGGGATAAAATAATAAGCGTTATAATATAAAGAAAACACGAGTTTGAGGAGACGTGCACTGCCTGTTTGTTTAAAACCCATTAGCTGCCTGTTGGCTTAACCGACATCATTATTCAGACACCTTGCCCAAGTGTAGTACAGCAGGATCCCATCCGGGAATCGAAACTGCAACCTTCTGATTCAAGTTCAGTTTTATTACCATGACTCGACCGCTAACGTTATTAGCCATCACACAGGCAGTGTTACAATTTACCGCTTAGCTAGTTTATTCTGTTAGTGTTTAGCAGCAATTTAACAAAATCTAGGCTTATTTAAGAAAATAACATCGAAATCCTCTAGGACAATATTTATGAGATATTTTAATTAGCATAAAAAGCCGAAATAGGATACGCTAGCTAGCATTACATGCTAAGCAGTTGTGGTTATGAACATTGCCCAACAGGTCCAAACAGAAAATTACACTATATTAGGCTATTATTATTAATTATATGTGCTATATCCACTTTTCAGTATATATATTAATTTGATATTCCACTGGTAAATGTTCTAACTTTAGTTAAAATGAACGGCTGGTAACGTGAGGGTGGTGTCCTCGCCTTCAGGATATATAGGCCTATATATTTTTTGCGATTGTCATTTCTCTAAAGTTTTCAGTAAAGTATTGCAGTTATAGCTTGAGAGACTTTGCTGGTGCGACCTGTAACGTGCTTTAGTGCTGGGGTCATTGTGAAATTTCCCCGGCTCTAGGACCCGGGACAGGCCCGACAGGCCCGATACCCTGCAGCGTGTGAAGCACCATTCACTTCCTTTCACCACTCTGTTTCTTTCTTTTCAATGATCATGGCTGCACGCAATAACACCAGCCATGTTTGCTAATTTGAAACCTAGAGGTTAGCGATTAGCTACCTATTTACTATTTACATCGGTTTTGGCCTCTTCAGTTACATCTTACATCGGAAGCCCAAAGACACAAACTTCTTGGAAAAACAAAGATTACAAGGTTCGGCAGTTTAATATAATATAATTTTAGTGTGCAAACTTTTGAAGGTGTATATGTATGGTTGCCGTTTAAATTTCTCCTCTGCGAGTCTGGAAAACAATGTGAGTTATTAGCTTGCTTCTTAGCTAGCTAAAGATGGGCATCCTAGTTGTTCATCCAAAAACACAATTACGCGACGGCATTAGACTCCTATTCAACATTTGGCTCAATTTAACATGAATAACGTTAAGTATACAATTGCATTACAAGTTACAAACTGAGTCTTGGTGAATACTGCAGCTAAAATAGCTACGCTAAGTTTCACAGCTAATTATTTAGCTTGCTAACCATTGGTCACTCGTATAGCTAGGTAGTAAACAAAGGCCTTAAGTATTTTTTATAGAGGCCCGAATGTTTGAAGAACAAAGTTGAATCGATCCTAATATTTGACAGTTCATTCTTTCTATCGACGCGGTACAATTGCATCACAGTCAAATAATATGTTTAGTTGCTGGATTTATAGAGTCAGATGGATGGTGCAATTTAGCCTGCTAGCTAGCTAACGTTGGGTTCTGTAGCCAGGATGGCGCTAGCAATAACTTAACGTAAGATAAGAAAAGCGGTTTAATTTGATAGGCAGTTTGAACATTTAACTTTGTAAACATCCGCAAGACGACATGGAACGTTAAATTGGGAAGATATGAGTTTGGCACCCAGCTTGATATCTAGTTGGCGACCTATGAATGAAAGTTAGCTGGCCGGGTTTTATCGAGGTAACTTAGCTGTAACGTAAAGCTAAGACTTTCAAATAACCATTATGGGAAGATAGCTAGACAACTGAGTAAATTAGCTAGATAAATGGCTAAGACGAATTACCTAGCATTTTATGCTGGGATACACAATCCTTGATTTTTTTTTTGCCCTGGAGTATGGCTTGGTCGCTAACTAATGTGATGCGTTTGATAGCTCACTAGCTAGTAAGCAAGCGAGTTGATATCAGGTAGCTAACGTTAGCTACCCGATGTCAACACTGCTCGCAAGCTACGCTAGTGAATCCGCTAGTTAGCTGCGATTTATTATCTGTAGCAAGATATCGAGGATAATGTTTTATTTATGTTTTGCTGGGAATATTCCGTCACACGCAGATTCATTATTTGTATGGCTAGTTTGTCAACTAAGTTATCTGAACCCACTTCATGGTTTTTTTCTTCACTTTATTCCGCTGCTTTCGTATCGTTAAAATGAAGAAACGTCTAGTTGGCTAGCAAGCCAGTTAAATATTTAGCAGGCCGTGATATCACGTGAAGCTGAATATTGTTTTAACGTTAGATCTCAGTCGGAAGTGTTAATGCTCCCTTTTGACCAAAATAGGATAGGATGCGTCACTTTTGTTGTAATGAAGGTGTTATTAACTATGGCAATTGCTAACGCATTGCTTGCATAACTCGTAACGAGGAAGGGGGTGATATGTATACGCTATCATCTGCTACTGCGACATTTTAAGTATTGTGGAAACGCGATGCGATGTTCTGACAAGAGCAACTAGCAAGCTAGTGGATTAGCTTCTGCCACTGACAACGCCTGCACACTTACTAACCAGTTCCTGACGCTCTTGTTCATTGGCTACTGTGAAGTATGGTTTTCTGCGGATAATCGGTTCTTATAAATCGAACTTTCCACGTCATTATTCACTACTACAATGTGGACATGTTGAACATTTCACGTATACACGAAGTAACGCAATGTGATTAAATGGTATACAAATGCGTATGGTAGTGTTAATGTTTTTAGATCCATAAGTGTTTCCTAGCCTTATACCTGATCTGGTTTAATTTTGGACGAACTAAGAATTGCATGCCTGAGGTTGCCTGTAGGTTTGCATCTTTCATCAACAAAGTGGCGTATTGTTAAGGTACTTGGCCTTATACCCAAACGGGCTGGATCTGGGATTAAATAAGAATACATGCCTGAGGTTGACTGTAGTTTTGCATTATTAATCTAATGTGTGAGGGTTGTTATGGTAATGATAACTGTGGGATTTGGTTTTTAAGGTGCCTTACAGGAAGTGGGTCAAAGTTGGGATACATGACAAAAGCACAGCCAGTCATGGCCCTCCTTAAGCAAGTCATTCTAATAGCAGAGAACAACCAACCATAATTACTTAATAATTAGGACCACTTTTTAATCAGTTTTACCAGTCTGATTTTGTTTTAAAGCACACATAATATTTGCATTTATTTAATATGCTCACATTTATTTATTGCAGTGTATTCTTGGGAAATTCTGTGTATTCTGTCCATCCCAGTACACACAAGCAGCCTCCAGTGGTGTCAAAGACCTTATACAGTCTGTACAACCATACAGTCCGTACATTGTGATTTTTAGTGTGACAAGGAATCATAATAGTTAGCTTTAAGATGTTGATGGTAATTGAACCCTCACCTGTGAGGAAGTGTTCTCATTCATCAATATTCATTCAGTTTGCCTTGATTGCTAGGGATAGCTGCCAGGATCTGTAGTGGAGTTGCGTATCCCAGGATCATTTACCACCAAACTGGACAGATGGATGGTTAATGCTAGTTGTGCCGTTATTATTATTATTATTATTATTCCCTCTGTTTGCTGCTGGTGGTCCTGCAGTTAATCAGGTGGCCCATACACTCCTCTGTGGTGTTAGAGGGCATTAGTTGTTTGATTCTCTCTTTGCCTGTATTTGTTTATTTGCTTGTCTTCTGTGATTTGGGAAATTATGTTTGGAAACCCTGTCTTGCAGATGGAGGCGAATAACCAATATAACTTTGGGGGCCATCCCACGGTGTCGACAAACTCAGGACTGAAGCCGTCCTCGGCGGAGTCTCTCTATACCAACGGCTCCTCTGTGAACTACTCTCAGCAGGGCAAGAGTGAGTACTGACTTCCTTGCATCGAGCTACGCATCAGCATCACCCTGCCCATCCCGTCCATTCAGCTGTGCAAAAAATCGCTGTCAAGAAAAATGGGCACAAGTGAAAAATAATGCATGAATTATGAATAGTACATTACATTACATTACAGGCATTTAGCAGACGCTCTTATCCAGAGCGACTTACAGTTTACATTTCTTTACAATCCATTTATACACCTTGATATTAACTGAAGCAATTCAGGTTAAGTACCTTGCTCAAGGGTACAACGGCAGTGTCCCACCTGGGGATTGAACGTGCAACCTTAACATTACAAGCCCAGTTCCCTAACCATTATACCACACTGCCTTAATAGTTATTAATTAATTCTTGAAATTAATTATTTCCAGGGCATGTATTAACAATAATACTTGAAATTGTCTGTATTGTCATTATTTAAGCAGCGAGAGGCATTTGACTGAAGCCACTGCCCTTCTTTGTGTGTGAGTCCTTGGCTCGATTAGACCTTGGTGATAACGGTCTGATAAACATCAGAGCTGAAATGTTAATCTGACCCATTCTGAGTTTAACTGATCTTTTGAAACACAAGTGGAAAAATTATAAAGATGAAAATCAGTCCAGGGAATGAGTCCACAGGGTTTGGGCATTGTTTCACCAGGATAATTGAAAGTAAGAAAAAAATAACTGATATATATACAGTGGGTATACAACATGGAATCAGTATAATTGATAAAGTTGGGATTTCTTGCTACTGATCAAAACAAAATGCTAAATAATGTCAAAGTGAAAAAATACTTTAAAGCTTTTTCTAAATTATTTACCAATTAAAAAAACAGACAATTGATTCCTTAAGTATTCACCCCTTTTGCTAAGACACTCCGAACAGGCCGTCCTCCAAAACTGAGTGAGAAGGGAAGTTGTTAGGGATGTTGTTAGTCTCCCATGGCAGAGATGGGAGGAAATGTCCATGGATAACTATAGCCTGGAAGCTTCACAAATCTGCGCTTTAAGGGAGGGTGGCAAAAAGGAACTTGTTGAAGAAAAAAAATCTTGCCTAGAGTTTGCCGGAAGGCATGTGAGAGACAAACCAAGTGGAGGAAGATTATATGGTCTGATAAGACCAAGACCAACTTTTTGCCCTCAACGTTAGGCGCCATGTTTGGCGCAAGCCTAAGGACCCATTTATACTCCATGGAGTAATGCATAGCTATGTAGTCTCCATCTTGCGTGATTTTTTGCAGCCAAGAATTTGTAATGCGACACGTGCGCTTGGTGCAATACTTGGTGCTTTATATACTGGGCTAGTATTCAAGACTGTTCATTGCAAAATTCATTTCCAGTATCACATGAGAAGAAGACATTTAAAAAGACCTACGTAAAAATGGCAGATTAATTTGACGAGTGGTTGATCGAGCAGAAGCATTCATATGACACCACAATGAGCATGCACTCTAGCAGGCATGCTATTGCAAACAGCTGACAAGAGAGAGCCAACAATATGGGCTCAGACCCAGAGACATTTTTTTTAAAGAAAGAAAAAAAAAAAAAAAAAAAAAGGGAACAAATCCATGACCAGTTTGAAAGAAGGTGTAGGACCTGGGGATGGGGACATAATATTTCAGCAGCTAAACTGGCTATTGGATTACATAAAGCATCACTGTAAAAACAGGAATTTTTCCAGACACGTTATGCATCTTCTGATTTGACTTATTTTACTGTTGGAAAGGATCCAGACAAGTTGATAAGTGACAACAGTGATGGAAACTAGCTAGCTAGCAAGCTATGCATTTAGCTATCATTTAGTCATTTATAATTTATTTTATGCATTTGGTATCCCAGGTGATGAGACACGTGCCACCTAGTGGATAGGGGAATTTCCCTGCTGCATTCTGCAAGAGACCTGGGACCTGGGGTTTATGTTCAACCAGGACAATGATTCAAAGTGTACACCAAAAGCCACATTGGAGTGGTTTAAAAGCTAAACATTTTTTTTTTTTTAATTCGAGCAATTTTGTAAAGAAGAATGGGTGAAAATTGCAATGTCCAGATGTGCAAAGCTAGTAAAGACTTGAGCCCAAATAGATTCACAGCTGTAATTGCAGCTGAAGGTGTGCAATCTACCAAGTGTTAAGTCAATGGTGGTGAATACGTATGTAATCAATTATTTGTCTGTTTTTTATTTGTAATTAAGAAAAAGCTTTAGTTGTCATATTAGAGTTTTTTGTGTCGATCAGTGGCAATAAATCCCAATTAAATCCCATTTTGATTCCATGAAGTAAGAAAATAAAATGTGAAAAATGGGTGTGAATGTTTATTTTACCCACTGTGCATATAGATATATACATGGGCCACCAGGTAATTACATTTGGTGGCCTGAAGGATTTTTTTGGTGTCCCAAATTTAGTCTTTAAAAACAATAATAAAATTAGCATTTTACATGAAACCTGCCTTGACAATATGATAAACAATCAAAAGTATGCTTTTTTACAAGAAAATAAGTACATTGGTGCAATGTTTTGATTGACAAATAATGAATTTATAGGATGACGAATTAAGCCTATTCAATTTCAAATATTGATAAACATTCCAAATGATTCAATCAAAAGTATGCATAAGACCTAAAAGTGAGTTCAACGTGTTTTGCTTGCTTGCAAACATTAATTGGCATTCAATTTCAAATATTGATGAACGATATACAAACAAGACAATCATTCAGATACCCTCCTGTACCTATGAACAAAATCATTCAGACAGGTACCCTTCTGGATCTTTCCCCTCTTGACCTTCACTTCTCCAATGCACCTGCAGCCTCGTAATCAGTGGTGTCTGGCCCCTCAATGCAAATAAACAGTAGCTGGTTGAACATTTCTGTGCTCATTCTTGACCACCAGTCATTTTTCACTTTCTTCAGTGTGGAGAAACCTTGCTCACACACAGCTGTTGCCATGGGTGGGACTTGAATGGTCTCCAGCAGGTGGCCAATGCTCTGGAATCTTTTGTGAAGATCTTCATCCTGTAAAATCAGGACACGCACCTGGAATGTGGATTTCTGCCCTCTGTTGCTGCACAAACACTTTCAAGTCCATCCACTCCTCCTGTAGTTCCTGGATGTTGCATCCGTTTCTTTCCAGCACAGGCTGAAAGTGTTTGCGCAGTTTGGTGATGTGCTCATTTCCATACACTGCCAACTCCTCCTGGTCTTTGGGTCATTTTAGAATTTTCGCTGCCTTCTTTGCTCATAGTCATAATCTGACACACAAGCACAACTTGCATCACTAGACTGTTCTGTGGGATTCCCTTTGGCAGGGAAGCCGTATTTCTGTAGCCCCGACATGGCTGCACCGAACAGGAATGTGATGTTGCCTAAACCAGTTCTCTCGCGGCAAAATTTGTGCCAAGGGTAATGATAAACACTGCGCTGTTTCATGTTTTGCGGGTTGCGCCATGGGAGAGGTCTGACATTTTTCATTTCAGGGTAGGTGTTATTCAATGCATAATACTGCGTATCTTTTATAAAACCGCACAAAATTGTTTATTCAGTGTCTAATATGGAATAAGATTTCATACTTTTTTCACTTTAAGAAATGTTATGTTCTTGTGTGTTCTTGTTATGTTTATGAGTAAATCCGTGAGTACAAATGACTCATCCGATTACTTTGGCAAACCTAAACAGAGTTCAGAAAACTTCAATTGACATGTCTTTATTTTTTGTGATATTTGCAGATCTCAATGGCGACTTGAATGTGAATGGCGTCACTACTGTAGCTGGGACCAGTGTGGCCGGCCCCCACCCCCCCACCTCGTACTCCCACATGAGCGGCCACCCCCAACACCACCACAGTAGTCTGAGCTATGACTACGCGTGGGGCCAACCTCAGTACGGCCCTGCTGCTGGCACCGGGCGGGGGGCCGTCATGCACCACAAGCAAGGCCACGGAGCCGTGTTGCAGCAGCACTTCCAGGGCCACGCCCAGTACCAGGCCAATGGGGGCCTGGTGGGCTCCCGGCAGCCCCCTGCATCAGCCCCACCCAATGTCACCCTTACGGGGGGCCAATACTGGAATAGGGGTAGCCCCACCCAGCAGCAGGCTGGTTCTCCCATGGTGGCGGGCTACAGCTCGCATAGTGGATATGGGGCCTACCAGGGCCAGGTGCTTCCCGGTATGGCCCCCACCCAACATCACCGACAGCAGCACCACCCACAGACACACCTCCACCACCACCATCACCACCATCAGCAACAGCAGCAACATCACCAGCAGCAGCAGCACCACCATTATGGAATGGTGCCAAATGGAATGTCCTACTACCAGCTCCAGGCCCCACCCCATTCTCAAACCCTACCCCTCTCCCAAGTACCACCCCACTCCCAGACTCCACCCCTCTCCCAGGCACCACCCCATTCTCAGGCCCTGCCGCACTCCCAGACTCCGCCCCTCTCCCAGGCCCCACCCACAGCTCAGTTTCCTCCCCAGGCGCAGATAATGCCCTCAACCTCACAAAACTTTACTCCACCTTGTCACAGTCCCCAACACCACAGCATGAGTCGGGCGACCACTGGCAGCCCCCTCCCACTGCAGGCTTCCCCAGTCCCAGTAATACCACCCTCGAGTAGCCCACTCCCCCTTCAGACACCCTCTGTCCCAATAATGCCGCCCGCAAGTAGCCCCCTCTCTCTGCAAGCTCCTCCTGTCCCAATAATGCCCCCCTCGAATAGCCCCCTCCCCTTGCAGGCACCCCTTGTCCCAGTAATAGCCCCCTCACGTAGCCCCCTCCCCTTGCAGGCACCCCCTGTCCCAATAATACCCCCCTCACATAGCCCCCTCCCCTGCAGATACCCTCTGTCCCGATCATACCCTCCTCACGTAGCCCCCTCCCCTTGCAGGCACCCACTGTCCCAATATTACCTCCCTTAAACAGCCCCCTCCCCCTTCAGACACCCCCTCCCCCGATAGTCCCCCCCTCACGTAGTCCCCTCCCCTTGCAGGCACCCCCTGTCCCGATAATGCCCCCATTGATGCGTGAGAATGGAGCCGCACTTGGTCGGGACAAGTCCTTGGGGCACCGTGGTTCCCAGCCCACTCTCAAGGTACATTTTCAACACTTCTCTCTTGAAAACTACAGTACATAATAAAAAATAATAAAACAGTAAAATATACAGTACCTTCCAAAATTATTCACATCCTTGATAAAGTTGAGCAAAGAAAGGCTGTGTAAAGTAAACAATACAGGTAATGAGCTATATTGTGTGCTCAAAAGTCTGAAAATTATATTAATGAAATACTAATACAATTGCTCAGAGAAAAATATTTTGTAATATAAAAAAAAAAAAAGTTATTTGTTTAATATTTTGTGTTTTGTCCATTTTACATTTACATGTTACATTTTAAGCATTTAGCAGACGCTCTTATCCAGAGCAACTTACAATATGTGCATTAATACATGGTAGGAACAATCATAGTTCACGCAAGAGATCAGTACAGTAATACAGCGATAGACATCCTGACCGATTGTGGAAGGTCGTTCCACTACCGAGGAGTCAGGACAGAGAAGAGACGAGACCGCAAGGAGTGGCTGCCGGGCGCCCGGAGGGATGGGACAAGTCAGTTTGCCAGAGGAGGCGGAGCAGAGGGGTCTAGCAGGGGTTTAGGGTGTGATGAGTGTCTGGAGGTAAGGGGGAGCAGTTCCTCTAGCCGCTTGAAAAGCAAACACCAGTGATTTGAATCTAATGCGTGCTGTGATGGGGAGCCAGTGCAGGGAGGAGAGTAGAGGGGCCTAAATAGATATGTCATAATTGTTCATACCCCAATTTTCTGTAATTTGTGCACCCTCCCCTTACAAGGATTACTATGTAGTGTCTTCACTATAACACTATGGAGTTGTATTCTATAGCGTTTTATGAGATTGGTGAACATATTGGGTGGGATCTTGGACCATTCCTCCATACAGAACCTTTCAAGATCCTTAAGGTCCTTCTGTATGCACTTGTGAACTGCCCTCTTAAATTCAAACTACACTTCATCAGGCCATCGGTTTCAGTTTTCAGTTTTCAACAATTATTGGTTGATTTTGAGGTATGCTTGGGATTATTGTCTTGTGGAAAGATCCATTTTCCATTGCCAAGTTTCACCTTCCTGGCAGGGGGTAGCCAGGTTTTTGCCCAAAATGTCTTGGCACTTGCTGGAGTTCATGATTCCATTGATCTTAACAAGAGCCTAAGGACCAGTAGATGCAAAATGGCTCCATAACATCAAAGATTCATCAGCATATTGTACCAAGGTATGACATTCTTTTCAACATAAGCATCCTCCTTCTGAGGCCGAACCCATCGCTGGTGTGCATAACAAAATAAGCTCAAATTTGATCTCATATGAACATAGCACCCATGCACTTGTGTCCTCTACCAGGCAGGTTTACCACTGTTCCAGTGGTTTTAAACTTCTTATTGACCTAATAGTGGAAAGTGGAGTTTTTTAATTTATTTGTTTGTAACCATCTCCTGACTTGTTAACAACCCTAGTCTAATTTCTTCTGAGATATTTGCCTTTCCTCCTGGGGATGGATGACAAATGCATTTTACATGTATGTTACCTCATTTTTATACCCCAGTGAAACAGGAAGCCACAGGAGGCCACAATAGAGTTCTCTAAGATTGAGATTAAATGTTAATGCAGATTTATTTTTGTTGGATTTTATTTTAAATAATTATTACGGTTGTGAATAATTGTGACATTTTTGGGGAAAAGCATAACTTCTTAAACAAAAATGTTTCTCTTAGCAACAGTATTAGTATAATTATATATAATATGTTCCCATTTTTGAGCATACATATAGCTCATTCCCTGTATCTTATACAGCCTTCTTTGCTCATTTTTAGCTAAGTGTGTGAATAAGTTTGGAGGGTTATGTCCTGTACCAGACAGATCCTGCTGATTCTGTGGCACCTGCTCCTACAGTGATCACAACGTTCCTTCTATGGTACCTGTTGCTCCAACAGTCCTCCTGTTCTTCTAACAGCACTTGCCAATCCCAACAGCCCCTATATATAGATATACAAAATAAATATTCTGTGTAAATATTCATATATGTTTTTTTGGTTAATGTTCACAGGGCATTTGAATGAGATGTATGATGCCGTGGACAGCAACTACAGCCGTATGGAGAGCGTTTCGGTCACCCAAATAGAAGGGTTCCCTCACAGGCCTGCCTCCTTCGTTATGGGGCCGCATGGCGATTTTGTACAGCGGGCTCAGCTCTTTCCCTCCGACGCGGGACACCTCGTGGCCAGGCAATACAAGGAAGGAGACGCAGTGAGGGACCCTGCTCTTCCTGTGCCATCTGCTCCTCCAAAGGCTTCTGCTCCTCCAAGGATCCCTGCTGTTTCTGTGACACCTGCTCCCGCAATGATCACTGCTCCTTCTGTGGTACCTGTTGCTCCAACGGTCTCTGCTCCTCCTGCTCCTCTAACAATACTTGCCCCTCCAACGGCCCCTGCTCCCACAACGATCCTTGCACCCTCTGCGGCTCCCGAACTTCCTGCGGTATCTGCTCCACCAGCAAGCTCTACTCCTCCAGCTGCCCCCCATCCAGTAATCCCTGTGGACACTGGGTCCGAGGACTCAAATTTCAGGGACTTTTCTACAAAGCAGGCCCCTACCCCTGTTCCAGCAGATGACCAGGAAGCAGTTGGCCTCGGCCCGGGACAGAAGGAAGCGAGCACTGTGGTGGTTCGCCAGCATGAACCAATCTCCCCTGCCTCCGTCAAGTCTCCAGAGACGTCCTCTCTGATTGGTGGGCTCTTGGGGACAGGGTCATGCGTGGGTGAGAGTGTGGGCAAGCCTCAGAGTGGTGAGTCTTCACCCACTAACTGCTGGGATGGCACCTCCCTGGCGGAAGACTCCGAAGAGGCCGGCGAGACTTGGAATGAGGACGTGTCCAAGACCGAGGATACGACGGACACTGGCTCTGCCGCTGAGGATTCCCAAGCAGAGAATGCCTCTTTTCCAGAGGAGTCCTTTAATGAAGCCTCCCAAAGCGCCATCTCCCTGTCCTGCACCATAAACAGCTCCACATCCACCCGCTCCGCCTGTGATGGTGAGTGGGATCTGATTTTGGCCGTGTTAGCTGATGATGATGGTCTTTTGCAAACCTTACTTTACGGGATAGCAAATGTAGAGTTTGAATAATCAATTGAATCATGATTTGTAAAATGTTCACTGAGTCACTGAAAGTAATCCTTCCCCCTGTACATTCAAGCTATGTGTATATGTGGACACCAAAGTAAGAAGTACAGCACCTTTGTGCTATTGAAGTGCTTCAGTCTGCAGAGTTTGAGTGTCTTGGGGAAGCATGGTAGCTTGTCTGGATATAGAGAGGGGTTTCAGTTCACAGCAGAGAACGTTTGAAGTGTCATCAGGTAGTCAGCAGTGTAGCACGTGTGTCTGTAGCTAACGGGAAGTTGAAACTGTGCACCGGCTCTTGACAAATTGCTTGGTCTGTCATTGGGAGTTGCTGGCAGGCGTTCAGTGCTGTAGACCGCCAATGCTGGCCGCCATTTTCTGGCATCAAGCAGCGGAGCGCAAGTCTCCCCTGTCATTTTGTTTAATGAGGCAAGACTCTGCACCCCAAAATGGGACGTGTAGCGACCAGGTCAGACACAGGTTTGCGTTTGATAAACAGCTGTTGCTGAAATGCTATGCCAGGGGAGAGAGCTTTTATTGTTGCAGACTGAATTGTGTAATTCTGTGCCCTAGTGGCTGATGTGAAGAACAGTGTTGACTATTGAGTGATTACACATGAAAGGGCAGTAGGTGTCTCCATTTGTTTATGAAATGTGCTTTCTTAAATAATTTCAATGGTATTGAAATACTGTTTTTACGGTCAGTATTTACCTAAACACATCCAGTAAATTAAATCTTGTAAGTCTTGTCTTTACATTTATTTTAAAAATTATATTTAAAATGTAAAATTAATAAAAATAAAATAACAGAAAGTTTGAATCTTATGTTCAGTAGATGTCAGTTTCACACTATCAGGACCTGAAGTATGTTTGAGTCTGTCCTTCGCTGAAACTGTCTTGCCTTGTGTTTTCAGGTTGCATTGTTGTACAGGATTTGGGAGGCCAGGATACCGCCGATTCAACCAGGGGGTGCTCAGTGGTTAAGCAAGAGGAGCTCTCAATCAAAGATACTGTGCAGGCACCACCTACACCTGCATTCAGTTCCACCGCCATGCCAAACACTGGAACCTCCGCAGAGGTGCCCTCCAGCAACCAGGCCCCTCCCTTGCATGGTAATACCCTCCCATAATGCATGCCTCTTAGAATGCACTGAAAAGCAAAATTCTGTGTCCTAAAATATTTTTGCTTAAATTCAGCTGTGTGTCATTTCTCCATCTTAAATCCTTTATGACGCTCTCGGGGGGGCATATCAGCCTATCAAAGAATTCTGCATGCTGGAAATTGGTTGTGCTGTCTTTCAGAACATAGCAGAAAAATGGCATCTGAAATGGGTTTTGTACTAGCCACTGGATGCCAGTCAAACCGGCCTGATGTTGTTTGAAGTTGTTAGAGTGAACTGGGATTAAATATGTCTGTATCCTTTATCTGTTTTTGTCACAGATACCCAGGAGTCCCCGGTATCCAGGGGCGTATCCACAGCTGAAGAGGAAGGTGCCAGAACCCCAGAGCCAGAGAGAGGAGAAGGACATGAGAAGGCAGTAGCAGGAGCAGGAGCAGGAGGTGCTGCTGAAGACAGGGGCAATCCTGCCAAGGGTTGGCCCGCCCTTTGTCAAGAGCCAATCGGCTCGTCCGCCGGGCCATGCCCTTCCCACCATCCCAGTCCGCCCCCCCTGAAACCCCGAAAGCGAGTGAGGAAAGAAGAAAAGAAAGCAAAAGAAGGGAAGAGAGCAAAAAAAGAAGAGAAGAGGGTGAAGAAAGGCCAGACGAAGGAAGTGGTGAAGGCAGTGGTGAAGGTGGTGAGTGGTGAAGGGGGTGGTGAGAGGGGCGGTGAAGGCTCCAGTGAAGGCTTCAGCCAAGGGGGCAGCCAAGGGAGGGGCAAAATTACCCCGATCCCCAAAGGTGGAAGTGCCAGTGCAGGAGGAAGAGGAGGATGAGGAAGATGACACAGCCAATGGTAACAGTATGCAACAGCAGGTTTCCCCAACCCTGATCCTGGAAGGCCGTAGTGTCTGCTGGTTTTCATTTTTTTACTCTGCACTAAATCTATTAATTAAAGTAACTGGCTTAAACCTAATCTGGAGTGAGTTCAGCAAGCAAAACATTTTGTTATGGTTTGCCATGGTTCCTATTGAACACTTTGTTTTCTCTCAACGTTGCACACCACTTTGCCATGATCTCAGAGGCGTGTCTGTTCCAGTTTGGTTGGCGTGTCAGGGCTGTATCCAGAAGCAGCGAGTAACGCATTTAAGAATCAATGTGAAATTGAACAAACTAGATCACCCTGTGGACCAGGGTATTACAGCGTGCACGGCAAATGGCAACAGTGTGTTACAGAATGTACAACCAGTGGTAACAGCACATTACAGAAGTGAAGATGTTTTATTTGTGATACCGGTGTACAGTGAAGGGAATTTCCTGTCGATGCTGATGCAGTCTAATTGTACTGCATTTTTTTGTGTAAAAAAAGCCAACTTACTCACATATACAAAACATATACTCTCTCTACGTCTGTAAGATATAATTCCTCAATTTAGTCTGGGTACCAAGTTATTGATGCTAATTAATGCTAAGTTAATGCTAAATTATTCATGCTAAGTTATTGATGCTAATTAATGCTAAGTTAAAACTAAACTTGCATCAATATATTTCACAGAAACTAAACAAGCACTGTTCCTAAGCAATGCTTCCCATGTTTTCCTACATTCGTTCAAGTAACTCGGCCCTGAGTTTCTTCATTTGGTCGTCTCATCTCTCATTAGGTTTAATCAAATACTATGTCACATCCCAAAATTGTGTTGTCACATCCCAAAAGTATATATGAAACAATTTGTATCAGTTTCATATTCTGTGTTTGAGCATAGCACAATCCATAAAGCATATGTAATCCCTATGATGTTGATTGATATTTAACATTATAAACTTATAAATCCTAAAACATGACATACAGTACTTACATTTACTGTATATGGCATGAGCACCATCACCTATAAACACATAATTCATATAAATTTGAAGAATTACACATACTTTCCAGTTTCAAACAACACTATGAGCAAAGGTCCAACCAGCCAGAACAACACATTGTTATTATGAGCATATATGAGCTGTTTTTTTGTAATGGATTTACTATGCACAAACATAGCAGTGGTCCTACTTGGATATGTAGTAAATTGGGGCTATGAAAAAATTCACTTACGTTGTTTTTTCATGTAAAGCAAACATACTGTATATGCTATTTGAGGAGTAAATGTTGAAGAGTTTAAATAGTGTATATCTTGAAAACATTTATTTACATATCACAGGCACTCCATCAGACCTCCGTCACAGACCTGGCAAGATTGCACACATCAATGACACGCACATAGTACTTTCTCTTGAGATGGACTACTAGACGACAAGATGACGAAACATAGGGCCAAGTTACTTGTTCGTTTCTGTGAAATATGTTGATGCACGTTTATTTGTACTTCTGATATCAATAATGTGGTACACTGACCAAATTCAGGAATTATATCTTACAGATGTACAGAGCGTGTATTATGTGAATTTTGATGTGAACAGTTTTAATGAAAGTGAAACCTGGGCAGACAGCAGCACAGACAATGATTCCATAATTGATGGTTATTTAAAAGCATTCATCATTATGATAGCATGTTTGATGCTGAAATGTCACGTTAAATGGAGAGCAGAAGTATTGACAGCGACATTGCTGGCAAATTAACAGATGAATAGTACTGTATATTGATCTGGTAATATAATCATAAAACATGTTCATTGTGTGGCATTCTGGAGTGAGGACAGAGCATTTGTTGTTGCTAATGTTAATCTCAAGATTTGTCATATATTACAGTCATATTTGCACAGATTATCTAACTTTAATGCATTGATTGTGGTAACGTTGCACAAGTTGATCTTTACTTACGGAGAATGTAGCTGTTTTGAAGTGAGCATTGTTCTTTTAAACTGTAGACGTAGGAAGCCATCCTTCTCACTTTAAATCCACTACTCATAACTTAGCAGTGCATGCCATGAGCTGGGCAAGCTCCATTGCTGGGGAGGGATACAGTGAGCATTAAATAGCCAGCTAACGGTACAGTACACCACTGGAATGATAGGTATGGGGTATCCCCTGCCAACCAGTAACTTAGCATACTTGCCATCCTAATAAAACTGTTAGATTGCGCTGTTGCATGCTGGCTGTTTTGGGACAGATTAAAAGTGGTAAATCGGGGATCTCTTGGGCGAGATCGAGAGGTTATGCCTGTACTCTTATTTTTCTGCTCGCAGGTGAAGTTCAGAGGAGAAGAATAGCAACGGAGGAGCAAGTGAAGTTCCCCCTGCTGAACGGGTAATGGAATGTTCCAGATCAACAGGAAGGGTTCAGTGTGTGAACCTGACCTGCCCTCTAGTCTAATGCGCCTTGCCGCCTTGTTCCCCCTCTGGGCAGGTGGAGGCGGGAGGTCCGTGTGCGGAGGTGTGAGAGCCGGCTGAAAGGGGAGACCTGGTACTACAGCCCTTGCGGGAAAAGGATGAAGCAGTTTCCCGAGGTCATCAAGGTAATGGCCACCTGTGTAACCAGCGCCCTTGGGCAGGAGCACCTTTGTGTGGCAGGCTGGTGTAGCAGTTAGGGAATGGGGGGCATGCAAGTTCAAATCCCAGGCCGAGATGGAGAGTCTGAATCGCATTCGTGATTCTCAGGCTGAATAAATCACATTCCTTGGTTAATATCACTGAATGAACTATGAACATTGGTGTGGTGTATATAACCATTGGAGAGTGTCGTCTTGGATCTGTGAAAATGGGCAGGTCATGTGTGAGGCACCGGTTCTCTTTTTTTCCTGACAGTATCTCAGTCGGCACCCAGTCACAGCAGTGACCAGGGAGCACTTCAGCTTCAGCCCCCGCATGCCCGTTGGTGATTTTTACGAGGAGCGAGAGACACCACAGGTCAGTGGGGGGGGATGCTGTGACATTAAAACAGCCTCCTTATTCTTATGTCAGATTGGAGACAAAATATGAATGCAGGAAAGCATTGACTTCCATTGTAATTCTGACCCTGATTATGTGAAGTAAGGTGGTATATCCCCCACAGGGTGTGGAGTGGTTCCTCCTGGCTGACGAACAGGTGCCCTCCATGATAATGGCCATTACAGGCAGGCGTGGTCGTCCCCCAAATCCGGACAGAGTCCGTCCCCGGGCCCGGCCTCGCCCCCGCGCGCCCCGCAACCAGGTGGGCCCCATCCGACGACCGGGGAGGCCCCCCAAGTTTAAGATGGTGGATCTGCTGAGCAATGTGGAAGCCAGACTGCTGAAGAAGCTGGAGGCGCAGGGTAAGGTTTGGGTGGTGGGGCAGTGTTGGGTCTCAGTTGAGTGGAGAGGGCACAAGGTTAGGGTGAGGTAGGTGGGGGGGCGGGAGCAGGATTGGGGCTAGGGGGATGCAAGTTTAGGGATAGAAGTTATTTGTAGCTATATACACTATATGGCCAAAAGTCAGTGGACACCTGACCATCACACCTATATGAGCTTGTTGGACATCCCATTCTATCCCATTAATATGGACATTAAGTTGGACCCCGCTCTGCGGCTATGACAGCTGCCACTCTTCTAGGAAGGCTTTCCACAAGATTTTGGAGTGTGTCTGTGGGAATTTGTGCCCATTCAGCCAAAAGAGCTTCTGTGAGGTCAGGCACTGATGTTGGACAAGAAGGCCTGGCTCGCAATCGGCGTTCTAATTCCTCCACCAAACTTTACAGTAGGCACTATGCATTCCGGAAGGTAGCGTTCTCCTGGCATCCGCCAAACCCAGATTCGTCCATCAGACTGCCAGATAGTGAAGCGTGATTCATCACTCCAAAGAACACATTTCCACTGCTCCAGTTGCGGCGTGCTTTACACCACTCCAGCCGACGTCTGGCATTGCGCATGGTGATGTAAGGCTTGTGTGCAGCTGCTCGGCCATGGAAACCCATTCCATGAAGCTCCCGACGGACAGTTATTGTGCTGATGGTGCTTGCAGAGGCAGTTTGGTACTCTGTAGTGTAGGGCTGTCCCCGACTAAAACAAATCTTGGTCGACCAACAGTCGTCCGTTTTTTTCAATTGATCGAAAAGTTTTTTCTATATGACACACTCTATTTGTTTGAATAAATACAACTATATGCACACTGCGCTTGTCTCGTGTTTTATAACTTTCTTAAGTGAATGACACAAATGAGTAACAATAGGCTAATTACTTTATGGAGCCGGAGTTCAAGATTACCTGAAAGAAAGCTTTTATTTGACCACAACCATAACACATTCTAATGCGTAGGGTATGTTTTATTTAATTAACCAGGTTGGTCTCATTGGGATTTAAAATATATTTTGCAAAACAAATTAATGATCACACATAGCCTAATGTCTTAAATTGTAGCCTAAAGCTGAACATAAAGTCGCTATAGCCTATCGAAAATAACTTACTTAAGTCGGAGACCATCCGATGGCCTACTTCCCCAGTCGTTTCATGTTATGGCACACGAACACTAGCTTGTCCACATTTTTGGGCAGAAGGCTGCTCCTCGATTTATTAACAATAAACCATGCCTTGGAAAACGTTCTTGCAAAGTTCCACTTTTGTTTTGGTCAGCACTCGTCGGCCCCGCTCTGTGAGTTTGCGTGGTCTACCACTTCGTGGCCGAGCTGTTGTTGCTCCTAGGTGCTTCCACTTCACAATAATAGCACTTACAGTTGACCGGGCCACATCTAGTAGGGCAGAAATAGGGCATCCTATGACAGTGCTGCGTTTAAAGTCACTGAGCTCTTTACGAACCATTCTGAATTTGTCTGTGGAGATTGCATGGCTATGTGCTGGATTTTATGCACCTGTTGGCAATTGGTGTGGCTGAAACACCTGAACTCAATAATTAGTAGGGGTGTCCACTGACTTTTGGCCATATAGTGTAGCTCTATGGTGCTAATGATAGCTAGCAAGCTAGTCTCACCATATCTAGCAATATCTAGATGGCTGGCTAACTTTCACAAAAAGCAAGCTAGCTAACCAACTTTTTAGTTTATCTAGCCAGCCAACTAATGTAAAGACAAGCTACTTCTAGCACCCTGCTTCAACTGTCAATTCAGCTGACACTGGTTACTACACCTCACTCGTGATGTTAGTCACATGATGCTTGATTACTAGTGATTTTTCCAGCAGGAAAATGACACCGTCAGGGTGGCCACAAACTGGACAGCCAATCGCCGTCCCACAGTGGCACTCCTGGCCACAGCCGAAACTGGCACGGACGGTGGCCAGTGTTGGACATTGTAACCACTAGACCACCCGGGAGGCCCCTTATTTTATTTTTTTAACTGGGTGATTGTTTTTGAGTTGTGTAGAGGAATGCCCCCACAGAGTCCTGAATTCTGATCACCAGGAGAGTCCGTGGTTCAGGTAGAAAGACAGCTCTGTGCAGATACAAAGATGTATTTTCTGCATTTGCAGACACCCTGAGCGAAGAAGAGAAGGAGAAGCTGATGAAGATGAAGAAAAAGATGAAGAGAAAGGTATTTAAGAGTCTCGCTGAATTGCTCAAGGAACATCCTCACCTGTGTTTGCAGATGTGCATGTGGGCTCATCCAGGGTGATTTTGTCGGCCTAGTTTGTGCTCAGATTGGATCACAGCGTCAATAAATATGCATCAGTATGCCTTAAAAGTATGTACATTTTCATATAATATTGTGCAAGTCAGGTCAAGTAACCCCGTAAAAAATCTAAGCAAAACTTTGAGGAATAGGGTGAGACAGCTGGTAAATTACTATAATCGACAGTTGCATCAGAGTTGTCTGGCTCAAGGTTTTCAAAAGACAATAAATATGCATTTAAAATGTTTTGATTTATGTATTATATTTCTCATATATAATTAATGTACTGTTCCTAGTGAGCCTTCCCATCTAGACGTGCTGCATGTACCCCTCATGTTCTGTTCTAAGCAGTTCAATCCCCTCTCCAGAAATAAACGTTATCGTCCAATCTCCCTGATATCTGCAGACTACAAAATTCCAGAGATCTTACCTCCTCATTATGCAATCCTAATAAAAACGTGCTGTATTGCTCATACACTTATTTGCTATTTTTTTTACACTGCATCTTCTTATTGGTCCAGTTTACTTTTTTTGCATGCGTATTCCATTTTCTGGTTTTCATTCTATTTTTAAAGGTGTGCATTTTAAAGGCATGCCAGTTGACTTTGATCTCCAGGATGGTCAGCGTGTGCATTTCTTGTACTCCAATTGGTGTCTGAAGGGAGGGATTGTGAAAGAAGTTTGTCTTTTATTTCCTCTCAGGCTAGGAACAAAAGAAAGGAGGACGCTAAGAATAAAAAGATCAGGCAGGAGAAGCGGAAAGCCAAGGTGAGTGCTTGTAAATTTAAAAGTCTGCATGTGTCTGGCAATATACTCCCATCAGAGTCAGTGTATCTCAGCGGGACTGACCATTTGTTTTCAGGTTATAGCAGAGCCTGAAAGAAATATGTGTTTATGCCACGTCAGAGATGATGACATAATTCAATTTGTGTGTTGGCGTCTCGTCCTGTTGCAAACCACTTTTTCTTGTGTCTCCCATGTGAGAACAGCTGGAAAAGGCAAAGGAATTGAAAGAACAGGAAGAGAGGGAGGGTACCCCAGAGCCGAGTGCCCCTAAACCTACACCGGAGCCCAAGAAGCAGAGGAGGAGGAAGCCGGTGAAGGTTGAGGAGAGGGCTGAGGAGAACGGGAAGCCTGAGAGGGCAAAGAGGGGGTGCGGGGCGCGGAGCAAAGCCAAGGCCCTGGCCAAGGCTAAGGCAGAGGCGGAGGCGCAGGCCCAGGCCGCTGTAGCTGCCAGGAGGCAGGCAGAGCGGCGGGCACAGGCACAGCGTCGCCTGGAGGAGAGGAAGAGGCAGCAGCTGCTTCTGGAGGAGCTGAAGAAGCCCACAGAAGACATGTGCATCACCGACCACAAGGTGGGAACCATAACTTTCACTTTGAGTGGGAACTGCAGCCCACAGACTGCACCACAAGTTTCACTATGAGTGGGAACTACAGCCCACAGACCGCACCACAACTTTTACTTTCAGTGAGAACTGCAGCCCACAGACTGCACCACAACTTTCACTTTGAGTGGGAACTGCAGCCCACAGACCACATCACAAGTTTCACTATGAGTGGGAACTGCAGCCCACAGACTGCACCACAAGTTTCACTTTGAGTCGGAACTGCAGCCCACAGACCACATCACAAGTTTCACTTTCAGTGGGAACTGCAGCCCACAGACCACATCACAAGTTTCACTATGAGTGGGAACTGCAGCCCACAGACCACATCACAAGTTTCACTATGAGTGGCAACTGCAGCCCACAGACCGCATCACAAGTTTCACTTTGAGTGGGAACTGCAGCCCACACACTGAACCATAACTTTCAATTTGAGTGGGAACATACCACTTTGTGTGTCTGCATACTACATTGTGTGTGTTTGTGTGTATGTAACTGACTGTGGAGGTTTGTGTGTGTGTTTGTATACATGTCCCTGTGTGTGTGTTTGTATATATGTAACTGTGTTTAACTGTGTGCATGTTTGTATATATTTAACTGTATATATGTAACTGTGTTTAACTGTGTGCGTGTTTGTATATATTTAACTGTATATATGTAACTGTGTTTAACTGTGTGCGTGTTTGTATATATTTAACTGTATATATGTAACTGTGTTTCCCCAGCCGCTGCCACTGTTCTCTCGGGTGCCGGGCTTGGTGCTGTCGGGTCAGGCCTTCTCGCACTGCCTGATGGTGGTGGAGTTCCTGCACAGTTATGGGAAGGTAGTGGGGCTGCAGCTGCCCCAGGACGTGCCCAGCCTCTGCACCCTTCAGGAGGGGCTCCTGGGCCTTGGAGACAGCCAGGGGGGGCTACAGGACCTGCTGGTGAAGCTGGTGCAGGCTGCCCTGCGTGACCCTGGGCTGCCCCCTTATTACCAGGTAAACCAGTCCAGCTTCCCTCCCACAGTAGAGTTTACACTGCTGACCTTACAGTCCTGAATGTACACAATAATAAATAGACTTCTGAGCTCAGCAGTGTGCCGCAGGTGGTGGTATGTTTTTAGTGTTTGCCTTTTAAATAAAGTACTTTTCTGAAACATAAGCATGACTTTAGTGTTTGTGGGGGATGGATATTGTATTTTAACAAGGCTACATAATTTATTGAACTAGCTACAGTACCTGCAACTACATTTACTGAACAAGGTCTATTGCAAAGATAGTTATCATATTGGTGTCATACCTGCTTGCTTTGGCGTGCATGCAGTCCTGGCTGTTGATTGATTGCTTTGGCATCTTGGCAGTCGGTGAAGATCCTGGGGGAGAAGCTGGTGGATCTGGAGCTGAACCGCAGCAGTGTGACGGAGGGTCTGCGCATATTCCTGGAGTCGCGCGGATTCGAGGCTGATGTTTGCACCAGCCTGCGCACCAAGCCCTTCCAGGCCCTTGCCCCCGACGCCAAGGCAGCCATGCTGGCCTTTCTAGTGGATGAGCTGAACGGCAGCAGCATCGTCATCAGGTCCTTATGATTCTTCTTAAACCGGGGGACTCACTCCACTGGCTGTCACTGTTTTCTGTGTGTGAATCGATTGTCTGCACATAGAGGGATGGCTGGCCTTCTCGTTTTTAGGAGTCCTCATCTTCTCCCTCACCCACCCTCTCTCTCCCTCTCCTTCTTCCTCCCGCTCTCCCTTTCTCTCTTTCTCTGCCTTCCCTCCCTCCCTTCAAAGATATTGTCTGTATCAGTGGCAGTCTTTTGGGATTGTGTGTTTAAAGCTGTACGTTCTGCAGATGATCAGATTCATTGAACTTTTCTTCCTTTACAGTGAGATTGATAAGACACTGGAGAACATGGCTATCTATAGGAAGAACAAGTGGGGCATTGAGGGCAAACTGCGCAGGTAACCGTGGCCTCCGCCTGAGTCTGGCTTTCTCTCCTCTGATGTTTTTATGCCTGATTCTCACCCACTCTGAATCTACGCTTGATTTTTACCCACTCTGAATCTACGCTTGATTCTCACCCGCTGTATTCATGCCTGATTCTCACCCATTATTTTTCTTATGCCTGAGTCTGACCCACTTTGTTTTAATTTCCGATTCTCACCCTTTGTTTTTATGCCCAATCTCACTTGCTGTGTTTTAATTGTCACGCTCTGATTTAATGTATTGATTCTCACCCACTTTTGAGTGTACATCCTAATATTGTCCGCTCTGAACCTAGGCGTGATTCTCCTGCTCATAGTGCATACCTGATTCTCACCTGCTCAGTTTATGCCCGGTTGTTATCCGCTGTGTTTACGCCCGCTCGCTGCCTGCTCTCTGTGCCAGGCTGAAGGCGGTGTTGGCGCGGCGGACGGGACGCTCGGAGGTGGAGCTGTGTCTGGAGGAACGGAGGCGCAGTGCCCGTGTGGCGGAGGAGGAGAGCTTGAGCCTGGAGGAGAGTATGGTGCTGGAGAGGGGCGGCCGCCGCGCCCGCCTGGATGAGACCAAACTCAGCGAGGTATAGCGTGGGGACGTGAGGCTTTACTGTATCACTGTGTCTCTGTTAAAGGACTGGCACAATAAATGGCTTTACTCACAGACGGGCGCCACTGAGCCTTCAGAATCTCTGAGAAAATGCTGCCGGATGTCCAGGCACTGTTGCACTCACTTTTCAACTGTGCCTGTTCCTGTTCTGTAGGGAGAGAGCCCCACCACTGCCAGTATCCCTGAACTGGAGAGACAGATCGATAAGCTAACCAAGGTACAGAGCTGCAGCACTATTCGCCTATGAATTTGTGCATGTGTGCTATATTTTCAATTGGAGAAAACCTTGTGGGTGCTGATGTCCTTGTGTGTGTTAATGATTTTGTGTGCGGTGTGTGTTGATTATTTTGTGTGTAGTTTGTATTGATCTTTTTTTACAGTTCGTCTTGATGTTCTTGTGTGCGATGTGTGATAATGATCTTGAATGCGTTGTGTGCTTTCTGTCTCAGCGTCAGGTATTTTTCCGTAAGAAGTTGCTACAGTGCTCCCACACCATGCGGGCGGTGTCTCTGGGCCAGGACCGGTACCGGCGCCGATACTGGATTCTGCCACACCTCGGGGGAGTGCTGGTGGAGGGAGCAGAGGAGATCCTGGGTGAGGCTGCAGGGCCCTGGCCGGGTTCTGATCTCTGCGCTAATCACGGTTGTGGGTTTAAATTCTGACAAAGGCCCCCTTGAGCACAGTACTTAACCCGAACAGCTTCAGTAAATACTCAGAAGTTGAAATGAATAATATGCTTGTAATAATAATAACAAACATGTACAGCTGCGAGCAGCAATCCCAGGTGCCAACCACCTGCAGTCATCAATGATCATGTCCACATGACCCCCCTATACAGAGTAACCTGAAATGAAACATTTTTGAAACTTGCATGGCTATGTAATACATTTGGCTAATTTGCATATTTATTTTCAAGAGGCTAAAATTGATTGACTTGTAGCTGCCCTGTTTTTTCACCTAGAAATGATTGCATTACTCCAATCTGTGATCTGAATCAGTGCAAAGGCATAGCACATTTCTTATGAATTGGTGATATGTGATATGCTTGATTTTTGAAAATTTGGGACGTCTTAGAAAAATCTATATGGCCACCATAACATGACTTTTGGCCATGGTGTTTCATGATTTCAAAAAAATCATTTGATTTTGCAAATCTGACGACTGTTGGCCTATTGATTACGTGCACTCAAAGTGGCGGAAAATCCAATATGTGTCAAATATGTTAACCACGAATGGATGCACATATGTACCAATATGCAAATTCTTCAGACCTCTACAATGCACAGTATTTTAGTTATGACGGTTTAAAAATTGGCTGAAAATCTATGTTTAGAGCAGCACTGTGAGACCATGTTTGCAGTAGCCTACTGATGTCTACTCTCCTGTGTTTTGATTGATTGATTGATTGATTGATTGATTGATTTTGATTGATTGATTGATTGATTGATTGAAAAAAAAAAAAGTACAACTACAGTAGGGTTCCAGCACCTATGGTGCTTGGGTCCCTAAAAAAAACAAGATATTTAATATATAATATAATAATAATATACGCCATTTAGCAGACGCTTTTATCCAAAGCGACCACTGTCCACATATGTACATTGCCCTGGATGCGGACATATTGATAGTATCCTTATTGCATTGGAGGTTCAATGGCTAGCATTAGTGAGGCTTATAGGAGTCATAGGATCGTAGATTCCATTGTTTTGGGAGTAATAGCGCTTCCCTGCCGTGTGTCACAGGGTCAGGTGATGTGCTTGTGAAGGAGGAGGAGCCCCAGGTCCTAGCTGACCCCATCTCACCTGTGAAGACTGAGCCCACACTGGACCCCCCTGCGCCCCTCCCCACCGCTGCCGCCCCTCCCCAGCAGGAGGAAGACGCCCTCCCTGGCACAGCGTCTCTGATGAGCAGCCCCCGCGGTCGAGGCCGGCCCCGCAAGATCAAGCCCGAGGTGGAGCTTCACCTGAGAACTGCCAAAAACCGCCGCCGGCGACGCAGCAGCAAGCCCGGGCCGGGGGAATCTGCCGACGGCGACTTGGCCAAACAAAACGGGTATGACGTCACACAGTCCGCATTCCTGGCCTGGCTCGGCCAATCCCAGGGCACGGTCGGCGACGGGCTGTCCGGGGTGTGTTCCCAGGATGGTGACAGCGTGAAGGAGATGGCCGAGAGACACGGACAGTGGTTCAACCTCCTGCCCAAAACGCCCTGCGATTCCTCCTCGCTCTCCCAGCCCTCCCTCCCAAACTCTGCCTCCAAAGACCCGGCAACGCCTTCAGGCCTCCTGTCCAGCTTCGCCTTTTCCCCCCTGCAGGTGAGTCATTAGCGCCACCATCTGGCCCTTCCGCACCATAGCAGCAGCCCTGCCAACCGGTACGCATTCTGCTTACCATGCACACATTTAGGGACTGAGTCTGATTTGTTTCAGAGGGTCTGAGTTTGTTTGGAGTGTATATCCTGAGTCAAAGCACTCTGTTGATAGGCTGACCGCAGGGGGCATGCGGATCACTTGTTTTAATTGCGTTTTCTACGTTTCTCTGCTCTTCCCCGTCCCTGCTGTCTTGCCTGCTGTTCCCCCAGATGTGCTCCACCCCTCTCCAGAAGCCGGGCGGAAGGCGGAGGAGAGCAGTGGCCCAGCCCTGACCCCCACTGCTGACCCCTCTGCCCTCGGCTACTCCATCCCTACAACCAAGCGCCGCGGCCGCCCCCCCTCCAAACTTCTCCAGGAGATCGAGCAAAAGTACTTCATCCAGCTGGTCCCGCGCCCCATCCCTAAAGGTGAAAGCCATGCCCCCCCTTCTGAACACCTCCCCCCGCTGTACTCTAGCTCACACCTTAAACAGCCCCTCTTATCAAAGGGCTTTAGAGTTAGTGCGTAACGTCATGCATTTAACATGTTTATAGCAGTCAGTACTTTATTTTTATGCTTTTATCCCAACTCAAAAATGTGGTATGCCCAATAGTATTCTAAGCCGCGCTCGCCGCAACCTCTGCTGTCAGTTCGGCAGAGCGTACACAAGCACGTGCTCTCCCCTCGTGATGTCAGCCACTGCTTCTTTTCACACCGCTGTCTACAAGTTAAGCTCAGACATGAGTGGGAGGAAGACACTTTGTGTGGAACTTTGTACCGGTAGACTCTGGGCGCCTGATTGACCAGCAGGGGGCGTGGGATGAGGAATGGACAACCCGGCTGACTTAATCCCTCCTTCCCTGGGCGACACTACTGCCAATTGTGCGTCCCTGTAGGGCTGCTGGCCACAGTTGTCACTGGCATGGTCTGGATTTGATGAGCTACCCGGGATGAGCTGCCCAGCAGCCCGGGTGCTTGTAATGTCCAGGCACTTGTACTGCTCTGAGCTCTGACTTGATACCTCTCTCTGCAGGGATGGTGCGTGGGTGGTGGCGCATCAGAGACCCCGAGGAGCTGTCGGCCGTGGTGGAGGCACTACACCCGCGGGGCATCCGTGAGAAGGCCCTCCACAAACATCTGTCCAAGCACAGCGAGTACCTGGCTGAAGTGTGTGCCCGCACCATGAGCGGTGAGTATTGCCTTGGGGGGGCTGGGGGGTCTGCCACGAGGAGGCCAAACACAAGGACAGGGGCCGTGACGGAGCAGGGCAGGCCCACTGTAACGATGCATCCGTTCCCCAGACCCTGTGTTCCAGGAGAGGGTGGAGCCAGACCCTGCCCTGGCCCAGGCTGTGCAGGAGCCCTGGTTGGAGTCGGTGGTGGCCATGCAGGCGGATGTGAGGGTGTTGCAGTGGGTGGAGGACCTGGAGCAGAGGGTCCTCATGGCTGACCTGCAGCTGAAGGTGAGGGCAGGCAGCAGTGCCGAGCACACAGGGGTAGGGGGGATAGTCATGTCCCTGGTGGGCGCTGCTGTTTTGTAAAGTGGGCCTGAAAATGATGTTTCCCAGCTGAATACGTCATATACGTTTTTATTATTTAAATAATTTGTCCTGTGAATATGTCCGGCCTCTAAATGCACAAGTGACATGTTTCGTAATTGAATTTTTTCATCTCTGACGATTACTTCTACCGGTTCCCCCAAGCAACAGAAGGGAGCATGTTTTCCCGGCTCTCCTCTTGTGTTTGTAGCCTCCGCACGCTTTGCATCTTGTCAGTTAAACCCAAACAGTGGAATTCCACTGGCAGGTTCCCGGAGGTACCGCAGAGCCCAGAGCGCTGTCATCGGTCTGCACTGACCCACCCCCCGCTCCAGCCATTTCACCACTCACACTTCACCCGTGTCAATTTAATCCAGTGGCGACAGTGTCAATTCTCTGCTGTTGCTGTGGCATGTGTTCGGTTTCCCGGGCGCCTCTGCTCTGCTCTCCGCTCTCCGCGGCCCATCTTTGCAGCCCTCTGATCCGCTGGGACCCTCCCTCTCCCCATCTAACGTGTAATCTGCATCCCCAATGTCACCACAGATTCCCTGGTAATGGGCAGCTCCCGCATTGCTTCCATCTTCTCACTAGGAGGTTCTAGGGTTCTAGTTGTCAACAGGAGTTTCTGGTTCCATAATACTTAAGTCTTTTAAGTGCAGGTATACCTATTTAGCGCAAAGGGACGCAAGCAAGCAGAACAGAGCAGTCAATGAAAAAATGGTTAGGGTTGCTTTAGGGTTAGGGAACGTTGCTTTAATGTTCAACTAGGCATACATTCCTTAATTGAACGTAATCATTTCTCGCCCTTTAAACCAAAAGAACATACGCACAATGTGCATCATAATTTTAACAAAAAGCAGCCAATCAAAACATGTAAGCAAGTGACACGTAAAAAACTTTCATTCAGTGTTCCACATTAAATGAACATAAGCATGAATATGGCAGTGTCTGAATACGATGCGTGCAAGTCGAACGCTCAGCACAATCCATAGGTTATTTTTCAAGGGTGCAGCGTGCGAGAAACAGTCAACAATGGAGTAGCTTAAAAGAAGCCATATTTGCCAACCATGGTTGCGTAAAAATGCTTTTAAAGCAAAGGTAAAACACAAAAGTAGCATACGCAATATAAAGCTCTTTGTTATCACGCTTGAAAATAAGCGAGCACTTTTGCTAAAGAATACAGTGTGAGATATAAACAACAGCAGAACAAGATCAAAACATTTTGCAAAAGAAACCAAAGGTACCAGGTCACTGAAAATCAGATCCCAATTCCTGCTTGTTTGATTATTGGTTCATTTAAACTATGTTTATAAGGTTTGTTGCCTATTTACAAAATAAGGTGATAGTAATGATACGATTCCAATCAAATTACTGAAAAAGATTCAAATTATTTGCATTGGTTTATTTTTATGTCAAGTTCAACGTTACAAGCATTTCAGAGTTCTGATGGACTTCCATTCCCATGTGCTCATATCTCAGAAGTCCTGCTGTAGTTCCATGACATTTAGACATGTTATTTTGTGTTAAATAGCCACTGTCATTGCCTGTTCGTGGTGTTGGATGAATGTGTCAAACTTTTAACAATTTTATTTATGTGGGGGTGTTCATTTTAGGAGGCCCAGAGATAAAAAAGTTTCTCTATAGAATCTTTACGCACCCGTATTGGTTGGTCTTTTACGAGTGTGAGCTGCCTATCACGGTCGCGGTTCGAAACCTGACTGTACCAGACCGGCCCTGGTGGAGAGTCCCGATCGGGGGCAGTGTTTGGCTGTCTGCCCCCGGGGGAGGGAGGAGGGTGAGCCGGCATGAACTTGCTGAGAAGCACGTAAGGGTGTCTCCAGAACTTGGATGGGCGAATTCCATCTCGAAGGAAGCGGAGTTCGCTGCCCTTGGAAAAATGTGTTCGCCTCGTAGAGACGAGCGGTAAATTTGTGTGCGGAGGGCAAATCGAAATAAATCGAGGGTATAATTGGCCACTAAATTGGAAGAAAAATGGGGGGGGATCAGAAACATTTAAAATAATTATAATAATTATCTGTGTTGTGACTCTGTGATGCTTGAGGTGCTGCCCCCTTGTGCACAGGGGTGGCACTGCAGGGATAGGGCGGAGCTTCATCACACACTGCTCACTTTGTATTTTAAGAAGGTTCCGCAGATGGAGAGGAGCGACGGTGATGATATCACGGAGTCGGCTAACTCAGCACCTCAGGTACTCTCCCCGGGCGGCCTGCGCGGGAGCATGTGGGTAAGACCCCCCCCACGGGCGACCAGTTTGATCCAGATCTACACAAAAATATAGTTTTACATTTTTACATTTTAGGCTTTAGCAGAGCGACTTACAATGAGAGGAAAGGAAAATATCAGGAAAAAACGAACACCCCCCAAATGTCTGCTCGAGCGAAAGGCTGAAGTACAGTGTGTATAATGTATGTAATGTTTAAAGATAAAGGTTAGGCAGGTAAGGGTAAAAAAATGCATGTAATGTTAGGATGGCTTAGTCGACGGCAGGATTTTAAAAGTAATTTTTAAAAGTATTTAAAGTTGAAAGGAGGAGGGTCCTTGTGTAAATATATTTGGGTATATAACCAAAAAACAAATGTTCAGAATCAAGAAAGATATTTCCACAGTGACCTTAGTATGCGGAACAAAGAATATTCTGATTGGACCGTTTGATTAAATATTGAGCAGGTTAAGAAAAATGCCACAGGGGGGTGCCATTGTTCAGGACATGGCTTGTTGTGGTAGTGCAGTCTGGCTACAGTGAACTGTAGGAGTTTCACTGGAAAAGAAACCGAGTGGACGAGGGATCGTCTGTGTGGGGAGGATCAAACGCCACTCAGGGGGGGTTCCCCTGCTCCCCCGCCCCGCTGTATAGGGGATGGGGGGTACAGTAGTCCTCCAGGGTCCTCCAGATCGTATTAACCCTCCATCCTTCTTTCGCCTTCTGTCCCCTAGGATAACCTCCTCTGACTTAACCAAATGTCTCTTATTAATGCCTTCAGTAACCTTGGTGACAGGCCTCTGCCCCCCCCACACTTCCTGTTACCTTCTCTAGGGGATTGAGTGATCGTGCAAAATCAAGGACACACTCTTGGAATGCCTCCTGGGAAAGCCCTCATAAGTGCATTCTGGGAATTTAATTCTATGTAAATACTTTGTTGAGCCAGAGCAACGGCTGCAGTTTATTTGCAGGTTTGTGTTTGCATACAGGGCTATAATTGGAATTGGTGGGTGGGGGTGTTTAAAGGAACATGATGAAGCTGTTCTGGTCAGTGAGTCCTTGGTTTTCCGAGAGCCCCGTCCCCCATGCTCTCACTGTCTAATGGTTCAAGGGATGCTTCAGAACAAGGGATGTGTGTTACCAACTAAGAGTAAACACAGCGTGTTTGGGCCTGTGCATGTGGGCTTCCATATGTGTGGTGTGAAGTGTATGGTAGAGTGTGTATGTGTGAGTGGTAGATGCGGTGCAGAAGTACACATGTGTATGTGTGCGTGAGTGTGCATGTGTGTGTATGTGTATGTAGTGGTGCGTGAGTATGTGTGTGTATGTTTGGTAGAGCGCGTGTAAGTGCTTAAGTGTGTAATAGCGTGTGTGCGTGGTAGAGCATGTGTGTGTGATGCAGTTAGAGGGAGGATAGGTGACTGCTGAGTGTATGTGGGGGGCGGGGGTCTGTCAGATTTCAAAACTGCAGCACTGTCAACACAAAGTTACTATGGAAACATAACTGCTCACAAAATAGTTTTAGGGACAGGGTTCCCACGCATCAAGGAAAAACCTTGAAAATCATTGAAAATTATTCTGTCTTGGAAAGTCATGAAAACGTCATGGAAATTTCTGATTCCATGTAACATTATTATTTTTTCTCCTTTACCGACTTGTCAACACGATTTTTCTTGCATGGGGTTTTTCAACGGATTCTAGCTAACCTTTGGGTGCTGAATGCAAATCTGGCATTAGTTTTTGCCTATCACATCAGGCTTTTGAACTATGAAAAAGCATTATTTTTGAGAAAACAGCAATTTTACACTTGAAGTTGAACAACACTGTTGCATTAGAAGATCGATAGATGCAAAAATGTTTACAATTAGAATATTTAATTGTAAAACTTACAATTAGGTAGAGTCTTAACAGCAGATTAGGTAGTGTCTTCACAGCTGCAAATCACAAAAAACATAAACTTATGTAAAACATGTTTTTATGACTTAAAACATTTGTAAAATTATTTTAAGGCCCTAAAGGAAGTAGTTTTGGTGAGAATAATCAAGCTTTTGCTGTTTTATCCCCACCAAGATTGCCAGACTGGATGGTCAACTTTTGTAAAATACATGAATATGGAGCATAGATAGCACAAAAACTTGATGTGATAGAGCAAATTTTAGCTCAAATTTGGATTCAGCAGCCCAAAACCAGTTTCCAAAGTCCATGCAAGAAAGATTTTTTTTTTTTTTTTTTTTTTTTTTTTTGTAGGCCAAAACCAGTTTCCAAAGTCCATGCAAGAAAGATTTTTTTGTATTACTGCAAAATGTCTGTTCCCTGCCACCGTTGTTGCCACCTGCCACGGCTGTTCTCACACATACACACACACATACACAATGAGATGTGTATTTGCACTGGCAACAAAGCCTTTTAACTTATGAAAGCATCAGTCGCAAAAAACAATGTCATTGAAAACCTTAAATCTGTCATTGAAATGTCATGGAAAATGGACATTTGATTTGAGTGGGAACCCTGTAGGGAGCATCTCCCCGAATTCACTTTGTTACCGCACCGCTCAGAATGCGGACTGGCACAAATTGGGCAAGCGCTTCTTTTCAGGAGGTGCATTCAAGACCAACTCCCCACCTCCACCTCTTCTCTCCACACAGTGCTTTACCTTGCCCGAGGCGGACTCCACGCGGACAGACCTGGAGTACCACGACCACGTGGTGGAGGCCCAGGACGACTGGCTCACGAAGACCAAGAGGGAGTGGTCTGGCTTTCTGCGGCTGCCCAATAACCCTCTGGACCTGGCGATGCTGCGTTTGGCGGCGCTGGAGTGCAGCATTGAGCGGCGCTACCTGAAGGAGCCGCTCTGGAACCTGGCCGAGGTGGTGCGCCTCGCCCCCCTCACCCCGCCCCCCGGGGACCAGCCGCTCATAGATCTAGAGAGGTAGGGACAGAGAGGTGTGTGTGTGTGTGTGTGTGTGTGTGTGTGTGTGTGTGTGTGTGTGTGTGTGTGTGTGTGTGTGTGTGTGTGTGTGTGTGTGTGTGTGTGTGTGTGTGTGTGTGTGTGTGTGTGTGTGCGTGTGTGATACTGTGTGTGTGAGAATGTGTGCATTTACTTTGTGTGTGTGTGTGTGTGTGTGTTAAGGGTGTAACGGTTCACCAAACTCACAATTCTGTCCGTACCTCGGTTTTGGGGTCACGGTTTGGTTTGATATTGGTTTGGTCTGATATTTCTACATTTTTCTTTCTGGAAGGAAAAATTAAAAAATGTTTAAAAAATTTAAGCTATTTCTGGAAAAAGAGAGTTACTCCATCCAGTCTTACTAGGAGGGTTGCCTGAGCAAAATGTTCATTGCAGTGAAAAAGCTCAATAAAAAAGACCTAGAGGGGCGGCGGATGCCGTAGCGGTCTAACGCGCCACACTTTGGTGTGGCGTGCGCTGCCTGTCAGGGACGTGGTTCGAAACCCGAGTCTCTACCAGGTCGTTAGCCCCGATCGGAGGCGGCATTTGGCTGCCAGGAATGTGTGTCTCGTTCCCGGAGGACGGGCGGCGGACTCGTGGGGGTGGGGAATTGAAATAAATAGAGCGCATAATAAAAAAAAAAGTAAAAAACCTAGAGCTCAAAGAATAATCCAGTTTCAAGCGATCGGATTCAGCGGTGAGCGTCTGCGTCTGAACATCAACATTTTGTCACTATCACTGATATCAACGTCGGGGGGATGTCTTCACAGATGCGTTGGCATGTTCAGAGTGTTCTAAGACTGTGTTTTTTTTATTTTTTTATGAGTGTTTTTGTACATGCATGTTTGCTTGCGTGTCCATTTGTGCATCTGTGTGTCTTCTGCAACACGTCAGAGGCTGTAAAATTTTAATTTTAATCGTTTGTTTCAAAACATCTCTCTTTCCTCTCCATCTCTCTCTCTCTCTCTCTCTCTCTCTCTCTCTCTCTCTCTCTCTCTCTCTCTCTCTCTCTCTCTCTCTCTCTCTCTCTCTCTCTCTCTCTCTCTCTCTCTCTCTCTCTCTCTCTCTCTCTCTCTCTCTCTCTCTCTCTCTCTCTCTCTCTCTCTCTGCAGTGTGGAGAGTGAGATTACTCCACGATTGCGGTTGTGGAGGCAGGCATTGGATCGTTGCCGTAGCTCCGCCCAGCTCTCTCTGTGCCTCCTGCAGCTTGAGCGCTCCATCGCCTGGGAGAGATCGGTCATCAAAGTGGTGAGGAGGAAACTGTACCTCTCCTCTCCTCCCTCCCTCCCCTGTACCTGTCCCTCTCCTCCCTCCCCTCCCTCCCCTGTCCCTGTACCTCTCCTCTCCTCCCTCCCCTGTCCCTGTCCCTCTCTACCTCACCTCCCTCCCCTCCCCTGTCCCTGTACCTACCTCACCTCCCTCCCCTAGCATTCCCTCTTTATTTCCTGCTTGTGCTCTCAGTGTTGTCTCTAATACCATCCACAGCCTATCTCTGTAAGTATGTATTGGTGTCAGCACTGAACTGTGGTCAGCAGGTCATGAATCTCTATCCCAAATCAAGATGTATTTCTATAGCACGTGTACAAGGCATTTGTCACAGTACGCTTTACAGCAGACCCCAGCCTGAACCCCCACAAAAGCGAGCCAAAGCTGAGAGCGGAAGGGAAAAACTCCTTATGTTGAACAAATCGGAAGAAGCCTCTTAAGAGGAAGCAGACTTTGCAGGGAGGGCCCTTCCTCCTCTGGCTGGCTCAGGGTCTGAGTTTGTAATGGCCAACAATGGTCAATGAGACTATGTGCCATACAATTAGGATCCTGATTAAGCACAATACATTACGATTATCGTGCGTAATTTGTTTGCTCACAAGCACCGATTTGGGAGCGAGAGATTTGATGTTTTAATAAACCAAATCTAAGGAACGATTTCTTATGCGTAGAAGCTACAACGTGGTGCGCTTTAACAGGAATAATGTTATCAGTGTTTGTGACACAGCTGTATGTCTGCGGCCTGCCCAGCACCCTGATGAAGTTCTCAGAAAGGACCGGGGCACTTCTCCAGCTCCAGTGGAGTCTGTCTCTCTTCAGTAGGCCAGCCCCCCACCAAAAACCTCATTAATAGATGTACCCCACTCTGCCAGCCAGCAATTTAGCAACATGTGGCGACCTCCGCGCTCCTATTTATTGGGCGCGGGCCAATCGGAGGAGAGTAGAGCGTATATTCTTGCGTGGGGAATGAAGCAGCTCTCCTGTGCTGCCTCGCCAGACCTGCCTGGTGTGTAGGAAGGGGGACAATGATGAGTGCCTGCTCCTGTGCGACGGCTGTGATCGCGGCTGCCACATGTACTGCCTGCGGCCCAAAATCACCCAGATACCTGAGGGGGACTGGTTCTGCCCCGTCTGCATGCCCAAGGTGAGGTGGGAAGCTGGGGAGGGGCGTGGAGGGTGGGGTGGAGCTGTGATGTCAGGGTTGGGTTATAATGCGGAGGGCAGTGTGTCGTACTGGTTAAGGAACCAGACTTGCAACCACAGTCCCAAGTGCAGTTTTTGAGCATATTAACACTAATAATAATAATTTCTAAATATTTTATTTTGACCAACGAGCTCTATTATTGCAATTTTGTATTTGTCATTGACATACCACAGCTCTCTCATACTGTTAATGGTTAGAAATTTGGCCCCTACGTTGAAATAATGTGAGACTCGTTATATAGGAGTGATATGAGTTGAGTTGAGTAATATTCTGCCCCCCAGGAGAACGGGGACTCCCAGCGGCCTCGCCGCTCCCCCAAACGGAAGTCCAGCATGCGGAAGCGCCGGGTCGGTGGCTACGGTTCGGGAGCTCGGACGAAGACCACAGTCCTAGGAGGGATAGGGGCATGACCACACGACAGAAGGAGAGCTCCGCCCCCTGTCACGCCCGATTTTCTGGGGAGGGTGCAAGCTCCGCCTTCTCACCTTCTAAACGCAGGCGCATGGTGACCCGAAACCAGCCTGATCTCACCTTCTGCGAGTGAGTCCCATTACACATCTCTCGCACGTGTGTGAGTGTGGTGTGTGCGTGCATGCGCATGTGTGTATGTGTGTGCATATGTATGAGTGTGTGTCTGTATATGTATGAGTGTGTGTGTGTGTGTGTGTGTGTGTATGTATGAGTGAGTGGTGTGTGTGTGTGTGTGTGTGTGTGTGTGTGTGTGTGTGTGTGTGTGAGTGGTGTGTGTGTGTGTGTGTGTGTGTGTGTATGTATGTGTATGTGAGTGGTGTGTGTGTGTGTGTGTGTGTGTGTGTGTGTGTGTGTGTATGTGTATGTGTATGTGTGAGTGTGTGTGTGTGTGTGTGTGTGTGTGTGTGTGTGTGTGTGTGTGTGTGTGTGTGTGTGTGTGTGTGTGTGTATGTATGTGTGAGTGTGTGTGTGTGTGTGTGTGTGTGTGTATGTGTATGTATGTGTGTGTGTGTGTGTGTGTGTGTGTGTGTGTGTGTGTGTGTGTGTGTGTGTGTGTGTGTGTGTGTGTGTGTGTGTGTGTGTGTGTGTGTGTGTGTGTGTATGTGTGTGTGTGTGTGTGTGTGTGTGTGTGTGTGTGTGTGTGTGTGTGTGTGTGTGTGTGTGTATGTACAGCAGGTGTTGGCGCTGTAGATTACTGTCTGATTGTCTGTGTGTTCTGCAGGATCATCCTGATGGAGATGGAGGCTCACGCAGACGCCTGGCCGTTCTTGGAGCCTGTGAACCCCCGTCTGGTGCTCGGGTACCGCCGTATCGTCAAACACCCCATGGACTTCCTCACCATGCGGGAGCGCCTCCTACAGGGCGGGTAAGGAGCTATAGCACCCGTGTGATCCCACTCCTGTGATCTCACTCACCCGTCTGTCCCTCACCTGTGTCCCATTTCTCTCACCTGTCTCCTCTCCTTCACCTGTGTCTGTTCTCTCTCACCTGTGTCTCCTCTCCCTCACCTGTGTCTGTTCTCTCTCACCTGTGTCTCCTCTCCCTCACCTGTGTCTGTTCTCTCTCACCTGTGTCTCCTCTCCCTCACCTGTGTCTGTTCTCTCTCACCTGTGTCTCCTCTCCCTCACCTCACCTGTGTCTCCTCTCCCTCACCTGTGTCTCTTCTCTCTCACTTGCGTCTCTCTAGCCTCTCTAGTCTCTCACCTGTCTCTCACCTGCATCTCCTCTCTCTCACCTACATCTGTCCTCTATCACTGGTCTCACCTGTGCCTCTCCTCACTCTCACCTGCATATTTCCGCTCTCACCTATGTCTACTTCAACTCTCTCTCTCCTTCCTTTCTCTCTCCTCTTTCACCGGTCTGTCTTAGTACCTTGTTTCTCTCTCCTGTCTTCGTCTCTCACCTACGTGTGGTCTCTGCCAGGTACTGCAGCTGTGAGGAGTTTGCGGCCGACGCCCATCTGGTGTTCGATAACTGCCAGCTGTTTAATGAGGACACTTCCGAAGTGGGCCTGGCCGGACACGCCATGAGACGCTTCTTCGAGAGCCGCTGGGCGGAGTTCTACCAGGACAAGGACCAATAGAAGGCGTGCGAGAGAATGGGGCGGGGCCTGAGGACCCAGCGTGTGTGCATTCGCATGTCTCTCTCCCCCCCTCACTTCCTGTTGCTACTAAAACTGCTGCACGGGGTCCCTGGGCTTCGTGCACACGTATATGTATAAATGTATATTTATATTGATTATTGATTTGTGGTGTTTATTAGCCAGCCACATTTTGCTGGGCTCACAAAACACTTCCACACTCTGCTGTATTCAGAGAGAGCAACAGTGGGTCACACCCCCCTCCATCCCATCACCACTAACTGACCTTTTTCTGCATCCCTCTCCGGGTGGGGGCGGGGGGCGTTTTGGGAGGGGATGGTCAGAGGCTATTCTTTTCTTCGCACGCTCCAGGCATCCACTGCCTCACAGCTGACAGGATGTTCCTCTGAATGCGAAATTCACCACACACTCAAGATCGACTCACGTGGCATAACGTGTTTCTCATTAATGGCTGTCGTAGCCCTTCATTCAGGGTGGGCATGTAGTGATCTACTGGACAGAGGCACATCGTTTTCTCATGTTATTTTTTATGATCATATATATATATATATATACCATACATATATATATATATATACATATATATATATATATATATATGTGTGTGTATGTATATATATATAAATATATATAAGGTAAATAGCCTGGATTATTTAATAGCAATAGGTTGTAGTGAGTGTGTACAGACTACATATTAGAGATCTAAGAAACTCATTAAATGGCCAGTAAAACGCAAAGTTATAGGAAATAATTGTTTTTGTTCTTGTTATTCCAATCTGCCCGACGCCGTCGGGTGATGACTTCCCTGTAACCCGATGCTACTTAATGTACAAATTTGTCCCAACAAACAGTAGGGCTTCTTTACTGAACCCATTGAGGGGTTTTCACTTGTCAGAAATGGGAACACAAGGTAACGGATGAGAACCACACTCCAAGCATTTTTATCTCTTGGCTTTTGACAGCTGGTTTATATTAAAGCAGGGATCTGAAACTCCAGTGTTGGGAGGGTTGCAGCGTTTTGCAGGTTCCTGTGGTTTCCTTTTAATCAGCGGCACATTTTAGTCCTTGGAAACGAGGTGTGTGGACTGTTTAGCCAATCGGTGATTTTAAATTAAGCACATAAGCTTTGAAACGCGCCAAAAAAAGACATCGGAGACGACAGCCATCCAAGGCTGGAGTTTGAGATTTCTGTCCTTAAGCAATATCTTGAGCCGGGTGACCTTTTGGAGAATCGTCACATTTTATCACATTTTTAATCAAAGCTGGACTTTTATCAAGCCACAAAATTGCAGCTTCAAATCCCAGGTGGGGAACTACTGTTTTTCTGTTTTACCATTTTACCATTTTACCATTTTACCATTTTACCCTTGAGCTAAGGGTACACTTAGCCTGAACTGCTTCTGTGAATGGCCAGGTGTACCAACGGGTAATCTGTGGGCTAAAGCAAAGGCGTGAGGTCATCTGCTAAGCCAGGAAGTGATGTCATTTAAAGACTAGGTGCATCTGGAGCAGAACAATTTGGTGATGCAGGGTTGAATTCATGGGTTTGAATCTCTTTCTATTTTGAAATACCTGAATGTTCCCATTCCTTATTCCATATATTTAAAAGAAAATAGGGATTTTGTTGTTTTGATTTTGAATGTTTTGGAGTTCCCGAAACGGTTCCATCTGCTGATTGCTTTAGCTGGTATTGAGGTAACAGCCAGATCTTAACAAACCAACCTGAAACAGAGGCTGATTACTCCTGGGGGGGGCATAGTCACCCTCACCCCCTGGGGTCTGTGTACCCGCAAGGCATGATGGGATACTAGCACTTCATTCTCCACTGTAGGGTGAGCCCTGGGATAGCCCCTGTGTTTTAATACAAATCTGCGCCACCCTCCAAAACACAGCTGTTACTCCACCCAAATAATACATAACCTCCACCCCAGTGCAGTACGTCACACACACTGCTCTTGTTACAGGTACATGTTCCAAATTCCAGTAGTTCCTGCTAAGAACCTACCCCTTTAAGTCAAATAAAGAATAAATGGAGTAATGTGGTTCTAAATCTAATAGAATAAGTTTGAGTTTGGCAATGGGTCAGGAACAGGAAGTGGGCTTCTGGGTGGGTGGGGGGGTGGCAGGGTGGCAGCTGAGTGAGTAGTTTGTTTCTGACGCAGAGTGACCCCCTCCCCAATTCCACTCCTTGTGAGTTGGTGATTGACAGCACATGATTGAGTTGCGGTTGGTGCAGCCTTGCTTCTACCATTACTAGGGTAGAGTGGTCCTGACAGAACCACCTGCTGGTCTGCCCCACAGACCTCTGGGCCTTCTTTTGATTCACTTTCCTTTTCTCTTTTTTAAACCGGTTTCTCTCCTCCAGACGCAACACAACATAGAGTCCATACAGTCTGGAAAATAAAATTTCAACAGTAAGTCAAATCAGAAATAGCATATAAACTCATTCCCTTTGACATGGAAAAGGGATGCTGGATAATTTTTCTATAACCAAAACGTGGTGTTTAGTGAATAATTTTTAAAGAAATGTACAGTTTTTTGTGACTTTAAATTTATTCCTTTCTATATTTTTTAGGACCAAGCTATCATTTCTAAGAGGAGGCATTAAGGAACATGTTGTACTGATGTGATGTTACACGTGTGCATTTGTACAATGTACTGTTGAGTTGAATAAAACCACATGTAGAGGTATGATGTCAGTGTAAACTTGTTTACTCCCCAACCTCTTGGCTTGTTTTCTCCCTTGCTGAGCATAAGGGGTGGGGTGGGGCGGGGGGGGGGTTCTGGGGAAAAACTTAGAGGTTTTTGGTTAGATGCTTTGAGTATCTGTATGTTAAGCCTTTTAAAAAGGACAAAGTGTGTTGCTTGATATGATCAGCTTTCCCCAGGGGTTTCATGTTAAACACAGAAAAGTGTTTCAGTCCATCTTGGGGCACATCTTAGGGCATGTTCCAACACGATCAGTACATGAACTAGGAATGATGTTTCAGAGAGTCGTCTTTTGTGTTGACACAGCTGACCACTACATTTATATTTACGTTTACATTTTGGCATTTAGCAAACGTTCTTATCCAGAGTGACTTCGAGTGCATTTATACATGGTAAGATCAATCATTGTTCGCACAAAAGATCAGTGTAGTAATACAGTAATAGACCACTGTTGGGAGCTGCATATCGTACCTGTAACGGACAGAAAAGGGTAATAGATTTCTTATTTTTTTCAAAATGCAGTATTAAACATGTAAGCAGTGGTCTTTGGTTAACATAAATGAGATGCTCAGAGGCATACCTGCACCAGCGTTAATGTAAGCCCCCCTCTTCATTAATTATTTATTTTGGGGTTGACAGAGAATCTCTCCCTTGTTAACATAACGCTGGTGCTCCCAAGCCGGTCTTTAAATCCTGCAAGTTGATTAAACTTTAAGGACTGAGCAGTGTGGGCAGGAGCAGCACTGCCTTACCTGTTCTGCTTGCGGTCAAGGGATGGACATCAAGTCTATCTCTTTTTGTTTTTTGTTTTTCTTCTGCCTAATGCCTTATTTTATGCAGTTTATGTATGTGCACGTCTTGTGCTTCTTATGTCTGTCTACCCATTTATGTTGCAGAATTTACATGGAGGAAGCCGTAAAGTTGCATAACAAAAATAATGGGACCTAATAATGTTAATTTGATTAGTTGGAATGTGAAAGGTATTTAAAACAAAACAAAAAGATATAACATTATTACACATTTGAAATCCCTATCATGTGATTTGGCAATGCTCCAGGAGACCTATCTAAATGAAATAGAATCAGTCAAATTGAGACAAAGATGGGTAGGTCAGGTTTTTTCAGCACCAGGCAGTGGAGCCTCTAGAGGGGTAAGTATTCTGATTTCAAAGAGAATATCATTTAAACTTTCAAAACAAATAGTTAATAAAGATGGTAGATATATGATTTTGTCAGGTTTTTTACTAAATGAAAAATGTACTTTAGTAAATGTGTATGCTCCTAATACGGGACAGAATACTTTTTTGTCAAAACTGAATCTGGTGCTGGCAGAATTAGCAGATTAGCAGATTATCCCATTCTGATGGGTGGGCACCTAAATTTGGTTAGCAATGCCTCGATTGACAGGTCTGGGCGTCCCCTCCCATTAGATGGAGCATTGTCAAGTGCACTTAAGGAAATACAAAATTCACTTGCATTATCTGATATTTGGCGTGTTGTCAACCCTGACACGTGAATATACTTTTCACTCCCATGCTCATAATTCATACTCCAGGATTGATTATTTTCTCTTCTCACAATCCCTGGTTGGTAATGTAATTGATTGCAAAATTCATAACATCATTTTATCAGACCATGCTCCCCTGTCAGTCCTCTTCACTCCTGCTGTAATTAATAATAAAACCAAACAATGGAGATTTAATAACTCCTTATTGAAAGATCAACACAGGAGTATATTAGCATTAATCTGACATCAATCCAGACAGTACAGACTGTATGGGAAGCTTATAAGGCAACTTGTAGGGGCTGGATTATAAGATACTCAACAGCTAAGAAAAAGGGAAAAAATGGCAAGGAAGCATGGTCTGATTACTGAACTTAAGACTTTAGAATCTAGACACATGTTGGACCCTGACAATTTAGAACTAAAAAACACAGTGCTGGTTATAAAAACAGATTTACAAACAATCCTACATGAGGAAAATGCATTTGCCCTTTTTCAGTTGCGTCGAAAATATGAATCCGGCGATAAGGCTGGTAAAATGCTTGCTCTTAGACTGAAGCAGCAAGAAAATCGTCAGTCAATTTCTAGCATATATGATGAAGATGGGTCTTTGGTTTGTGGTCAACTTCAAATTAATCAAGCATTTTTATAGCACATTGTATAAATCAGAATGTTGTACGAGTGAAGAGGAAATGGAAAATTTTCTTAGAGATATAAATCTCCCAACCCTTTCTGAAGAAGAAAGGGAATTACTGGATACATCTATCCTGGAAAATGAAATGAAATCAGCTATCAAATCCCTTTCAACCGGTAAAACACCGGGCGATGACGGCTACACAAGTGAATTCTTTAAGTGTTTCCAAGTCACTCTTACACCAATGTAATTGGACCATCATAAATGTACACCATCTAATGTTTCTGTTTAATGATATAGTAGCTAAATATACTTGCAAATGTGTAATTTTAGGCCTTTGAGTATCTTAAATACTGACCACAAGTTGCTTGCGAAGGTCCTTGCAAGGCGATTGGAGAAAGTTATAGCTTCATTGATTCATGTTGATCAGGCTGGCTTTGTACAGGGTCGCCTAGCCTCAAATAACATGAGGAGGCTAATGCATGTTGTGTTAAGGGCGGGGGCGGGGGCGATAGCAGTATCGCTGGATGCTGAGAAATCCTTTGATCGAGTGGAACAACAAAAACCTAGGATCAGCCATAAAAAACTAGGATCAGTCATAAAAAAACGAATAAAACCACGAAGTAGTGGAGGAATAGGACTACCAGATATCCACCAGTATTACATAGCATATAATTCAAGATACCCCTTGCAGTGGGCTTACAAAAGTGTGAGACAGATTGGCAGCTGGGAATGAACAAGAACAAATTATAGAATAACATAACAAAGATCTATATCTTTCAATGTTGTGGTATAGCCCAAAAATCATTCCTAGACTGGACAATCCGTTGTTAGAATGTTCATGTGAAATAGTGAAAATCCTACATAAACGCCTGGCCTTTAGTGGATATTCTTTACCATCATGTCCATTATGGAGAAACCCTTTGTTCTCTGTAGGTGGTAAAACCCTTAAAAATAGTGTATGGCAGCAGCATAACATAAAACAGGTGGGACAAGTGATAGAAAGTGGAAATATGACTCCTTTCAATGAATTGAAAACACAGTTTGGGCTGAAAGACATTGAATTCTTATCTTATTTACAAATAAAATCTGTTATTAAATCATTTCTGTCTAAAGGCATAGATATAGGAACAAATAGAGTCTTGGAAGATAAATTAATGGGAATTCTAGGCAGGAAAGGCACTGTTTCTGCAATGTATAGGCTATTATGTTCAACCACCCCCGACGCCAATACCCAAACTAAAATCCAATGGGAGCGAGATATGGATATACCCATATCCGAAAAACACAATGGGATGCAGCACTTAGAAATAGTACTAAAATATCAAAATGTGTTAGATATAAGATTCTACAATTAAAGATACTACACAGGGCCTACATAACACCCTGTACATTGAATAAAATTGATCATACACTACCCAAATTGTGCTGGCATAGTTGTGGAGTAGAGGGCTCGCTCATGCACTTGTTGTGGTACTGCCCGCTTGTTGAGCAATTTTGGTCTGACATTGCTGAGGACCTGTCAGTTTCTCTTAAAATTGATATTAAACCTTGTCCTATAACTTGTATATTGGGCGTAAAAATGGAGACTACTCAAGCAAAAATTGTACAAAATATTATAGCATTGGCTTTTTTAGCAGCCAAATTGATTATTTTATCGAACTGGAAAGAACGCAAACCAAACTGCTTCAGTCTTGGTTTTGTCATGTTTGTATTGTCTTGTTTTGTGTTGTGAAAAATATATTGGGGCTGAAAATAAAAAATGTACATCCAAAAAAAACAAACCAAAAACATGTAAGCAGTGGTGATGACAATTAGTTAAATGTACAGAATCAGTGGTAGTGGAGTCTGAAGAGATGGGTCAGTCAGTTTGCCAGAAGAGGCAGAGTGGAGGGGGCTTGCTGGGGTGTATGGTGTGATGAGTGTATGAAGGTAGGAGGGAGCAGTTCCTCTAGTAGCTTGATAAGCGAGCACCAGGGATTTAAATTTGATGCGTGCTGCGATAGGACCCAGTGCAGAGAGGTGAGTAGTGGGAGTGCAGTGCAGTGGCTTGATGGCACAGGCCGATAAGCCTGACAGCAGGGAATTGCAGTAGTCCAGACGTGAGATCGCTAGGGCCTGGACCAGGAGTTGTGTGGCCTCTTGGCTGAGGAACGGTTGGATTCGCTGGATGTTGTGGAATCGACAGGTCCGGGTGATCGCTGCGATGTGGCCCGAGAAGCACAGCTGGTCATCCAGGGTCGCTCCAAGGCTCCTGGCAGACAGGGATGGAAACACTATGAAGCATCAATCTGCTTTTTGCTGGGAGGAAGAGCAGCTCTGTCTTTCCCAGGTTCAGCCTCAGGTGGTGCTGAACCTGGGGATGACTCCATAGTGTCTCTGTCCCTGTCTGCCAGAAGACTTGGAGCGACCCTGGATGACCAGCTGTGCTTCTCGGGCCACATTGCAGCAGCCACTTGGGGGCACCAGATCCTTTTCAGCACGATTCCAGTCCCATGTTTTAAATTGAGGTGAAGGTGAGGTTATGGATGCGGGGAGGGGAATGTCCTGTACAAGTGGTCTGCCCTGGAAAAATAATATTTATTTTCAGCGTCGGAACTGTGAAACGGATGTTTTGGCATTCAAGCCATCATAAGTGTATGACTCTGAAGGCACACAGCATTGGGCCTGCTTCCTGAATCAGTGCTGATCAGCTACTGTGTGAATTTCCTGATCTTTAAGTCACCGAGAGGGTTCTGTTTACAAACTTCTGTATCTGTATGTATCTGCCAATCCACGGTCAGTGAATCATTGCAGCACTGATCTACACATGACCAAACCCCATGCCCTCCCTTAAGCAACAGGAAGTAAAGCTGCTACTATACTACGTAGAGGGGAGGGTGGAGATGGAGGGGATGTGTTTGGGAAATGGGTGGAAAAGGAGATGGTGTTTTGGAATAGGTGGGGTTTTATTTGGTCGCAGACTGGTTCTCTGGAATTCTGACCTTGGCGGTGTTCCTGAGCTGGCAGTTTTGGGGTTGACATTTATTGTGTGGGGGCAGTGGCTAGGTTGTGTTATGGTCAGCACTCGGAACAGGGCATAGAAAACTCCTCACGCAAGCAGGATTGTCAACCCCCCCCAATTCACAAAGGGCTTACTACCACAAAAGGGGGGCTTACAGGTGCTGGGGCCAGTGGAGGCCGGTGGGGGCGGGAGTAATCCCCCCCCCAACAATGAGACACACCCACACAGCAGGACTACAACCCAGTAGTAGTCCCTCACAGCCCCCTCCCAATTACAGAACCCCCTTCATATTCTGATGGAACCATGCCAAGTCAAGCTGTGTTGGAACCCGGCCAGATCCGGCTCACAAAGGCCACTTGGGTTTCTGTTTCCGCACCAGTGCTGTCATACAGTGGACACATCTAAGCAGGGGGCAACAGAGGTTAACACTGCTCTCAAGCTGTTATTTCATAAACAATGGGTCGCTAGGTACTAAGCATGGATACATAGCTGCCATACAGTATTAAAATGTGCAGAACCCTGTGCTTTCAGTGGTGAAAGCAGCTGTAACTGTTGATAGCTAAACCCGCCACACAGTGATGATTCTGGTGTTGAAGGCAATACATGGCACACACTTGTCTTTCATAAGAAGACAATGAGCGTCTTAGGAAAAGCCCCTGTCTGTAACTGGTCCCGCAACCAGATTGTTTTAAGAGCCCAGAAATTTGACCTTTTTTGTAAAAAAAAAAAAAAAGGGGAAAAAAAGGTGAATATCTGGGCAGAACTGTACTTGGGAACAGGGCTGGATCTAGTAGGCATGTGCCTAGTGTCTAATTGCCACAGGGGGGCCAGGACAGAGGGATAAATAAAAGAAAATATTTTCACATTTAAATATTGTCAAATATTTTTAGATAAAAACTCTGATTTAAAACTTTATTTCAATGTATCATTTTTGAAAGTCATACACAACATAAGCACCTAGCAATATGCGTGAAAAGTCCCCCCCCCCCTTTAACTACCACATATTATTATTATTAGTTTAGGTAGGTATATATATTATATATATACTTTGTTGTGGTTTATTTATATTTAGGTATTTATACGCAATTTGATACTTGAATTTATAAGGGTATAGACCATTACATTTCATTTATTTAGTTGCATTTTACATTTGATTGTATTATTTATCTTTACTTATTCATAGTTAGGTATTTAAATGGAAACACCCCCATTTTCCAGTTTTTAGTGAAATTTAAGCAGTTCAAGTCCAATGAATAACCTGAAATGGTACAAAGGTAAGCAGTAAACTTCCAGAAAATGTAATAACTGAAAAATAATGTCGTTTCCTACACCATCAAAACTTGAACTTGGCACTTGGAAACTGGAGGAAAATCTGATAGGAAGAGGTCCGGCAGACCCAAAGCCACAACAAAATCAGAAGACAAGTTTCTGACAGTCAACAGCTTGTGTGATAGGCGGCTCACAGGACAACAGCTTCAAGCACAGCTTAACACTGGTCGAAGTAAGGAAGTCTCAGTTTCAACTGTTAAGAGAAGACTTCGAGCTGCAGGTTTGACAGGTCGAGTGGCAGTAAGAAAGCCATTGCTAAGTAATAAGAAAAAGAGGCTTGCCTGGGCAATGAAGCACTGGACGAAGGCTCTTAGGTCTTATGGACCGATGAATCAAAATTTTAAATCTTGAAATTTTGAAAGGTTGTCAAACATGGAGGAGGAAGCGTGATGGTCTGGGGCTCTTTTGCTCGATCCTGAGTCAGCGACTTTCACAGAGTGACTGTTAACCCACGTTAACCCATTACTTGTTCCCTGAAAAGGAAACTCAGAAATTGACATTATTTTTCAGTTTTTGGTAACCTAAACCTTTTAACCTCTGGCATACACAGGGGGCCACCAGGGCCGAGTTTGAGAACCCCTGGATTAGACCACAGTAAAACGTTTTATGTACATTTTTACATTTACATTTTAGGCATTTAGCAGACGCTCTTATCCAGAGCGACTTACAAGATGTGCATTAATACATGGCAGGAACAATCATAGTTTGCGCACGAGATCAGTGCAGTAATACAGCGATAGACATAGTTGTAGGCAGCTGCATACCATACCTGTAACACTGGGAAGGAAAAGGTTAGTTTAAAAAATATATATATATTATTAAAGGAGAAGGCAGGAATACATGTACAAGACGTGTTGAGCAAGTTGGCAGTGGCAATGACAGATCGCAAGTGATTCCGCGTTCCTGACCGATTGCGGAAGGTCGTTCCACCACTGAGGGATCAGGACAGAGAAGAGGCGAGACCACAAGGAGCGGCTGCCAGGCACCCGGAGGGATGGGACAGTCTGTTTGCCAGAGGAGGCTGAGCGGAGGGGTCTGGCTGGGGTGTAGGGTGTGATGAGTGTCTGGAGGTAAGGGGGAGCAGTTCCTCTAGCTGCCTTAAAGGCAAGCACCAGTGATTTGAATCTGATGCGTGCTGCGATGGGGAGCCAGTGCAGAGAGGAGATAACATATGCCATTTAGCAGAAGCTTTTATCCAAAGCGACTTACAGTAGTGAATGCAGACCTTTTTCAGTACAGTATATGTGGTCCCAGTGGGAATTGAACCCACAACCTAAGCGTTGCTAACTGAGCTATGTGAACCACGTATGTAGAGCTTTCAGCTGCTATTCATGAGCTTAATAATAAATGTAGCTAAAATGAGAGATCATGTAAATGATTGGGCTAATTAAATAATTAAGAGCTGAAGTTTGCATTAAGTCCAGAAACAGATGCAACCCTCCTTCCCAACGTCTATCTTGGTGGATAGCAGATCTGTATTATTTACATCTATGTTGGAGTATTTTCCTGAATGCAGAAAGTATTGCAATTTCAGCAGAGATAGGACATCATACCTGTCTGCCTATCTGCCCTCATACTGTACCGTGCATGTCTGCCTGTCTGTTCACATGGGTGCCCCTGACTTTGTGGAGATTAAGTATTCACATTTAATCCTAAAATTGACCTCTGAGGATAAACATCGGACACACTCCTTACTTTCTTTCCACTCTTCCTCTCTGATCCCGCCACCCCCACACACACTCCCTGGACACACTCACAAACACTCTCAGTCACACATACACACACTAGAAAACAAAGGCTGTTGCTGCCAGCATTTTTGTTTTGAAGAGAAAGTTGTGGGCGCAGCAGTATCCTTTCAGCACTTCCCCCCTGTCATCCCCCCGTCCCTGCTCCTGTCAGCGCAATGCCTCCACCCTCTCCAAACAGGGATTTTCTAGGGCTTTAGTTACTCTGTCCACCCAAACAAAGCAAAAACTCTGGCTAATCAGTTCCGCACCTTCTGCCTTGGCTGCGCCCAGGACTGCACCTGTATTTAAATGATCACAGGTTCCAAATGTGGGCCGTGCTTGATAGGCTGTGAGGGTGATGGCAGGGCATGTATGGTTAATTGTGATTAACAAAATTACACAATCCAGTGCTAATTGAGCAACACAGATCTGTGCAAATGAATGGCCCATGTGTGTATTGTTTATTGCATTGGTATAGATGAATCTGTGGTTCAGTTTGTGCCATGGTGTTTAATTAACCCCCCACCCCACCAAGTTACAATACTGGACTGAGAAAAAGATCGAACTGGATATTGTGATTTGTTTTTATTTTGAAATATGTGTATTAACCAGACGCCCTCAGAGACATTGTATTCTGAATACACCTGCCACACAACTGAACTTACATGAGACATACAGCAGTGATCCTGTAGGGGGTAGTAGACAGATCGTGCAGAAGTGCTGTCACAGTTTATCAGGGACCTTGAACACAGGCCCATATCTTTAATATTCACACTTTTACTGGAGACACACTCCACCATTATGCGGAACCACTTTATGGTCACAAGATATTTACATTTATATCTATAGTTCTTAAGACATTATATTCTTGCAGTATTTTATTCTTACAAAAACTCCCGCCTATTTACAACGCCATGCTTACTTGAACAGCAAGCTTATGAATGACATTTCATGGGAAAAATTAAAGCCAGGGTGAAACTTTTAAAAAAAACATTTTTTTTTAAATCTCTTGGCTACAGAAAGGAAAAAGGAATACAAATATGTATAAATACTGCAGCCCTCCTGTGTGGTGTCAAGATGCTCATGTCTCCTCGGTTTGTGGGGAAAAAATTCAGCACCATTAACTATGAAAATACATGCGATGTGGATACGTAATGCACAGATTTCTGTGCTCCGTAAAATATGCTTAAGGGCTCTCAGTCCATAACATTTCTCAGTCTGATTCATGTTTTTTCATATATGAGTTTGTCAATATATATATATATATATAAATATATATAATTTCAACAAACATTCACATTTACAAATGAATGTCCACTTTTTTCCGGCATCCCTGAGTTACACAAGGTTGCCAGGGACACCTGCCATCAGCCTGCGACAGCTGCATCAGTTGCGCTGTCCTCCAATGGAGTGACTGCGCAGCTCAGGTGGTGGACAGCACAAAGTGAACACAAAAGCAGCCATTGGCCTCCAGTGATGTGCAGGCTTGCATCTTGGTGAATTGATAGGGATATCATAGTGATGGGACAGGTTTATGATTGGGCATTCAAAATTGGGGGAGAATTAAAAAAATTGGAAACAATAAAATGTTAATAAATGACCACTGCTGTCCTATGTTCTTTTATTGATGTGCTTTTATTTTTTGTACAGTTTTATTCGCGAAAACAAAAGAAGCACTTGACCTGAGTGTACGAGGTCTTGTGCTGAACTTGTTGCAGATACACTGGTGAAAGATTCTAATGCTCTTTAGAAATACAGGCGAGAATGGACTGATTTCACAACTGCAAGTGACAATCGGGGGCTGTAACCCAAACCTGTGTACGGCACGGGAGGAAATACCATCAGAGCCCCATCCTGGACCTGTCCGTGACCCAAATATCCAGTAGTCAAACTATGAAATGCCAGAATAACAACCAAACTACATGAACTTGGCATGTTTTTAATACAAAGCCTGTCTCTGTGGTGATGCTAGTTATTCCTCTTTATGCTGCACATCATTTGTTGTGAAAACCAACATTTCAACACACATGGTGCATTCATCAGGGTGTGATAGCCTACCCTGTGTTTGAAACCCTGATGAAAGCACGGTGTGTGTTGAAATGTTGCTTTTCACAACGATTGATGTGGAGCATAATAGAGCGTGCAACTGTCTTCCCCTTAAGTAATCTCTTACAAAACAGTATAAACAGATATGAATCTTAGAAACATCATCTGAAATATGACTAATTCCCTGTGACAGATGCATGGTCATTGGAAACAATGGATTTGCCAGGATCAGGTGTTTTTGGGCTGAACGCTCACAGGTTGTTGGTTCTAGGCTGTTCCGTTTTGGGGCCTCTGGTCAGTGGCAATTTTGGAGGCCATTGTTCCGCGGTTCCTGCATGTCAGCGCTTAATGCGGACAGCCAAGTGACACATGGATTGAACGTGGCAGGCTGAGCATTCTACACTGACACCAGCACTGTGTGCTGCCCGTGTGTGGGAGAATGCCGGGCCATGGGCCAGACCGGGCCGGCCATCATACCAACAGAATGTCCTTACTGTCCCCCATTCTGGTCTTCTGGTTGCTCAGGGCCCAGGTCTTAGTGCTTCAAAGCCACCTCTGTTGGCAGATGCAGCCTACCCTCCCAATACACCTCAGACAGCACCTAAAATCAAAACGTTTATATTCATAAATCTGCTTTTTAGTTTGGCAGCCCTGTTGTATAGTTCCAGGCAGACCCAGTGCCAGTCCTTGCTCTCCAGCAGTATCACTGTTGGAAAATTGACTGATTCACACCCTGTCAAGTGCAAAGCATTGAGGCATGGCTGACAGCAAGACCATAGCACTAAAACAAACCATCAAGCAAACAAACCAACAAACAAATTGTAATATTTTATTGTCTTCAATTATTTATTTGGGGAGTGAATTTTAAGTGGCGTGGGGGCAACCTTAGCCACCGGACCCAACTCAGTCCTCCACTGTCCCCTTGGTTTCGGTTTGGATGGGGGAGGGGTGGGGGACGGGGGTGGTGTGTGGAACTGTGTGGAGGTAAGGGCATAAGGGTGAGAAAGGGGTTAATTTTTTTTACGGTCCTGTGCCCCTCCCACCCACATAACCCCTCCTCCCGGGAGATTATTCCGTCACCATGGCCCCAGGGCGCTATAAATCCCCCTGTCGCCCCTCTTCACTCGCTCAGAGCGACCCAACGTCTGTAGGACATGCTCAACCTCCGTCTCTCCCTGTTTCTGTACTGAATCCAAACCATCCTCATCCTCACATAGATGCATCGGTCCTCCTGACAAAAAGCAGCGCTTAGCACCACAAGCTCCCGCCCGTGTCTCTATGACAAACAGTAGCGGCCTCCAGCAGCAGACGTGGCGGATGAAACCAACACAAGTTGCTTAGCTACACGTTGGACTGTGCATGCAGAGGCTTGGCGTTAGCTTAGGGTAGATCTGTAAATCTGATTTTTTTTTAACATTTTCATCACACTTTGTTCTCTCTTGTTGTTTATTTCTAAATCGTTGAATTTGGCGAGGTGAATTGAGTGACTCTGAAGGGAAATATTTGTATTCCAATTAGTGACCCTTTAGAGTTCAAACAGAGCCTTTTCGTAACCTCCCTGCGGGTTATTTTTCTCACCTCCAAGGTGTTTCTGAGTTTCTGATCAACATGTGGGAGTTCCGGTCCATGTTGTTCTGGCGGGCAGTGTTCGCCGAGTTCTACGGCACCATGTTCTTCGTGTTCTTTGGGATGGGCGCAGCCCTCCGCTGGACGACTGCCCCCCACAACGTCCTGTATGTGGCCTTCTGCTTTGGGCTGGCGGCTGCTACGCTCATCCAGTCCATGGGCCACATCAGCGGCGGCCACATCAACCCGGCCGTCACCTTCGCCTACCTGATCGGCTCCCAGATGTCCCTGTTCCGCGCCGTCTTCTACATCGCGGCACAACTTCTGGGCGCCCTGGCTGGCGCTGCCGTGCTCTACGGGGTCACGCCGAACAACATGCGCGGCACCATGGCGCTCAATACGGTAAGCACTCTCACCTAGGGAATACATGAGGGCTCAGAACAGCCATTTTTAGGAAACTGCTAATCTGGAAACTTCAATTCTTAGACTTGAAAAAATATGTTTAAAATAGAAGATTTAAACAATCTTTAAATATATTTTCTAACAAGATATTGGAACAGCCCAAAAGAATAAAGGAGAAATTGGTTGTATTCAGAATGAGTCCTTTACTAAAACTGGCTGCTCTGTGGCTGACAGACTCCGTAGTTCAGCATGAATCCAGCTCTGCTGTTTTTTTGGATGACTGCTAAAATTACATTTTTTGAAAATGCACGTAATTCCTTTTGAATAAATGTGTGAACATCCATCAACAACTGACACACCAACCCCTCCCATCCAACACACACACAAATTAAGCCATGCTATTTTTATCTATTTTTGTCTACACGATGACCTTTTTCTATGAAATTATTATTGGTCAGGAGTGGTCAGTTGTGCCCGTGTGTTCGCAGGCAGTCTGATTGATCCAGCTGTACGAGTCAGCCACACGTCCTGTGTTGGCAGAGAGATGAGGTTGTTTTTAGTATCCATGAGTAAAGAGATTTTATCCCAGGGGTCAGCGGAGGAGTACTGGCCCCATGTGTGGGAACTAAACCATTGTTTATATTGCTCTGCTTTTCTCTCATATTAGTGGATTGGAAAGTTGGCTCTGGCTGTTAAACATTGCAAGTAACTGAGAACACAGTCTGTCAGAGCTATAAAGAATAGAATATCATGGGTTATCAAATATCATGGTGATCAAATTCTGCAAACTCGGCTGTTTCAAAATGACTTCTGTCCCGTTCCTTTCAGCAGTCATCCTGAGAGGGATGTTGTCAATTGTTTTGTAAAAATATAGGAAATTAGTGATAACCCATACATCCATATACTTGTGAAAAATGCTAATGAATGCTAATACTAATTATTTCTTGCAATGTGCGGGGCAAGAATCAAGCAGAAAAAAAGCCTTCAGTGTTATTGTGACTCTTAAACACAGTGCAGGTATTTCCAGCCAGCTACTAATCCTGATGCCTTGAGAGGTCACGCATTACAACACAAAGCACTCCCAGTGATCTGAAAATGAAGGTGATAAGCGGAAAGCAGGGGCCTATTAAAGAGGGGGTGGAGGGCCACCGTCCCTCCTACATTGCAGATTATGATAATTGATGTTTTGAAGTAGCATTCACAGCCTTCTCCCCCCCACAGCTTCAGCCCGGGATCAGCCAGGGCATGGCAACCACCATGGAGATCTTCCTCACCTTGCAACTCGTCGTCTGCATCTTTGCCGTGACGGATGAGAGACGCAACGGCCGCCTAGGCTCCGCCGCCCTTTCTATCGGGTTTTCCGTCATGCTGGGACATCTGCTGGGGGTAAGGGGGAGGGGGGGTGAGCCCTTAAGAACCTAGTAATTGGAGGCAGTACCGTGTGCTGTCAATCAGTGATTCATATGAACCAATCAAAAGACTGTCCATAGTGTCCAAAACTTGTATGACTGTCTAAATCAGTGAGCCACTGATAGCATATGACAACTGTTTCTTCCCTTTACGAAGTAAAAGCATTCATGTGCATGTAATCTGAATTTTTCAGTGAATATTCATCTGTAAAATTGGATGATCTGTAAAATATGTAAATTGCCCCAAAGAAGACCAGGTCAAAATAATAGATATATTTTAATATAGACAGAAGTGTCATTATGATTTGTAGTAAATAGCATAAAATCATAAAAATATCAGTCAGTCTTCTCATCAACAGTCATCAACAGTTTTCAGGGCTGATTATAGTTCAGAAATACAAAGCAAAACACTCATAGCAAAGCAAAACACTAGTAATGCATTCATTTTTATTTTTATGAATCTCCTACTGTTATCCTGGCTACCATACAAAGTCACATAAATGTTTAAGTGACATTTAAGGAGTGTCAATTACTAGCTTTAATCAATGTCTAAAATTAATATTACCATATGTCAGTCTCTATATGTCCCAGGTCATTGAATAATTGTAGTTCATATTTTTTCATTAAATGCAAATACATTATGTACAGGTAACTGCCAAAATAAAGGAAACACCAACAAGTGTGCTAATAGGGCATTGGGCCACCATGAGCCGTCAGAACACAGTTTCAATGCACCTTGGTATAGATTCTACAAGTGTCTGGAACTCTATTGCAGGGAAGTGTTCTCCCATGAGAAATTCCATCATTTGATGTTTGGTTGATGGAGGTGGAAAACGCTGTCTCAGGCGCCGCTTCAGAATCTCACATAAGTATTCAACTGGGTTGAGATATAGTGATTGAGATGGCCATGGCATATGATTTACATTGTTTTCATGCTCATCAAACCATTCAATGACCACTCGTGCCCTGTGGATGGGGGCATTGTCATTCTGGAAAAGACTCCCATCAGGATAGAAATGCTTCACCGTAGGATGAAATCGATCACTTAGAATAGCTTTGTATTTGTTGGAGTTTACCTTGCCCTCTAAGTGGTTTAATGGACCTAAACTATGCCAGGAATGTGCAACCCACACCATAACAGAGCCGCCAGAACCCTCCATTTACTCAAGTGTTTCCCTTATTTTGCCAGTTACTTGTATATCAGAGCATTAATGATTTGATATATAATAATAATTTGTATATTACGACCAAAAAATGTAGTCTCATCGCTATATGAATCCCGTTTTTTGTCGTCTTTAGCAATAATGGGGTTTCGGCCTTGTCTTTATGATTATTCTTGTTTCCTGTTTGAGCTTCTCATGCATCTAACGGTTTGGCAATAACATGAAGTGTCCTAAGACCTTCTGTCTGTATTTCAGATGTACTACACCGGAGCCGGAATGAATCCCGCTAGATCGTTCGCTCCTGCTGTGCTCGTCAGGAACTTTGTCAACCACTGGGTGAGATACACAATGTGGCCTGCAGGCGGTGCTTACATTCACCATACTCTTCAGAGGAAGTTAATTAGCTTCACGAGAGTTGCTCCTAATCCAACTGATCTCGTGGCTCACGTTCAAACATTTTAACCTTACTAAAAACAAGTTAAAGTAATACACATCTGACCTAAGTTTGACAGATAATATAAATGAATATAAATCTTCTGATTTACTATTCACTTGGTAGCATGTCTGAGAACCCATTTCGCGTGCGCTTTTATCCAGAGTGGCTTTCAATGCATGTGTGTATTGCAGGTTTACTGGGTGGGACCCATGATTGGAGGAGCCATGGGGGCGTTGCTGTATGACTTCATGCTGTTCCCGCGCATGCGCGGTCTGTCCGAGAGACTGGCTACCCTGAAGGGCAGCCGTCCCCCTGAGAGAGAGAGCCAACAAGACACCCGTGGAGAGCCTGCCGAGCTCAAGACCCAGGCCCTGTAACCTCCCACTGCCATGGCCAACCAAGTGCACACACACAAACACACACACAGACATACACACACAACATACCTGCACACATGTACACATTGCAACTGTGCCATATCCTCACCTGACATACTGAAATATGGGCAACAAGCCCTCACCAATCCTTGTCCCCCCCCCTGCCCAACACTTCTTCAAACTCCACCCCTCTGCCCTCACCCCCACATTCCCGCCCCGCCCCGCCCTGGGACCACAGGACAGAAATAAGAGCTGGGAGAGGAACCGCGCCCAGGGGAAGGGAGAGAGGACGGGGCGGGGCCTGGGCCGGGGCATGCGCTGACTGGTCAGGACAGGGACGTCTTCCCTCTGCTGCGGTCTTCCAGGAGTGAGCTCCAGACTTCCGCACAGTACTCATTTTCATCCCCTCTGACCTTGAGCTTTTTTTTCCTGTTTTGTTTCTGCATTTCCAGCATGGATGTGTGATACCATTCAAATTTACCAGGGTTTATGCTATTTTTATTTTTATTTTCAGTGTGTGTGTGTGCGTGTGTGTGTGTGTTTACAGATTTTTTTTATTTCTGCATTCTCACTACCCCTCGCCTGTGTTTACGTCATGCTTATGTTGCTTGTGTTTTATTTATTTATTTATTTTATTTATTTATGTATTTAAGGAAATACCTCTCCCCCCCATACAGTGTCTTCACTGTAATTCCAGTCAACTTTGACTTTTTTTCCTGGGGAAATCATCCCTTCCACTTTTTTATTTTTATTTTCCAAAGATACAATCCTGAAAATAATGTTACATTCCAGCCTGGCCCCTGTGTAACTTGGACTAAGAGTCTCGTTTTTAAGGACCAGAAATCAATTCCCACGCCATTTAAATGAGAAATAAACACAAACAACACAACACAAAACTGTCTTTTCTTACCTGAACGCTTTTAAAACATTTTCTTTTTTCTAATATTGATTTTATATGTATGTACACATGTGTGTGTGTGTGTGTGTATATATATATATTTTATATATACATATAATATACCACACATACATATGCAGACATACATCAATGATTTCTGCATATACACACTTGAAGTTGATTTTTTATTTTGTATTTTGTTTATTGGCTTATTGCTATGAAACATAAAACAGAGCTTTTAGATTTTACTGTTACGCTGACTTTGAAAACGAAAAGTAAAGTGCCTCCAAAGGCATATTGGTTTTTTATTTTTTACCTGTATTGAGCTACAACACGGACGCTGTTTGTAGTGCCGAGTCTTAAAAGGGGAATACAGTGTATTTCGTTATGGCTTTGCACCGTCCGTGACTTGTAGGGTCTGAACTACGTTTCACTGTGAGATCGGCTGAGTGGGTTTACATTTGTGTTTTCTGTAGCAGCAGAGAACCGTGCTCTGTTGATGCAGGTGATTATGTTTTGATATATTCATTATCTTCACATTATATACAGTAAGGACGCCATGCGTTCACGCTTCTCTCTTATGTCAGCAAGGACTAGGTTCTATATAATCCAAGAGAATGGAACGATTTGGTAACCTACTTGGGTTTGGTTGCCATCTTTTGTGGTATATCATTTCATCTAACACTCCTCCAACCCCCCCCAAAAAAAAAAAAAAAACTAACAAGAACATTCGATACAATCCAGGAAATATTTAGATATGTTACCATATATACATTTGGTAACATATCTAAGACTGTAACCACCTTTCTCTAGATTTGTTTGTATTTGAATGGGAGTGTATGTATGTGTGTGTGTGTGTGTGTGTGTGTGTGTGATGAATGGATGAGAGACAGAGAGAGCATGTATGTGTGTGTGTGTGTGTGTGTGTGTGAACATGGGGAAGATAGAAGAGTGTGTGCTAATGAAAGAAAGATAGAGTGAGTGAGAGATACAGTGTAAACGTGAGAATGTGTCTGTGCCTATCTGCGTGAGTGTGAGAGTATGTGTGTATATGAAAGAGAGAGGCGTTTTATCGATTCTGCGCAGATATACTAATCTTTAATAATCTGTATGGCTTCTCCTTTTTGACTGGGCCTATTAAGCTACCGCTCAACATACCATAAAGATCAGTGAATGTGGACAGCATTTGTGCTGTGCCAAAGTTTGTTCAACAAAACTAATTTTCACAGCTGATCTTAACTGCTCATCCCACCAAGAGCCAACAACACGTGACTGTCGATGACGTCTACGTTACAAAAACAATTTGCCCAGTTTTTGAAAATGTGTAGTAAGAAGTATCTTAATTCACGAATTGCGATGTGGAAATGTTTGGATTAAAGCAGCCATTTGTTCAGTTGAATGACATTTCGGTTAGAAGGAGTGTTTTGAGGTGTTGGAATGGAAACTAGAATATGTTTGCCCTGGTAATGAGGTCTGTGGTGTACAGGGTACACATCGGCCTATTTATTTTATTCAATTGTTTAAACTCGTTGAGTACTGTAGTACATAATATTACAGTATTTCTGTGGTTACACGGGGCATGTAATGTACGGAGAGAGCGTGAGTTAGTAATGCTCCGATTTGATAGCTACAGACGCGTGGGTCCCCTAAACAACATCAAATGCTTTTTCACATTAGATCCACTATTTTAATTCACTTATTGTTTTCTTTCTCTTCTTTATATGTGTTACTTTTACACTTTCAACCTAATTCTACACTCAACAGGAAAGAAAAGCAGGGGAAACACATCAATGATTGTTACTGCTGGGATTAGAAACCTGAGATACTGTTATGTTTTCTTTTGGTTTCATTAAAAAAAAATCAAACTGTTTTTTTTAACCTTAAGATTATATATATATATATATAATCTTTTCTTTGATTTGGAAACAATGCTTTATGGTAATCTTATTTCACTTCTTTCTAGTTTAGATATTTACGATTGTTCTGTAAAAAAAAGAAAAGGAAAAAAAAAAGCGTTATTATGTGAATTGAGTCAATACTGGACATCACACAGTGTGCCTTGCAATTACACTACTACAGTGCAGAATTTGGTGGTCCCACCTAGTGATTTCTCCTTGTTACTGCTTCCCGATTTCTATTTGAAATACTGGGCCTGAGTCACTCTAAACAACAACAGCAAGAGCAATGACACTTCCTTAAATGTGTCATTTTAAAGACAAACATTTCTGGTGGTTAGACTGAATTGGGGCCCTATACAAATTTAAAAAATCTTAATTCAGAATGAATTTACATCATAATAAATAGACAAACACAAAAAAATGAACTTGGCTTATACTTTGCTTGTTACCATCCACCCATATATACCCCTTGCTTAAAGGGACTTTCTGCTTGTTGGTAGGGGAAAACGCTTTTATATGAATAAAGAAATCATACGTGAAAACACTTTGGATCAATGTTTTCTAAATGATGAAACTGACTTTGGATGTAGATATGCGCACACATTTCCATCTACAATTTGAGTGTTTGTCATTCAATTAAGTAGCTGTTTAGAAAAAAATGTATTCTAGTGTCAACTACCCATTTTTGTATGGCACAACTATTGGATGCAATGGAAAGGTCAATATTATAACATGTAAATACAGCTTTAATATTATTTTTTAGCTTACATCCTTTAAAACATTGTAAAACGGCGTGCAAATGTCTCTCACAGTGTGCAGTGATGCACCTTGAATCTGGGCCATGCCAGTGACAACTGTGGCCATTAATCCAATGGGGTCATACATAATTGGACACTGTGCCCCACAGGGTGGAAGGGTACAAGAGTGGATTAGAGAATTCATTTAGGAATGCCTGATCTCTCCAGAGTTACAGATTAGGCTGTAGTTACTCTGGAGTTACATGTAACTCTAAGGTGTAGTTACTATGGAGTTACAGATCCCCAAGGGCTTACCAACTGTGGAGTTTCAGGCAGGGTTTGGGAGTAACAGAATACATGTAATGGCGTTACATATTTAAAATAAAACAATTTAAAACTGTTATCCGTTAGTTTCAGAAAAAAGGCAGTAATCAGAATACAGATACTTTGGAAAAATATGATGCTGATGATTTGTTTCAAATTTGTTAAGAGACTAAAATCTCCAGACTAGAGCAATAATTATTTTAAAGGGATAACTCCCCTCCATCCCACAATACACATCGATGGACAAGCTGAAGAGGGAAAAGCCAAAAAATGCAAAACGTGATGTTACAGCAAGCATGACCTCCGGCCAAAATGCATTCACAGCGTGGAAATTCAGCCAACATTTTATTTTCAAAGGTTTATTAGCACAAAAAAAGTGTATGCTGTTGCTAGCATTAAACAACATTGTTCACACTCTGTAATAGCCTAGGCCTACTAAATTATAAGGCCACATATCGAACATCTAGCCTACATCAAAAACATCTTAAAATAGCACTATTTTCGCCTCGATTCAATTGGATAATTAAAATGTATTTTCCCAAATTAGTTACCACGCAGGCCTAGCCTAGTCCTAGCATAAGGATGAAAGAGCCAGAATGCGGCTGGACGGATGTTTTTGGTATAGTTGCCGACCCCTGGCCTAGGCTATTGCAGAGTGCAATCTGTGAACAATGTTGTTTAATGCGAGCAACAGCATATTTTTTGTTAATAAATGAGACATTTCATACTTTAGTTCTGTGCTGGTTTGATTTTACTTGATACTGGCCTTGTTTTACAGAAGGCCCAACTTGATATTTGATCATGTCAAATATCAATGACATGATACAGTATTTGGTCATGTCATTGATATTTTGTGCGTTTATTTCAACATACGGCTTTTGAATGGAAAGTAATTTGAAAGTAATGAAAAGTAATCATATTACGTTACTGAGATTGATCAATCCGTTAGATTACATTACTGATTGCAATTTTAATGAGGTAATCAGTCATTTGTAACGGAATACATTATAAAAGTAACTTTCCCAACCCTGGTTACTCTAGGGTGTGGTTACAATGGAGTTACAGGTTACTGTAGGAATGCTGAATTACTCAGGCATTAGGGTGTAATAAAAGTTAATAATGAAAGGCCAAGTTATTGTCCTCAGGGTTTTGGGGTGCTGGGTCCCTTTAGCTCACCGTTTGTTTCACGGGACTGTTAAGGGATGAGGCGTTGTTTTTTATTGGTCTTTTTTGTCATTTGTTACTTTGGCTGAATTCCAGTAGTGATGAGGAAGGATTTTAGAAAATAAAATGGGGAGGGGAGGGACCTTGAAACATTATGTAAAATGTTTACATCAAACACATTTACTGCCTAGACTTACAATGTAGAAAAACACACACCTTACTGTTATGTACATAAAGGACTCTCCGCAATGGGCAACCCCTCTTCGTTTATGTCCCTTCCTGGCTTGTGTACCAGTGTAACAGACGCACTGTACCTCACTCCCTCGCTGGTGTGCTAGTGCTTTGGAAAGGAATGGGTCTCATTTTCATGCCATTAGTTACCGAACAGACTCCTGTACATCTCCCCTCCTAGCTGGCGTGCTGATAGCCGGAGACTAGGCTGCTTCAGTTTGCGCCGAATGCTTTAATTTCACAGACTTTCTGTTTCCCTGTCATCCTGTGGAGAGCTTGGACGAACTAAACCGCTGATTGCTATCAGATTTGCGTTGGCTTTGGCTGTGGGTGTCTTATCGCAGCCGCGATAGGCTCCCCTGCATGTCAGTCTATTTGACTGCTTTTTAATCAGTGAAGCTCTACATTAAATATAATGTCTGGTTATATTGGTAACCTTGATTTTACAAATGTAAGAGTGAACTGATTGGCTTCACTGCGCTGCTGCGAGATATGCTGAAATACCACGTTATTCGAAGAATGCTTCCATGGGCATGAGCCCATTTTATAGTGAAAGGGATGCTGATATTGGCCAGCAGCTGGAGTTGTTTTACATTTATTCAGTCTGTCCTTGGCAGTTTGCTCATTTCCATATAGAGCCAATCGGTTTGCTGTTACATTCATAAAACCAAGGTTACCTACGTATCTGGACATTTTTTCTGATTACCCAGGTGCAGTGGACAACACCAGGGGAAAACAAACAAACAAAAAAAACTTCAATATACAGATGAATAAAAACTTTATTTTCAAATAGACGGTGTCAATTTTGAAACGTATTCCCCAACCAGTTTATAGTCTGATATTTGCTATGAAATATATAATCAAAAAAAGGCATTCTCGTTGAAGTGAACAAGAAGAAGAGACAAAAGCACTGTACATTGTAGACTCACAATCCAAGCAAACCATGGGGTAGTGGGGGGGTGGGGAGTAGTGGTTAAATTATATAGCTGTTTGATGTCAGCCCTGTCATTCTTAGACACTGTCCATTTTTAATGAACTAAATTGTGTTTTACCATGTACCGTTTCCTCTGCATTGCATTTGAATCATATTCCATTTTAAGTGCCGCCAGTGACTCCCAACTTCCTGGTAAATGTTTGGTCTGTGTTTGTTCTAAAAGTCATGTGCAGAGTCAGAACACTCAGCATATCAACATCTATCCACTACCTTGTAGTCATGTCCAAAACAGGCTGCGGACTACATCCGAGAGTAAACGTTTGACGGAAACGTAGTTTCAGACTGTCGCCACTTCAAGACTGTTTTCACGTATGTTGGGATTTAGGTACACCTACATAAGACATTATGAAGAAGTAAAAGAACATAAATGAAGTTTAAAAAAAATATTAAGTAGCGTTTCTATACAGACAAGAGGTCTCTCCTATGCACGGGGCCTGGTCCTATGCAGTCCACAGGGCGGGGTAGGTTTTTGATTGGTTTATGAGACGACATCGCGGACATGTGGGAAGCGGTGACATCACTGTGGCATTTCATACATTTCTGTGCCCAGAATATCTTCCAGCTCCATGTCATCCACATCGGAAGGGTTACTCAGTGCCCTGTGGGAGACAGGAGGAGGAGGACTGACACCAAAGAACTCACAAATCATCAATTAAACATAAACCGTCACCGTTTCAGTTTGTAATGTTTGGATAAGAATCCTGATTGTCGCCACAGACCACAGGCCCTTCTTCACACTCATAATAGAGAGTATGGAGGGGGACATCACTCACATGTTTGGGAAGGGGCCAATGTTGAGTACGTCTGGGAATGGCAAGTTCGGGACCTCCATTTCAGCAGGGTACTGGGACTGGAACTGTGGGCTGGGGAAGAGACACAATACCTGTCACTGTCTAAGATTTAACCAAGCATAAATATGCTACTGCTCACAAACGAATCCACACACACCGTAGACTCACCATTTACCCCTACAATAACCAATAACACAAACCTGTCTGGGAGACCCCTCACTGTCCCCCCCGAGTCAATTCACACCTTACCCTGATCAGAGGCCTTTTGCTCCCAGTAGAACCCAGTTGTACTACTCTAGGTCAGATTTGAATGCAAACATCTCAAGGTGATTTGTAGGAATAAGTTAAAGTTGTAGATGATTGAATGTCCTGATACAATCACCTTGGGATGACTGGTTCTTGGACAGACTGGCATAATAGATTATTGAATAGAGGGCAACACTGACTGCTTTAACATGCACCCCAATATTCAGTTATTATTCAGAATACTCCAGAATTCCAAATAAATCATGTAAACAAATTATTCAGGACACTATTTCGAAATGACTCACTGTATTTGAAATGAGTTAATATTCCAATTACAGCTACGTTCATTCTGAATACATGCAGTGTATTACAGTGCACTACACTGTGCAGTACTTCACTGTGCGGGACAAACAAAACTTACCACTAGGCTGTACTATGTTATAGTGCACAGTACTGTAATACACTGTGCTGCCATACACTGTACTATAATGTACAGTAACAAAGTTTACCATAGCAGGTATTGCTCAGTGTCTGTGTGAACGCATTATACTGACCTCGGACAGAACACGTTACCCTGGGGGTTCCTGAGAGAGATAAGAGATGGGGACAGGGGATGTGGGTATTATACAACATATACGTGTGTGTGTGTGTGTGTGTGTGTGTGTGTGTGTGACAGTGACTTACATATTTGGATAGAGAGGGCCTATAGGAAAAGTGACTCGGTTTTGGGGAGGTGGGGGATCCTGTGGGGTCTCCACCGTTGAAAGAGGGGGGGATGAGGTCTCCCTAAAGAACATAAACTTACACAGTCAACACCAACCCTGGCTCACATGATCGCAAACCAGTCAGCACACCCCTCCCACTCTTGTGGGAGCCAGTGGAGCGCTGAGCCACTCACCCAGCTCTGACTTTAGTCTGAATGGAGACGGGAATGTAGCCGCTGTTTTGAGCCACATGGTCATCTGGAGGAAAAGAGAAAAAGGAGAGGGTTGAGAGACAGCAGTGAAACCCAGAGCAAAAATCTCAGTGTCCTGTACTGCGTGAATGAGAATGAGCTGCAAGTTTCAACAATTCAAAAGATGACGCAATACAGGTTTTGCTGACTATTACAGGAACTCACAGGTATTAAATATCAGCCAATCAGAGTTGTATTAAATAGCGATCAGAAGTTAAATGGCTGTGGAGAAGGTGACATTTAAAAACACCTTCAATGGTTGTTGTTTCTTTTAAATATGCCAGATGGTTTCCTATGTTAACTGAAAGAAAAAACACTGAAAACAAATTGGCCGGTTTCAGGCTTGCCTGTGTAATATTTCTTGAACTCGTCATTTTTAGGCAAGTCTGGGTACACATGTGTGATGAACTCGATGTCTCGGATGCGGTCACCCAGGCAACGGATTTCCAGGTCCTTTTTGGTGAAGGGCTGAATGTTCTGTATTTTCCTGCACCTATCTGGAGAGATGGAAAAAAATAGATGAGTAGATGACTTCAACAACAGAGAATCTGAGCAGATGCAACAAAGGTTTTACCTAGCAGAATGTGACCACTCTCACACAAAGAAACATCCATGTGTGCATACCCAAGCATTCTCACAGACCGAGGCATCCACCTGTGCAGCAATGCGCAGACGTGGACATTCTCACACAGGCATCCACCTGCGCAGCCATGTGCAGATGTGGCCACTCTCACAGATAGAAGCGTCCACTTTCACAATGATATGCAGAGACCCAGGAGTGCATACACACATACTTTCAGAGGAGGCTACATAGGCAATGGTGATCCCTCCAATCTCAGAGTCGCTGAAGCGCAGCAGGAAGGTACCGTCCGGACGGTCCTGCAGGATAAGGTGTAGCTGCTCCTTCCCAATGAAGCCAAAAATCAGCCTGGAAAAGAGAGAGAGACCATACACCTGACACCTCCACCTCACATTGTACCCTGTAGCTGTACAACGACAATATCAAACAGAAAAGATCTAAAAACAGACGGACAGAAACATGTAGAATGATGGACAGTTACCCATCACTCCAGTAGCTCTTCAGGTATTTCTTGGTGAGCTCCATCACACCCTCAAACCACTGCCAGAAGGTGAACGCTCGCCCCGGCAACACTTCCTGAGAGGGACAGAAAGTATGTGCATGAGAGAGAGAGAGAGAGAGAGAGAGAGAGAAAGATGGAGAGAGAGAGGGGATGGAGAGGTATGTGACAGCATGCCATATCCTGTGGGACCGTAATTAACTGGGAAAACAAATAAATAAGTTATTATGTAATATTATAATTTGTTTTACTTTTAAAATGATTGTTTCTTGTAATTGTTTTGCCTTTCCATTCCTTTCCATTACGTACAGGAAAAAAAGAGTCCTGTGCTGACACTGTTTGGCAAGCATGGCATGCTGGGTCTTAAGATTTGCAAAACCTCAGATTTGTTTTCACTATTTTGTCTGTAAGGGGCAGTCTTCCGTACCAGGTAGCTGCCACTATAGCGGTCATTTGGTGGCACTCTGCTGAACAACGGATCCGAAGCAATGAATCTATTCAGTAAATCGTAATGACTTTTCAGACCAAATGCAGTTTTGTCTTTCTCCCACACATTTACTACTGAGTTGATGTTAGCTCTGTGAATTTGTCAGTTAAGGGTGAAAACTCAACAGGCTGAATCACGTATCAGTTATCATGATATAACATGACCAGGGTTGGTGAATAATGGAGTACACACAATGGCATTATGTATTTAAAATACCAAAAAAGTGTTATGCAAGTGTATGTAACAATGTGTAATCCGTTACAGTTACAAAAAAAGAGCAGTAATCAGAATACAGATACTTTGGAAAAATATGACGATTGCTTGCAGATTAGTTTCAAATTTGTTAAGAGAATAAAATCTCCAGGCTAGAGCAATAATTATGTGATAAGTGATAACTCCCCGCATCCCACAATACATCTCAATGGACAAGCTGAATATAAAAAATTCAAGGTAATTGGTGAAAACGAAAAAACTGAAACAGCTACAGCCTTCGAAGACTGCGCACAATAAAAGCTTCACCCAACTCCCCAAGCTACTGACCAATATCAATGAGTAGTGGGATTAATTGGACTCTTATTGAGGCTCCATGAGTTACTCTACCTTCTGTAGTGATTGTTCCACTACACAAACACTGAGCTATGTTTATCCCACTAGACAAATACTAAACTAAAATGCAAGACAACATACCATAGCAACATATATCTTATTTAAAACATCACAGCAATTGCCAGTGCTGGTTAATCACGTCTCGATCAAACCTTTTATCCTACGGGTGCCAATTGCAGTACAAGATAACGTGAAGTTTTCATATGATCTCTTGTGCCCCTGTCACTGTACAGTTGTTTGCCAGAGTTCTCGTTTCCAAAACTCTAGCCCCCACCGCTCACTGCCAAGTACATGCCTTTCTGTACCAAGGTGATATTTCCGTAAACTAAACAAGAAAAAACTGCACCATTTATGTATACGTTAAATTGTTCCTGATCAGTAAGACGGCCTTGGCCACAAACCTTATTAAACTGGGCCCAGGACACCAACATGTTGCTGAAGTCTCCGGAGATGTCGGGCTTGGCAAAGATCTTCTGGGCGAGGAAGTGCTTGTTGTAGGGATCCAAGCTGCGCTGTGTCTGCACCTCCGACCGGAACTTACTGTCCAGAGTCAAACACATCTGCTTCCAGGGCACGCGCTCCGGAACCACGAACGGCACCCGGTCCTGACAGGTACACACACGCAAACACACATGCAAGCACAGACACACACACACACACACACACACACACACACACACACACACAGAGCTCTCAAAATATTCCCTTTGTGGTGCTGAGTCACATTCCTCTGTGCAATCCATCAATATGGACTTACATTCACAGAGGAGACAGAGGTAGGGAGAGAGAGACGGAGAGAAAGAAAGACAAAGAAGAGAGAGAGGGAGACCTCAAAGACTTCATGTCAAAAATGAAACCTACCACTCCACTGTTCCTCCTACTTTTTTATTTGACATTTTATTTTAAATAGTTTAGTTACACTCACTTTATTCCTCTTATTTCACTGTGCGATTCTGCACTCAAACTGAAAAAATGAAAATTGAGGATGAAGGGGATGGAGAGACTCACAGGTTCAGAGAAGGCACAGTCCCATATGATTGTGGCCAGGGCGTTGTTGTCTTGACTACCGTGAACGATCACAACGATGGGTAGCGTTATCATCTACAAAAGCCAAGAAAACATATATGCGCATATGAGAATACACTGCACATATACATAGAGTATGTGACCACATACAACACTATCTGTTTCTGCTACATATGTAAATGTCACGTACACTTCGGCTCTCTCTGGGAAAGTAAGTTACAGTTTGTGAGACTAGTTTCTTGCAATCTGATTCAAGTTTCAGTCAGTTCTATGCAATAGAGAATAAAAAGAACATACATTAATGAAGAACCAATTAGCCCATCTAGGCTGATCATTGTACCTACAGACTAGAGAGTCAGAACTGCATCAAGCCTGGACTTGGACACCCCAAGGGTCTCTGCCTCAACTACCTAACATCACTCTCAACCTGGTTAGGCTCATAGTACCATAAGGTTATAAGCCTCACAAGTGAGGCTACTGTATACTGCATATATTAATATCACTATATCCTGTACATTATAATGCCACTACATGCTTTGCCTAACTCTGCAAACGTAAAACATGTACAAGTAAAATCACACATACATTGTAAAATATTGGAGAACAACAGAAATGGGACAGTAACCAAGGCTTGAGAGTGGCTGAGGTACAGAGACCTGTATGCTGTAGGGGGGGAGAGAGGAGCACAGGTGGGTCGGGTCACACACCTGTATGCAATAGGGCGTGTCACACCCCGTGATGTTGATCTCGCTGGAGAAGAGAAGGGCAAACTTCTCCTCTGTCACCGACTCCGATCCCTTCCTGTCTGCCCGCTTAATTTTTTTTATGGACTGAGAGAGAGAGAGAGAGAGAGAGAGAGAGAGGGTGCACAGAGACATGTCAGTAATACATTTTCTAGCCTCCCTCTCTTTTGTACACATTAGTATTACATTGACAGCTAAGCATCACTGAATGTGTTTAATGTGTCAACATGCTCGAGTTATTTTTTATTATGTGTTTTTACTCTGTCTTTGTTTATCTGTTAACATGTTCATAATTTGTTCATTTTTTCATATTATTTTTCCTAAGTATAATTCAATCACCTAAGAAGTAATTCTGGAATGGTGCAGGTTCAATCCGGGCTATGAGGCACACCACTGCACAAATGTCTATACATAAATATGCCACACAGTGTTGCTGGCTTCTCTCTTTAAACCAAGTGTTTTGTTAGACCTGATTCATGCTAGAAATATTTGGCAATGATATCATCTGGAATTCCCCACAATACAAACATTGAAAAATATGTGGACATGCCACTGCAATACCCACCATATTCCTGAAGGTGGCGCATGTGCTCTTGGTGGACGAGTTGTGTTCTAAGATGGCTGTGTTGTTGATCAGCTCACCAACATTCTCCCTGAAATACACACCATATTTCAAAGGTGATTTCAAATGCATATAATTATACATACATACTTTATATGCACTAAATACACAATGAAACTGAACTTTATATCTTTGCTGTAAGTACAAATTATAGCAAGAGAAGTTGTGGTGGTTATATGGTCTGGGAGCTGTGTGTGGTAATACCAGTATCTTTAGCCTTATACACACCAACAATTCTGACAAAATACATGCACCGCCATGCTAACATTGCTTGATAATATCCATGTTTATTACAATTATGATTATGTACTAATGTATTTATCAGGCAGAAGCTCTCATCCAAAGTAACAAATAACAAAATTGTCTTCACTTCAGTTTTTATTAAGATATATTTTTCTCACATGGTATCACTACC
>JAINUG010000101.1:1088821-1188821 GCA_029706075.1 Aldrovandia affinis
TTATTTTGTAAATATGAGGGGGGGGGGGTTGAGTATGACGTTGACAATCATTAGGTTGTGGGGCTTGTTTCCCATTGGGACCACATATAGTGAAAAATGAAAATGTATGCATTCACTACTGTAAGTTGCTTTGGATAAAAGCGTATGCTAAATGGCGTATATTATTGCCCAAACTTGTGTTAAAATAAGATTAACTGGCGAATGTTGTGCAACTATTCACGTCTTCTAACCAATCACACAGGAGAATGGGTAACCACCTGACCTCAGAAATCTGTGTGATAAGTAAGTGCCTCTGCCAGTGGCAGCATGAAATACTACCACAACTTGAACTGACTATGATTTTTTTTGCTTTGACTTATCCTGAGATTAGCTAGCTCAACCACATGCTCAAAACTGGTCAAACAGGGGTTCGCTAGAAAGTCATCTGTGGACGTTGCGTTTTTTGTGATGGTAAAGACAGCCCACCTCACTGAGATTTTCCTCGCAGAAAGCTGAAGGGCTTTTTGTGTGTATGTGCAGTCGGTCTGAAGCAGGGTGTGACTAGCACTTTTATTATTTTCTTAAAAAAATGGTTTCAGATTTATTCACATTTTTCTACCAATTTGGTGGCCAATTATACCCTCTATTTATTTCAATTTGTCCTCCCCCAGGAGCCCGCTGCCCATCACTACGGGACAAGTTAATACCCTGAGGCCGGCAATGATCCGCCTCCTCCGAGACAGAACTCGCCAACCTACTTTCTAGGGACACCCTTATGCTCCTTGGCAATCTCGTGCCCCCCACCTTTATGCCACCTTAAAAAAGTGCAGACTACATGTGATTCATTTCATGAAATTAATAATACTAGCTAGGTTGGTATTCAATATGGTATCTAGCTAGCTAGCTGACTTGCTATCTGATTAATTCTAGCTAGCAAGTGGATTTATAAGCTACCAAATATCTTAATTTATAGCAGTTATGAGCGGGTCCTCCATTTTTAGATTGTGTGCAGATTTTCTAGTGATGGGGTATTCCTCTCCCTTTCATTTTGTGATTGGCTGAATGCTGTATCAAAGATGGGCTCAAATTAGACTCGATTCTAATTTATTTTACGCCAACCCAAGCTTTAAAGCAAGCAATGCAACACGAGCCAACACCAGGTCTCCATTGAGAAACAATGGCTTCCGGCGCATGCAACGGTTACCTGAAGATCCATGTGAATGTACCTTATAATTCCATTGAAAAAAATGGCCTTACACAAGATTGTCACTTTTTTGTTGAGAATTTCTCAATGTTTCACATATAAAAGTAAACATGTACATTAACCTGCAATTATTCCACTAAAAGTATTTTATAGCTAGCTATACTAGCTACATGTTTTGCTTTCATGTTGTTCCAGAAAACATTTTTGCAACATTATTCAGGCACGATATTATGAGGCTTAAGCTAAAGGAACAAGGAGAATGGTAGCCTACATTGCATTTCAGCCATAGTTTTTATATGTGTAGGTATTGATTTCATTTCATATTATATTTATTTAAAATGTCATACTGTAGTGACTGAAATTCTATACATTTCATGGCATACCTGGGTAACTTTCACGGCACACTGGTGCCGGTTGGGAACCACTGCCTAATGTGTGTCCAATGTAGTTACCGTAGCAACTTCCTGGCCTTTAAACTCGAGCTGTTGTATGCGGTTCTGGAACTTGTTGACTTGTTCTGACGAACTGGGATCCAGGCCATTACTCAAGCTGGGCGGGAGGGAGACTGTGGGGATACAGAGATGGGTTAAGAAATAAAGCCCTTCCTGTTACATTATATATTCATTATAATGTGAATCCAAAAAAGGGAGTAGAAATGAGCAAACTATTGATATGACAAAATTAAGCAACAAAACATTGAGATTCACAAAGGTAAACTCTAGCATTGTGTTCCACATTGAGTCAATTATCAAAGCATCCATGGTTTGTTTCTCAACTACATCTGATTTGATATATTACATACTTTGATTTATTATATACTCTGCATATAAAAAAGTTGTTAATTTCTCCCGTTTTACGCACTATGGCCTTCATTAATTCCTTGTTTTCTGCTGAGCAGAAATTAACATTTAAATGAAATAATATGATTAATTTGAGTATTGCTATAGGAGTATTGCTGAGTCAAAATGTGGCATACATGTATATGCATATTCATGAGGTATATATGGTGGAGTGTGATCATATGTGATATTTTAAGTTGATTAAAAATGACAATCTACAGTCTTTAAAATAAACAAAAGCGCAATAGTTTATCTTAAAGATAATAAAAGTTTATGTTTAGAGGTAGATTACCATTCTATGCACCACCGTCCAATTTAATCACCACAGAAAGTAAATCTTGATGCAAATGATTACATACAATTGCCTGAATGGCATACAAATACCATGATGTGATATTTCTTCCATATTGCCCACTTCTGCCCACAAGAGCCACATTGATAGTTAATAATTCAGCATTGCACTTTGTACACTTCCAGGACAGTGTCTTTTCTTTCAGCGAGTTAATCCATGTGATAAATAACTTTTTCTTTGTTCGTACGGCTCTGTCATGGATCATGTATTGCACACGTGCATAATTAATATCACTCAGCGTGACACATGCCTTTTCCCTTGAGGTGCTGTGGCGTGGGACATAGAGAAAGACCCGGATTCAATCAACAAATACAGTGAGTCAAAGTTCAAACAATTGTTTTGTTACATCAAACTTGGTGATCGCTTAGCTCTAGGAAGGAACAATAGTCAAAATTTCCAGCATATTTTTTGTGAATAGGGGTTACAGAAAGCCCACATATTTATGGGGCTATGCAGTGCTAATTATGTCATGCATATTGTAATGGTAAACTATGAAACATAGGAGTTATAGGAAATGCTAATGAAATTAAATATATGTGGCCCACGGCTGTTGCTGAGTTGGTAATAGGTTTCGTGGTTTGGGCAGAACCCGAGAAGAAGAAAAAAAAAAAAAAATCATTATTGTTTTTTCGTTTATGTATTTGCACTCTTTTGGAAATATGGACCATTGGATACATAAAAGGGTCATTTTATATGTTTTAAAAAACATTTTTGTTATGTATAAATAAATTATGGTTTATGAGTAGGGCCAGCCTTTTTATGACATTTCCAGCTCGACTCACAGGTACTTCAGTCATCCCCCGAAAACTAGGTCGATAGCACCCTTTTGTCATGTGTAAAACAGTTATAAAGTTGCACCACCCCCAATCATTTATGTCGATAAATTAATTGCCACTAATTAAGCACTGACTGTCACATTTTAAATCGCGGACATGCAGCAGTATTTTGAAATGCTCAAATTACTTTCAAACTGGAATCTGCAATGTCAGGTCAATGGAAATGTGTTACTGTTGCTGTTGCTCAAAGCTACTAATCCAAGATGGCATATCTATGCAAGTGCTGTGTTAGTCAGTGCCTGTTTGTTAAATCCTGAGTCAGTTTTTTGACTGTGTGGATACCCCAGTATGTCAACAAACTCCTCTACTGCCGTAATCTTTTAAATTTACGCTTTATTGTCTTTCGTCCAAGTTGAGATACCAGACCAATTCCACACGGCTAAAACAACACCCCTCAGCTATCGGCGCATCAAAGCTCCACTGATCGCTGCCATATCCCCCGACCCGGCCCCTGGGGCGACGGCTACCTGTGCTGTTGTGCACCGTAATTGCCGTGCCTGTGATCGGCTTTGCTATCAACACCTGCTCTATTGGGAATATAGAGCTAGATTGCTCTGCATGACAGTTGAAGGATCTGTGGCCAGCTACAAAGCTCTCCTCTGGATGAATTTGCTAACCAGAGTCTTTTCTGCTGCCTACATCCTGAACATGCCTTTGGATCAAACAAGGTGCCCGTTGCATTAAGGCGACTGCCGGGTATCCCACTACTGGCAGGAGGTGAATCATGGGATTCTTATTGAGATCTAAAATGCTCCCCTGGCTGCTACTTTTGCTCACGGGCAGTTACATCGCTGCCTCCGTTACTGTATCTGGTTGTTGCCCCAGGCATTATCCCGAACCCACCGCAAGCAACGTTGGAATTACAATGGACTGTCTCCCCTCATCTCGAGACGGAGTTACTTTTCTCTGACTTTGAAACTCGGGACACTTGAACTGGAATGCTTTTTATTACACGCCTTTATGGTCATGTTTACTCATGAAACAGATTCATGACATGATCAGTTTGTTGCCATCTAAAAAGCCCAACAGTGTTAGCTCGTGTGCATGTTGTATTCGCACTGTTTTCTGCTGTGCATTAATAATTCTGATGTTGATGATCTCTGGAAAAGTACATACAAATCCGGGCCGGGTTATGTAGGAACACACGCCTAACCATGTGTCATCCGTTTTATCATTTGATCATTTCTGTAGTGGTAAATCTTTGGGTTTCCTGCACGCCAACATCCGTAGTCTGTTACCGAACCCTGATTTAGTTAAAGCATGGATGCATACGGCAAACCCTATCTGAAACGTGGCTACGAAAATCTGTCAGTAATACTGATGTGCACGTCAGGACTGATCCTCTAGGGGGGGTGGAATTTCCATTTATGTTAAAGACCATTTGCAGTGTTCTGTTACTGTATCCAAGTCTATAGCAAAGCAATTTGATTTACTTAATTGAGCATTAAGCTTTCTAATAACTTCTTCTTGTCTGTTGGTGGATGTTATACACCGCCCGCTGCCCCTGCCTGCACTCTTTCTGCATTAAGTGAACTCATGGCCCCCCACATCTCCACTGAATTTGTCCTCCTTGGAGATTTGAATTAGGATATGCTCAATCATCCTGACCAAGTTTTACAACAGTTGGATGCCCTTAATCTCTTCCAAATAGATTCCCAGGTCCCCCGACTCTGCTACACTGCTTGATGTGATCCTTACAAATTCCCCTACTAAATATGAATCTGCTGCTTTCTCACAACATCTCAGTGATCATTGCACTATTGGCTATATTCGTACTTCTCTCTCTGTCAAACAACCCTCCATCGTTACCTACAAACGCATTTTGAAACATTTTGTTGAGCAGGTGTATCTCCGTGATCTGGCTGAACAATCCGCTGTACATTGGAACAGAATCTACCTTATACCCCATATGGAAGATACTTGGTCTTTTTGAAAGAATCCTTGCAAGCAGTCATAAACAAACATGCCCCCCGTAAGAAAATCAGGACCAAGAACAGATACAGTCCCTGGTTCTCCCATGACATAGCTCTGCTCATTTCCCAGAAAAATAGAGCCTGGCGCTCCGCACGGTCATCCAAACTCCCATCTGATTGGCTGGTTTTCCGGCAGATCAGGAATAAATGTGCATTGGCCATTAGAAGTGCTAAAAGTGGCTACTACAATCAGTGTTTCACTAATTTTGCATCAAACCCCCAAAACAGTGAAATCCATGGAGAATAAGATATTCTCTCCCCAACTACCGACTGCTCTTAAAGTGGATGAATTGGTTGTCACTGATAAATCAAGTATGGCAGATTTTTTCAATCACCACTTTGTGAATGCTGATCATTATATTTGATTCTGCTGCTCCCACCCCAGGCCATGACACCTTCCCTCCCATTTCTAGTGCCCTCACTCCTATGTTCTCCTTACTACCAATCTCTGAAAGAGATGTTTGCCACGTACTTCTTACCCTGGATGTAAATAAAGCAGCCAGTGTAGATGACCTCGGCCCATTCTTTTTAAAGACCGCTGCCCACATACTCGCTGCCCCAATCACTAACCTATTTAATTGATCTATATCTTCATCAGTTTCCCCACAACTGGAAATCACTAACTGCTACAGACCCATCTCACTTCTCCCTGTCTTGCTAAAGTAATGTAAAAACTGGTCAATAAACAACTTGTACATTATTTGGACACTCACTCAATCATGTCTGCTGTGCAATCTGGTTTCCGATCCAAGCATGGGTGCTCCACAGCAATCATTACTATAATCATTACTGCTAATACAAATAGTGTTGTGTTGCTTCTTTTATTGATTTGGCTAAAACCTTTGATTCAGTTGATTATATAATTGTATTGCAAAGGCTACGTAACTCTGTGTCAAAGCCGAGAACACCCTCTCCAAACTCCTCCCTATCACCATAGGTTTGCCCCAGGGTTCGATTTTAGGACCAACAATCTTCTCTACCTATATAAACAACATTGCACTATCTATTGGTAACGCCCAAATACATCTTTATGCCGATGACACCATACTGTACTGCTGTCACCGCTTATTACACACAGCCCTCACCTCCTTTTTACTTATACAGAAAGCTTTTAATGATCTACACCTCAAACTCAACACTAAGAAAACAAAATGCATGCTCTTTGACAAAATGAAACACACTTTGGACAATATCCCTAGAATCACCACCCTGGATGGCTCAACCCTGGAATTTGTCTCATCATACAAATATCTCAGACTCTGGCTGGACTCTTCCCTCACATTTCAAACACATTAACACCCTACAAGATAAAGTTAAGGCCAGACTCGGATTCCTTTACTGCAACAAAGAGTCTTTCACCTGTACTGCTAAACTCACCCTGGTCAAGATGTCAATATTCCCTATTTTTGATTACATTTACCGGTCTGCTTCTAAAACATTGCTGAACAAACTCGATGTGCTACATCACTCCGCCATCCGTTTTGTTACTAATGCCCCTTTCACTACACACCATTGCACCCTATACTCCCTTGATGATTGGCCATCTCTCTACACCAGAAGATGTATTCACTGGCACCTGTTCATCTACAAAACCCTCTTCACACATCACACCCCCTTTCCTCTCTAATCTCCTGCATCATTCCCAGAACTCCTATAATCTTAGATCCTCCAACTTCATCACCCTGGCTGTCCCCAAATCCTCAACAGCTTTTGGTCGTAACTCCTTTATTTTCTCTGCCGCCTACGACTGGAATTCCCTACAATCCACTCTCAAACTTCCCAACCTCAACACGTCCATACGCCTTTAGAAGACTTCTACAGAACACATTCACTGACAAATGCACCTGTTAGCTCCCTATCCCCTTGTGATTCCTGTGTTCCATGTGTATAGAGTCTTTGTGATTTTGTTCTTTTATCCTATGACAGTGCACTGTCTGCACCCTGTTTTTAAGCACCTTCTCTATGTTTTGTGTAATGTGTGTATTGTTGCACTACTTCGACACTTGCCTTCTTGGCCAAGTCAGTGTTGTAAATGAGAAATTGTTCTCAATCACTTTTACCTGGTTAAATAAAGGTTAAATAAAAATAAAACAAACCAACTGATAATGTTAACTAGGATATTGCCATGTGGAACAAGTAGCGTGAGCTGTGTCTCCTTTCTTTCATCCCTCAATAAAGCTCTGAGCTCTGCCAGAACAGTGGTGTTCGGTGTGACCTCCATCTCCAACAAAATCTGATAGAAAAGCAAGTACTTTGAATAGTATGTAAGAATGGTTAAGTGGAATACCAACTGCACCATTTTGTTTTGTATGGCTCAGGAAGGAGTTTTATTGATACACTGCTGAGTAATCACATTCTCTAAATAGCACACTTTCCAGTTTGGGCAATGTTTAAAATTGTTTATGACAATCGCCACGAGTTTGTCAACATTGAGAAATGACTTGCACAAATATGACTTGCTGAGTGCCACAATGCAAGTTAAATGGACTGAATTTGGAAGCAAGCTTTAAAGGATATCTTTGTATGCTTTAACGTATAAGTTGCATTGTCCTACACGAATGCACTCACTTTGTTGAAATCCACCTCAAAGTCCTAAAAAGTTTTTGATGCCTCCCTCAACTGAGGCGTAACTCTCGGCAGTTAAGTACAATGCGTCAGCAAGGATGACTTTCAAATCAGCTGTGATAGATTGTCCTGGCAAAACAAAATATGTAAAACATAATTGTCTGTCCCATTTGTTGATTCGTCTGTGACCACAGACATGTGGTCAGTTGTTTTGATCAGTTATTTTATTTTGATTTCATGCAAATCATCAGTCTGTCACATACTTCTGTTGAAGCTGTCTAGTTGATGGAATCCCCCCGCCGGTTATTGCGTGCTCATTTATAAATGCACATAATTTGGGATTCCACTTTTTCTAATGGAATATTTGAGTTTAAGAACACATCTGTCAAATATTGAATATTGTATATCAAGTATTGAAAGGGGTTAAGAGCTGGTACCACGCTTAGGTGTGGTAGTGACTTCTTGTAGTGTAGAAGACACCATTGGCCTTCATCAAATGCAACTTTAAAAATATTTTTTAATCCAGGGAAAACGGCCATTAGCGTGCACAAGGCACATCATTGAATTTTGGTTTCACCCAAAATAAGGATTGCATCCGGTCTGTGACTCACTCACCCTGCAGAGACTCAAAGTTGGCCCTCTCCCAATTCAGGTCCTCCTGCAGCTGGTGGATCTTCTGTCTGCACTCTTGTATCTCCAGCACTTTGATCACCAGTGTGTCCACGTCTCTGTTCCCTGCATCTCTCTGGGGGCCCCAGGCCCCGTCGGCCCGCCCAAGCCCCAGGCCCATGGCCGGAAGGGGAGAGGGGGCTGGGGAGTACGACATGTGTGAGGGGGAGGGGGGGAAGTGGGGAGGAGGGAGTGCCTGGAAAAAGAGCAGAGGTGCATTTAAACATTTGTGGCAAGAATAGGGAGCCCCAGGAACCCATAACAGGGTTGTGCACCATGCACACGCCTGACCCACACAACCCCTTAATGCACCATGCACACACCTGACCCACACAACACACCTTTTTTTATCTATGGTTGCTCTTATTATGTCATTTACAGTTGCTTGTGTTTTGTTTTATTATATATTATTTAGCTTTTTCTAATGTGTTTCTGCATGTATTTTGTTTTGTTTTTTAAATTTTTGGGATACATACTTTTTTTCTGTTGTTTATTGGAGACAGGTGTTTGGAAATTAGCCTTTGACTATACACAGTTAATGCAATGCGCCTGACACTTGTTTCGTTTTTTTACATTGTAACAATTATTTTGCTATGTCCCTGACAAATAAACAAATAAATGAATAAAATAAACTTTGGATCCTGGACATATTGGACACTGTGGTTATCAAGCAATAAAAAGATAAAGTGCACGCAAACTCTAATTTGGTTTCACTATCAGGAACATGCACTTTATGACAACCTCAAAACTCACAACAACCAAGCCTCTCCCACCACATTTGGTGATACGGTACATTTCAACGCAATTACAAGCTACCAAGCACAGTGGCCAAAAATACAGGGAGTTGGCTACAATTACTGCTGCTACAGTAAGTTCTAAATATTCAGTTGCTAATATTGTTCAGCTAATGTACGCATATTTTGATTTAGCAGGGTGAAAGGGAATATATACATATTGGGGTTAGGATTACTGGGTGGGGGGTGTTCCACCTGATTGAGCAGGATTCTTTCCTTCTTTAGGATATCCTGGACTGTCTTCACCAGCTGGAGTGGTTGGGAGCGGAACACATTCTGAAACACAAAACACATTCCATCAGTTACCCCTGTCCCAGTCTGTACTCTTGTCTGTACTCTTGCCTGTTTTTTTGTGTGCGTGTATGTGTCTTGCAGGCTTACATGTGTGTGTATTCTAGCATACAGGTGTGTATTATTGCATTCTGTGTGTGTGTGTGTGAGTGAATGTGTACATTTGTACATGCATTTGTTTGTGTGTGTGTTCTTGCATTTGTGTAATTCTTTAGAACTGAATACCTGTGTGGAGGAGCGTAACCCTGGAGAGCTTTAGAAGGCTTAAATTCAAGCCTTAAATTTAAAATAAAATTAATATCCTTAAACCTGCCTGGTCACAGCAAAGATTAACGAGGAATCCATGCAGGAATAGGGCATTTATTATCACTACCATTATTTATATATTTTTAATGACACCACATATTCTAATTACAATGAACCCATATTAAGTGGTAGAAGACTTGTGGTCGTACCCCGGTTAAATGGTACAGGACTCGTGGTCATAGCCCAGATTACGTGGTAGAAGACTCATGGTCGTAGCCTAGATGAAGTGGTAGAGGACTCGGGTCATTACCATGTTCCTGGAGATGTGCTGCAGCCTCATCTTCTCCACCACGTTGCTGCTTTCCTGCACGACTCTCTGAAGGAGGGATATGATCTGCTCCAGCATCCCCATCGCCCGAGCATCCGAATCAGGACTGTCCATAATCTCATCCCTGCACACACACACACACACAAACAAACACACACACACAGAGGTGAGAGGGAGACCTGGGGAAAGGAAGAGAGAGGGAGGAGGAGAGGGAGGAGCACACAGAAGAGAGAGAAGGAAGAGAGCAGGCAGAGGAGCGGGAGGAGAGAGGGAGAAGGAGAGGGTGAGAAGGAGGAGAGAAAAGGGTATGGTTTTTTCAATGTTAATGTATGTTAATGTGTGTGTGTGTATTTGTGGATTAGTGTATGTGTGTGCGTGTGTGTGTGCATATTTGTGGATTAGTGTATATGTTAGCATGTGTGCGTGTGTGTGCATTTGTGGATTAGTGTTTGTGTGTGCATGTTAGCGTGTGTGTGTATTTGTGGATTAGTGTATGTGAGTACGTGTGTGCATATTTGTGGATTAGTGTATGTGTGTCTATGTTAGTGTGTGAGCATGTGTGTATTTGTGGAGCATGTGTGTGCATATTTGTGGATTAGTGTATGTGTGTGTATGATAGCTTGTGTGGTCCTGCCCTGTAATGGTCCTACCAGCACTGTTCCTCAATCCAGGAGGCCAGGTAGCAGCGGACATCCATGGGGAAGGTGGGGGGGTAGAGCTTGCTCAGGTTCTGGGTGGACAGGCACTGCAGCTGCTGCTGCACTTGTTTCCACTGCGCCATCCTATCACCGGACTGGGGGCATTACCCTGCATTAACATTCATGACCCCCCAGATTCCAACAACAAGCTGATATAAACCCAATGCCCTCAAAAATGCTCATGATTGAGAAAGCCAATTAGACCAAACAAAAAAAACAAAAAAAACCCGCAATCCTACAAGTCAGTGTGAAATCAGAGATAATTGAAATGAAACTCCGGCGTGCTCAGGAATGATGTTGAGTTTGTCCCAATACTGCAGGAGGCCAATCTAAGTGAGAGGAGTTGGCTTGTGGCCCCCTCAACTGCCACCTCCCAGTGAGCGTGCATCAGGTTCTGGCTTTGTGTTGAGGGGGTGAATGTATTGCCCACAACTTGTTATAGGCAAGGAAAGTTCAAACAGCCTCTGAAACTTCAGGTTTATACATTTTTTATCCAAGTGAACGCAATTAGCTGCTGAGCCAATGTTTTGTATTCATTTTCAGTCACAACTTTCAAACCACTGGATCATGTTAACCAGACTATTGCCATGTTGACTGATTAACGTGAGCTGCATATCCAAACGTTCATCCCACAATAAAGCCTTGAGCTCTGCCAGAACAGTGGTGTTTGGTGTGACATCCATCCAGTGGCATCATTTCAGCAAAAGCCAAGGTATGGCAAGGGACAGGGTGGTGGATTTTTTTTGTCAAATCAGTTGTGTAATAGTCAATTTTGGTGAGTTGTTTCTGTACAATTTACTTAGGTAACATTAATAAACAAAGGAGACAACTACAGTATGTAACTAGTAAACCTATTTTTAAATTCCAGTGGATTATAATGATATAGTGTTATACAAATCTTTCTTTAGTGAAATGTAGTGATAAGCGCTACAGGACCTCATCAGGGTAAGGGACGTTAGCTAGCTAGGTTGTTAGCTTCACAATCGCGGGTGACGTTAAGTCCGGTTTTTCACTAAAATAACATATAGAACGTGTTCGTATTGACACAACTTGTTCATGAATATGTTACATTTTAATTAACAGTATTATGGCGTTTATACAGTTTGTTTAACCCACCTGAATGAATGAGAACAACGGACAAGGTTTTTGAGTTACCTTTGTGGAGCGGATAAAATCACATAAAATGACAAAACGTAGGCTATTTCAGATTGATTTAAAATGTAAAATGTGGCTAGAAGCCAAGGTATGGCGAGTGCCATACCTTGCCATACCAAAACGACGCCCCTGCATCCATCTCCAGGACAACAAATCTTGGCTAGAAACAAAAGTACGCTGAATGGTACAATACAGCGGAATACCAACTGCCCCATCTTGTTTTGCATGACTCATTACTGATGGAATGGAACCTTGTAACCTCTGATACATGCATCATATTTTCCAGCCTGGGCACATTTTTTTTTTTTTTTTTTAATTGCCAACTTTCATGAAATGACTCGCCCAAAAATTACTTGCTAGTGCCACAATGTGGGCAATGCAAGTCATATGGACTGAATTTTTAACAATTTTTTTAAATTTTTTTAAATAATTTTATTTCAGATTTTTTCCCCGTTTTTCTCCCAATTTGGTTGCCAATTAAACCCTCTATTTACTTCAATTCCCCATCCCCACGAGTCCATCGTCCATCCTCCGGGATCGAGACACACATTCCTGGTTGAGTGTTCCCGCCTCTTTCGAGACGGGAAATCTTCCACCGACTCCTTAACCTTCTCCTCGAAGAACTCGTGCCGGCTCTCTCCCCCCCCCCGGAGGCGGACAGCCAAATGCCGCCTCCGATCGGGCTGACGCCCAGGGCCGGTCTGGTCGAGACGCGGGTTTCGATCCGCGTCCCTGACAGGCAGCGCACACCACTCCGAAGTGTGGTGCGTTAGACCGATGCGCCATCCGCCAGGCCCGCAATTTTTGATGCCTCCCCCAACTGAGGCGTAACTCACGGCAGATAAGTACAATGTGTCAACAAGGATGACTTTCAAATCAGCTGTGATGGATTGTTCTGGCAAAACTAATAAAATATGTAAAACATCATTGTCTATCCCATCTGTTGATTCGTCTGTGACCACAGACATGCAGTCAGTTGTTTTGATCAGTTATTTTATTTTGATTTCATGCAAATCATCAGTCTGTGGTACATACTTCTGTTGAAGCGGTCTAGCTGATGGAATCCCCCACCGTTTACTACATTCTCATTTATAAATTCACATAATTTGGGATTCCACATTTTCTAATGGAATATTTAAGACTTTTAAAAGAGTTTAAGAACACAATCTGTCAAATTTTGAATGACATCCAGCTGCCGCTCAAGGCTCTCTTTCCCCCTGCTGACAGACGATCCCCCCATGTGTTAATCTCAGACCTTAGCTGATGTTTTGTTGTTTGTAAATGTTGGCCTATTTTTCTTTTTAGGGGATTTATTGTTCAGTTGCAAGTTGTGAAAATTAAATTAAATCATCTGTGTAGAAATGTAAGCCCTCGGGACGTGATTACAAGCAATTTGCTACCCCCCTTTCGTGAAACAGAAAACCTAGAATGTTAGCAGATTTGTAATGTAATGTCTCATACATACTTATGAGTTTGATTTAGGTATTATCAATCATTTCTGGTCAATTTATGGGTTAAAGATCCAACAATAAAACATTTTTATAAAAAAAACGAGTGACAAACAAGGACTTGGCGTTGCTGGAAGATGTAGCTGGCCATGATTTGAGAAGCGAGCACATCTTTAGAAATTGGCAAGACACGTTTGCAGAAAATGACAAATGGCTTATAATATGTTTTTGATTGCCAAGAGAAGTTATTAGTTCATAAGTACCTCTTATGTTTGAGTTTGTCCTTTTGCTTTGGCTTTGAGTCTTGGCTATGCGACTGTGAAATCAGGCCCTTATATGGTTATGTGCATGCATGTCATATAACATAACATAACATAAGGGGGAGACGAGAACAGGCCATTCAGCCCAACACTGCTCGTCCGTTCCTACCACTAATCTGCTCACATGCTTAGTTTATCCAAAGGCTAGAGTGTCTAACACTGGATCGAGCCTAGCCTTGAATACCCCTAGTGTCTCAGCCTCTACTACATGTATATATATAAGAACAATTGGGATTCATCATTATATGCACGTACAGTAGACTCCATTTTTATTCACAACCTTGATAAAGATGAACAAAAGAGATCGTATAAAATAAACTATATAAGTAATGAGGTATATTCTATGCTCAAAAAATGCAAACCTACAATACTAATACAATTGTTCAGAAAAACATATTGTTTTATTAATATTGTTTTTTCAGAAAACATATGGATCACAATTATTCACACCCCTAACTATTCTTTTAAATGTAATCCAACAAAAACAAATATACAACTTATATGAAGTTCATTGGAAGGTTACGGAACTTTACAGTGACCTACAATGCTTTCCTGTTTCCCTAGGGTATAAAAAGGCAAGAATCTGAAGGAACTAGAACAATTCTGCATGGAGGAATGGTTGAGGATCCCCCCTCAAGAAGTTATATTATAAGCCATTATAACTTGCTGTTATAATGGCCAAGGGAGGAAGCACAAAGTACTGATAACAGAGGTGTGAATATTTGTGATTCTTGATTTTTCTGGGGGGAAAAAATGGCGAACCGTTCGATTTTGGTTCGTGCCAATGAATTACAATGAAAGAATATCATTTTCTGCATTTTGTAAGCATAAAATAAAGTGAATTATTTTTATAGTTTATTTTATACGATCTCTTTTGTTCATCTTTATCAAGGGTCTGAATAAAAACAGAGTCTACTGTATATAAGAATGAAATTGACTGATGTGCCAAATCTGATGGTACTTTTAGGTGAGAACATTTTCCATGCACAAAATATGCAGGTTTCCATAAACATATGCAGAGTCCACCTCTATTTTTAAATCCAGACTGAAGACTCACCTCTTAGTTTTGTTCTCCTCACAGGACTTTTGTATGGTTTTTAAATGGTGTCAATGATTATTTTTTACTTCCCCTTTTTATACTGTACAGCGTCCTTGGGTTCCTCGAAAGGCGCTTCAAATTAAACTTATTATTATTACTATTATTATTATTATATATTGTAAGTTATTGTGGATCCTTTAATATACATTTTTCTTAAACAAACTGGCCTGAATACCAATTAAACTATTACATTAAATACAAGCCAATTAAATGCAGACAAACTGTTGACCATAGGTCAAGTAAAGGCAGCATTTAAATTATTTATTTATTGCAAAAATACATAGCAAATTTGTTAATGAAAGGTATGCTATACTGTATTATGACAACCTCTTAAGTATGTGTGAGACATTGCATTACAAATATACAAATATTGCACGCTTTCTGTTTTCCAAGATGGGGGCAGCAAATTGCTTGTAATTACTTCTTGAGGGCTTAACTGGCTCCTAAAAAAAAGTGTGTGTAATGTTATAGCAACGTTGACAGAAACTCAAGGTTACAATGCAGAACTAGTTGCTTCTTTTGCCTATACATACGTATAATACTACAATACCTTAGGTGTTGTAATATGAAAAGAGCGAATCCAAACCGAGTGATGCTTTCTGGTATTCTGCTCTTTCAAGGAACATGTTTATGCTAAACATGGAATCAAGCCCACTAGCTAAAGTGATAGTCTACACTTTGCCCGGTTGGTATAGCAAGAAAAACAGGCACAGGTAGAAAGGGAACACGTTTTAAAGAGAGCTGCTAGCACAGCTGATTAAATCCAGCTCATGGCAGCTCATTAACAGAGTGAAAAATATATTTTTTCCGGTGCGACTGTAGTGGCTATAAGGAGGTTGTTTTATTCTTTGGAAAGTGGATAAAAGACTAGACTAGAACTGTCCACTGTATGCTGTACTGTACATGCTGTTTAGATGTGGTTTGTCAGCTCCTGTAGGAGGGTGGGGTGGTGTACTGAACACAGTGCTTGTCCTGCAAAGTGATCAAACAGACCATGCCCACAACAGGGAGAACCCAGGGGAAAGCCATGTGATTGGTCCAAGAGGGGACTGAGCTTTTGGAGGGAGTTGACTGGGGGTTGGGGGAGGTGGTGTGTCCTGTATGTTTTTTTATCTCTAGCCCCCATATGGCGACACATGACAAGATGCACACAACAACAACAGCTACGAGCCTTATATTTCAACATGAGGAGAACATTTGTGACTGCACTCCATTCACAGTTCTCTCTACCCAGAGACTGAAATTAATTTGAAGTTCTCGAAGAAGTCAATAACAGTATTTGAAAATGACTATTATCCCTATATCCACAGTTGAAAACAAGGGCATTTCAACACTGGAGCTGAACTGCTTCAGCTGAAATCTTTGGCACCACCCAAGTATGGAAAATAACATTCTAGATGGCTCTCTTGCATACAATGGGCAATAAAATACAATACAATATAGGCTGTAGTTTCATTGTCACGTATATATTAAAATGTGTTTATTAACAATATTAAGTACGTTTCGTTGTCACACTTGTGATGCTCCGCATAGAGTGACCTGAGGTCCCCTATTTTGACTTGTTGTTCCACGTCCCGCAATGACGGAAGTTGTGCTGCATAATAAAATATATTCGTTATGTTATTATTTTATTAAGTAATATCCATTACCCCTGCTCAACAATATCATCGCCCCTGTGTCAATAAACATAATTTAAGAATTCTCTCGCTGTCATTTTGACTATTACCACATTTTAAATAAAGTGCTCTTATGGATATAAAATAGCCACACAGCTCAAAAATATAATCAGCAATTGCTTCATTATTTTTTGTTCATTATTATTCCTAGTTATAAGGTCCCTCATCTCTCTGCAATCACCAGCATTACCTGATGATACAACAACCAATTATGTAGCCTACATTTTACTGTATGGAACGTTTAATATTTGACATAAGAGAAACCAGTGTGCCTACATGTATATATACAGCAGGCTTCATTTTTATTCACACCCTTGATAAAGATGAACAAAATAGATTGTATAAAACAAGTACTGTGGAAAAAAAAAAAAAAAGTGTCCTGTTTGTGTAAAGTTTAAAGGCTATAGAAATATCCGCAGGGAAACATCTTTCTATCTCACTCTGTGTGACGCTGCAATTCTGAATGGCCAGGCTAACAAAAGGTTTTTCGCACCAAAACTTAAAAAGAACATTGTTATTTTATGACGTTTTCTCTCACTGCAGAAAAACTCCCTCCCATTGTGCTACTAACTTTTGCAGATTTGCAGTAATTTTCCCCGTTTTACCTTCAGGTGACCCTATAGCTCCTATTTCCCTTAGGTTAACGCCCCGTTACCTTTAGTCTCTGTTCCCTCCCTTTCCATTGTGTTTGAGTTATTTGTTTAGAGCAACATTTTCTCCGCTCACCCCGAAGATAATCCAGTTAAGGTTTGGCTGTGTTGCAACTACTAATTCAGAACATATTGTACCCGGGGTAGTTGCAGTTTCTGGAATAACTTTATAGAACGATAGGACGGGAAGAGTGAGAAGCCATTCGCGGAAAAACTATTTGCATATTGTAGTGGCAGAATCAGAGCTTATATTTAAATCACGGTTCTGTTAGCTAGTATATATTATAGAATATATAATGATAATAATAATAATAATAATAAATAGAAATGGGAGGAAAACTGTCCATGGATTAAGAAACACGTGTGGATGCTGTGGGGTGAACACGTGGGCTTAAAAAAGATTAGAAGGCCTCCCTCGTGGTCCAGTGGTTATAATGTTCAATGCTGGCCACAGCGACCGGGATTCGATTCCCCATCGCGCCAGAGTCGGCTCTGGCTGGGAGTGTCACCGGGGGCGGCAATTGGCTGTCTGCCCCAGGGAGGGGGAGGGAAGCCGACAGGATATTCACTGTGCACAGGAGTGGCTCTGAGGTGCTGGAGTTACGGTCAACGGCTTGGCGAATGCTGTCTCGAAAGAAATGATGCTTTGCCTTCAACACCGCCAGTCACAGGGCTACGGCAGCGAACTCATAGTACGAGGGGGGGATTGACATGAAAAAATAGCGGGTGTAATTGGATACCAAATTGGGAGAAAATCTGAAACAAAATGTATTTAAAAAATAAAAATAAAATAAAAGATCAGACGGAATATATGCATTATTTTTGCTTATACTCCTACATTTTAAAGACAAATGTGGTTAAATGTAGGACTTTTAGTATCTACTGGAATGATTATCTGTATTTTCCTCAAAACAAGGGTTACATTAGCAACAGGGCAAAGGGAATTCCATTAGATGACTTATGGCAGATCTTCAAAGCTCACTAATAGAGTTATTATAGAGATATTCATGTTTGAAATTCTGCTGGGCAGTGTGACATAAATGTAAATGTTTTAAAATTTTTCAGGGGGTTTAGGGTTTAAGCCCAGAACACAAAAATAAGTTGTATCCCCAGTCTAGCCCCTGATGGTAGCCATCACCACTTCAGTTATCGTTGGCAAAACAATCTGGACTGCCTATTTTGGACAGCTTTCTCTGCTGATAAATTGGACAGCTAAATCTGGACACTGCTTTCCATCCTTCCATCTTCCTGCAAGAGTCTGGGGCGGGGTCAAGGTTAGCCCACTATGATCCACCCACCATGCCCCATTTGAGCCCTTTCCTGTTATGGCCATTGCTCACAGGTTTCAACTGAAAAGACAATGACCACAAGAACAGCCAGAACAAAAATATACTTTTGTTCACCATTTATGTAAATGGTGAGCCCTATCCAAGAAACCCCCAAAAAAGGTGTCATCCAAGATGTGGTGTCTTCAGTGGAACTGAAACAGCAGGGGAGTATTGAATGAAAAGGAACAAGGGACAGGAAGATTAAATAAAAAATAAAACAAGAGAAGAAAACCTTCCCACAAAACGGCCATAATTAGGTATGAAGCAGATTTTGTAGGAGGGCAACCTAATCAATAAATAAAGGAATTATTGATAAATAATCAATAAAGTATATCTAATCTAATCTAATACCTACAAGTATGAGGAGGACATATTTTATATTTTATAAAATGTGATGAAAGTTCATGGTTGGTTGGCATTCACCCTGATACATAGTTTTTGCAGTAACATTCTTATATTACCACAAATATCTATGGCAGACTAGCTTGGGGGGGGGAGGGGTAGGGGTTATCTATGAAAGATTCCACATTATTTGAAATGCAATTATCCAAATAATGGCGGAGTGGATCATATCCATTATGATTTTTTTAAATGCGGGACAACGAAATCCGTCGTTGTGGGACATGGGACGACGAGTCACAATGTGGGACATCTGGTCACCCTAGACACAGGGCATCGTGGTCCACACTATATACAGCCCCCGGCCCGGCCCTCCCTCCTACTGATGTGGGTTCTGCTGGGTTATGCACTGTGAATTAAGAACAAGGACATAACTTCAACTTCTTCAGCACACACTCAGCGCCATAAATGGATAACATTTGTAAAACGGCACGGATACGGCCCTCTACAGAGTGGATTACAAAGGTATTGCAAATCTCAGCAAGCAAAGCAACTCCACAAACCTGTCTGTACAAGTCAAACATTTTAAGGACATAAGAAAAAAAGAGAGATGAGTTCTGAGATGAGCTTGTCGCTCAGCAATAAGAGGGAAACGCTCTGGATAGGACATACTAAGCATTCTATAATGAAGATTGTCTATACTCACCAGATGACAAGCTCTATATTCTTACAGTTTTTCTCAATTGTTTAAACACATTTCCTGGAACTATTACCCTTTTTTTCTCAAAACTATAAACAAAACCCAATAAGTAAAAATTTTTGACAAAACTCCTCAAACCTCTTGCAAAATTAAAACTACACTTTTTAACCAAAATGACACACACGCCATCAAATACAAAAGCTCTACTGAGGACTAATTACACACTGGTGTGATAAATGAAAAACACTATAAACGTATAACATATGTGCAGAAGCCTGTTGTAATTGATTTCTACTGTATGAACTCAAATATGAAAGGAATACACAAAAACAGTATCAAAAATATATACAGTATTTTTCAAATGAGAGTTTTGTACTGTGCAGTTCAGTGAGTAGCATAGGGAAAAACAGAACATGAGAATACAGTAGGTCTGCACAGAAATACCATTTATTTCAAAGAAAAATACCATTTATCTGTGCTAAATTTAAATAAATAAATTTAGCCCATTTATCTGTGCTAAATCTCTGATCACTGATTGAACAATTTAGGCAAGTAGTGTTTGTACCTGTGAGTGTGGTCAATTGATACATTGTTTAGCCATCTGAATGGCAGTGCTTTCCATATGAACACAAGAGTTTTTATTTATGAAGATTGTGCTTAATGAGGAGAATTGTTTAGGGTTTTGCAAAAAGGTAATTGACAACGCAATTTGATTGAGAACAAGCGACATTTTCTTATAGTTTTGCAGGAAGTGTTTTTTGTATTGATACATAGGCTTTAGGTTTTGATAATTGGGTCCCTGGTACACAGTAGAGCAAGAGACGGCTATCGTCAATATGGTGCTAGAAAACAATGCCATTTGACTGGGGAAAATCCAAAGTCGAATCATTGATTACAACATCATAGTATTTCAATATGATGTTGTCATCAATGATTAGCCTGGCCTGACAGAGATGTGTGACTAAACGTATATATTTTTCTTTTACATAAATGGTCTTCCGGTACAGACCTACTGTATTCTCATCTTCTGTTCTCCTCTATGCTATTCCCTGAAATGTGCAGTACAGAACTGTAATTTTAATCTATTAAAATACAATCTATTAAAACAGGCTAGTGCACATATGTTGTAAATTTATAACACTGCAAATGCATTAGTGAAATGTTTAGATTTTCATACCAGTGTTTTTCATTTATCACACCAGTGTGTAATTTGTCCTCAGTAGAATATACTATCCCCAATTGTAACCCAGTAACCTGTTCTCTTTAGGATAAATCTCTAAGTGGTGTTTGTCCTCTCTCCCTCCCCTCCCCAAACAACAAAGGGAACTCCTTGGGCAGCTAAAAGACATGCTGATTAACCTAATATACTGTACATACAAACATGGGCTCCTCTGCTGTTACCACTGACAGGTTTTGATACCCCAGAGCACTTGTGTGGGAGTGTGGGCTAGCAGCACCGGCATGATCAGCTTGATCCAGAGGGTCAGATACAATTCTCTATTTGGGGTTCCCTACAGTTGAATGCCATAAAGTTCCCTATTGTTGAATTTTGGATCTGTATTGTTCAATTGACAATATCAATTGAGCATCTTCATCCCCAGTAAATAACAGTTGTTGATGTTTCCCAGTTTGGAATTTACATTTTCCAGGCCGTGCCAGATAAAATCCACCTTTAAGAGAAAAAGTACCTTTAAGATCTCAGAAAAGCCAGTCTTTGCTGTAAATGAACCCGACCCCATTCAGTGCTCAAACGTCATTCAATCAGGGTTAGCATCTCCCACCCTAAGGAGATAATATGTGACAGGGGAGGAGGTCTTGAGTTCAGTTTAGTTTTGAGTTCAGTTCGAGTTGGGAGAGGCATTCGTCCTTTGTTTTGTGGTGATTCCATACTTTATGCTCAACTTAATCTTAAGTTACTTAGTTGTTAAGAGGTAACTGAAGGCGGTTGGGATACACACTTCACAATCAAAATGGCTCATTCTTAGGTGGTCACAGATAAAAATCTACTACTCAACGTTATGACTTCACCATTGACCAGTGTTACATGGAATGTAAGGGGAATGAATGGTCCTATTAAAATACATGCCCTATTAAAAATTATTAATTATCTTAAAAAACTAAATGCAGATGTGGTATTCTTACAGGAGACACACCTTAATGATATTGAGCATGACAAACTTCATAGGGCATGGCATGGACCAGTTTTCTACTCTTCATATACATCCCCAGCTAGAGGTGTGGCACTGTTAATTATGAAAAATCCTATATTTAAAATGATTGCATTCAAGAAAGACAACAAAGGCAGGTTTTTGATAGTCAAATGTGAAATTAATCAAGAACCAATAACGCTGGTCAATGCTGGTTTCCAAACAATATATGTTACTTGACCTTTTTTAGGGACTAATTAATTGCCACTCGCACTAGACTCCTTCTCCGCTGACAACCTAGAACCACAACAAGCAAGGGGTGGAGTCACTGGCGCAATGAGAACAGGAACAGTGAAATCTCATGTGAAAGATTTCAAGTTGATTATTTTTTTCAAATCGTGCATCAACAAAATATTGATCGAATTGACGTGCGTGATATATCACCCAGCACTAATCTATACTCAGAACATATATGCAAGGTGGAGGTTTAAGAATCATTTGCTTAAAGATCCTGAATTTCTTACATATATGAATGCATGCATAGATATTTTTCTGGAAGTGAATACAATCTCAGCATCTCATGCAACAATTTGGGAATCCCTTAAAGCAATTAAAAATATATTTATATAATCAAAATTAAATTATATTGTATGAAGCATAAAAGAAAAGAGATACAAACTAAACCAATTACAAATAGACATAACACTAGAAAATGAACATGCCAATGGTAGGAAATATATACTGAACACTTTGAATCAGAAATGCATTGAATGTGATAACCTCTGTACACAAAAGGCAGAGGCTACCAGATATCACTACCATGACTTTGTAAACAAAAATAGTAAGCTCCTTGCATGGCAAATTAGGAAAGAACTAGCTGAAAAATAAATATCTGGCATAAAAGGACATGATGGACAGATACTAAGAAGAACAAGCGATATTAGTGACAGTTTTAAAGCATTCTATAAATAATTATATAGGGCTGAACTGGATGAAATAAATCTAAAAGCTAAAGATACTACTCCCTAAACTACAAGATAAAGATAATGAAAAATTGATAGAAGACATAACTGTAGAAGAGGTCTTGCCTGGACCAGATGGCTTCCCCACTGAGTTCATTCAAACTTTCTCTAATAAGCCAAATAGATCCTTTAACAAACATGATTAAAGAGGCCTTGGATAACTGTCAGCTACCTCCAACATTGCAAATGGCCATAATAACTTTATTACTCAAGCCAGGAAAAGATAAACAAAGAAGAGAATCATACAGACCTCTAGTTTACTCAATTCTGAATACAAAGTGTTTTCCAAACTCCTGGCATTGAAAATATTTTTTTATATCTCAAAGTGCAACTTTTGATTAATGGCTTAATTTCAGAATATTTTGTATTGGGTAGAGACACAAGACAAGGCTCTCCATTGTGGCACCTTAATCTTTGCATTAGCAATAGAGCCCTAAGCTTTTGCTATATGCTAAGACATAGAGGGTATGAAAATTGAAACAGATGAACACAAACGGTCTTTATATGCAGATGATTTACTTATATATTGAAGGAATCCAAGCCATTCTGTTCCAGCCGTGCTCAAGTGTTTACAGGAGTACAGTGCGGTTTCAGATTACAAATTAAATTATGATAAAAGTGAGGTAATGTGAATTAATATAGATAATTCTAGAAACTTAATACGTCCTTTGAAATGGTGCCCAGATGGGTTTAAACATCTTAGCATTCATATAAGTAAGTCACATGATTCAATCATTAAGGCTAGACACGGCAGGCTAAAATGCAAATTTTGTTCCACTCGGTCAATTTCGGGATTTTTTGTTATTTTGCTACTAAAACATCTTCACTTCAACACTGTAAACATGAAAAGACCCAAATATGAATAAATATTTATATTTTCAACGTTTATTCCACTTACATCAAATCTCATTTCAATTAGGAGGGGGCGTAGCAATAGAGCCTTCTGGTGCAATGAGCTATCCTTACTGTCACCAATCATAAGTGATGATCCGCCCCTATCAGGACTGCCGATGATGCGGTGGGATGGTCTCTGAGTGCCCTCATGGCTGCGTGCTCCCTGTGCCACTCACCTAATTAGTTATGCTGCCTTAGATTACTTCTGCTGGTGCAAAAGTGTTAGCACTACTCTTTCCCCTGATCCGGTGTGATATTTATCATAGTCATAATTGCACCTTTCCTCTTTTCTCCCCGACTTCGTGGCACCTGCCCGGAGCTCACCTGCCCCAGAGTCAACCCCCCACCCCTGCCATGTGTTAGCCGGATGCAGCTGGCCCAGACCCTAGCTGCTGGTTCCATCCCCCGCCCTGCCCTGGTATCTGGAGGGATGAGGTCCACCCCACCCCTACACTTAGAATGCCCTTCCGGTGGTCTGTTAAGCCTCATAAGCCTCAAGGACTATTTGTTTTGTTTTTCTCTGTAACCCACAATTTTCCAGGAGTTCATCTCGACCGCCTTTTAAGGGGTCAGGGAATAATTTTCCAGTCTCCCACATTGGTTCCAATGGTTTTCTGGTTTTTTGATTCCCTCTGGAAAATGCCAAATGTGAAGCGCTGTGTGACAACCTGTTTGTAAATGGCGCTATACAAAAATAAAGATTGATTGATTGATTGATTGAATTAGCCGTTTTCAACGCGGCACTCCGCATCAGCCGTTCGGCCCACCATTTTGGTTCATATGTCAATAGAAAGCTTATATTCTACAGCCTAGTTTCAGTTCCACCATATATGGTTATTTTCCCAACTGCCATAACTATTTCTGCTGAAAACCATGCATATCACAGGCTACTGCTTGCAAAAAGCATTTCCTGATGACATGATTGGCTAAAATGTACCACGTGATGTCTCTGGTGGTTTCCGCATTGCTAATCTTCTCATTGCTACAATCCACTTACTTGGAAAATTGCAGGAAGGTTTAGGAAAATCGTCAGTGATCAAGATGTCCACAAATCCTTGTTCGCTTCTGAAATCATCACGGAAAAGGCATTTGCAGCTAGCCAGTGCCCGTGAGAAAAGGTTGTCAGCATCAAAACTGCCTGAGATTGCGTTTAATCCAAATGAATAGTCAAACAACAACTCCAATGTAGGGCTAATGTTAGCCAGTGAGCAACCGAGCGTGTCAAGATGCAAACTTGCGATAGGATCCGTGAATTGTGATGGTAATGAACCGGCGACACAAAACTGGCTTCTGATGCACATCAAGCAAGTAAACCAATTAATTGAGGGACTTATTTGTCCCAGTTGTTTTGAGACAGGACTAGCTATTATGGTTGATAAGGTTGTTGATAAGCAGACTAAAGGTTACATTATTTGTGACAGATGGATATATAACAATGTCAGCTTTGTTATTTTGTTTGTTATACAAATTGACCGCAGATTGTAATGTTATTGGAATTTAGTTTTAGAATGTAAAGTACTATTAGGTTGTTTTTTATCTGCTATAAAGTGTCTTGCACCTGAAAATATTTAAATAAAGACGTATAACTGGAATATTAACATCCTTCTATATTAATTACAATTGTATGGTGCTTTTATTAGGTTTTTTTTGCGTTTTTCTCAAAACTAAATTTTTCATTATAAAAAGCCAAATATGTCAACAACAAATACAGATGTAGTCACTAAACTTTACCCAGTGGTTCCTGTGTGTATTCTGCAGACATTTACAGAAGCTGTTATTATGTGTTTTGCCTGATCTAATGTCATTTTATGTATGCAATTAGCTCAAATCTGACAAAAAATGTCCATGCCGAGGGCTTTTTACTGTAAACAAATGTTTCATGCATATATCCAAAAAATGCTCTGTAAAACATTTGGCCTTTAGTATGTTGTCTAAATAAAAAACAGATTTTGAATATAGCTTTTTTATTATCAATATTTTTGGATTTAAGTTGTATGCATATTTAATGAGATCGGGTCTCATTTGTATATGATATACTAATTCGCTTTTTATGTTTTATTTTTGTGTAGTACAAAAAATATTGCATTAAGTGAGTATATTCAACTGGCAGTTTTATGGTATATCTTTTTATTTGTATTTACTTTTCCGATTTTATTTGGTAATTTGGTAGCCAATTACTCCTGCTGTGCTTAGTTCAATCCCCTCCCTCGTAGTTCGCTGCCGTAGTCCTGTGACCGGCAGTGACAATGACGAAGCGCTGCCTCCTTCGAGACAGCACTCGTCGTGCCGTCGACTGTAATTCCAGCACTCCTGTGCGCAGCGAACTGCGTCGGCTTCCATCCCCCCTCCCTGGGGCGGACAGCCAATTGCCGCCCCGATGGCACTCCCGGCCAGAGCCGACTCTGGCGCGACGAGGAATCGAACCCCGGTCGCCGTGGCCAGCGTCGGATGTTGAAACCACTGGACCACGCGGGAGGCCTATGGTGAGATCTTTAACGGAAAAAAATGACCCTATTTACCTAGCTCACCTCCCCTTAAATAAAACTATACAAGACTACTCAACACAACTGAAAGAGCAATACAATATTCCTCATCCATTTTTTCAAGTATCTTCAATAAGACACTGGATTACAGAAAAGACGCATTTCCTAACATTTCAGAGGAAACTGCATTCAAAAGAGTCCTTAATAATGTTAGAACAACCAGAGGTTGATCTCCTTAACATACAATGCTCTTAATATTTTTCCACTTTATAATAATAATCTAACATACAAACTTACATGGGACAGTTAATTAGGTTGTAACTATGATACAACTGACTGAGATAACTTACTTAATATATCACAAACCTTTATGATGGCAACCAAACAGACAGATTCAATGTAATACATTGCACAGAACCTATTTTTCACCCCACATAGACTAAACATACTTAACAGTGAAATAACAGATACACGTCCTAGATGTAAAATAAACACTGGATACCTATTACATATGTTATGGAATTGTCCTCAATTAGAAAATTTCTGGCAGACAACAAAAACATTAGAAACAGACATTTCAGATAACCCTAGAATATGGCTCCTTGGGGACATAACATTATTAAATATTAGATGGCTTAATATAGCTAGGCCTATGTATATTCTCTTAAAATTATATTAGGCAGTTAAGGTAATAGTAACGTTGTGAATAATTCAGCAAAACGAATAAAAAAAAGAAAAAATCTGGAGTATGGCAGCATTTCATTTTAGTCGCGGACAATCAAAAAAAAGTGGAATGTAAACTTTGCAAGCACGTTTTCCAAGGCAGGGTTTATCATTAATAAAACGAGGAGCAGCCTTTTGCCAAAAAATTTGGACAAGCTAGTGTTCCTGTGCCATAACATGAAACGACTGGGGAAGTAGGCAATCGGATGGTCTCCGTCTCCTGTAAGTTATTTTCGATAGGTTATAGCCACTTTATGTTCAGCTTTAGTCTACAATTTAAGACATTAGGCTATGTGTGATCATTCATTTGTTAGCCTATTTTTTTGCAAAAGAGATTTTAAATCTCAATGAGACCAACCTGGTTAATTAAACAAAACATAGCCTACGTGTTATAATGTGTTATGGTTGTGGTCAAATAAAAGCATCAGCCTAATATGTGGCCACTTCACAAGCGTAACGGCAGAATCTGCAAGGGCAGCATGAAGAGGAGGCTCAGAATGGAGAGGGTTTTTTTTCTTTCAGGTAATCTTGAACTCCGGCTCCATAAAGTCATTAGCCTATTGTTACTCATTTGTGTCATTCACTTAAGAAAGTTATAAAACATGAGAGAAGCGCAGTGTACATATAGTTGTATTTATTAAAACAAATAGGGTGTGTCATATAGAGAGAAAAAAAGTTTCGACCAATCGGAAAAAACGGACGACTGTTGGTTGACCAAGATTTGTTTTAGTCAGGGACAGCTCTACTTAATTCAACCACTGTTGAGAGGAAGGAGCGTGTTCAGATTTCCATTTTGTTAAAATACCTTTTTTCCCAGCTGTAGCAGCCAAAAGTAGAAGTACTTAAGACTGAAGGATTTGTCACTGCCATACCCGCAGCATCCAGAATGGATTATTCTACTGACAAGTGTGCCGAACTGTGGCGCAAATCTAGGTGTCTCATGCTGCGTGGAGAATATATTAAAAAATTATCGCTCGACCAAAACAAATCTCAGTCAACCAACAGCCCATTGACCAAACAATCGACCAGTCAACTAAATGGGGTCAGCCCTAGAATGAAGTTATGTCATATTGTACTCCAGAAAATATATCATACTGTGCAAGGAAAAATTACTCAAGATTCAGTGAAATCCATTTCTAGACTATCTGTCTACTATACAAAACTAATTGGATTAGCCTCAATTCCCCACATTTACGGTTTCAATTGTTTTTTTTGTTGTTTTTTTCTGTACAACTTTTCATCTTCTTATGTTCCTTATTTTTATTAGCCTATTATTTATATTTAGATATTTATCTTTCACTTCAATTATTTTTCTATCTCTCCAATAGTCATCATCTCACTTCCACTTCTGCTATTATGTGTCTACCGGATATATCCTGTGTGATGTGACTGAACCTGTGACAAATCTCTTGAAGTGTGTAGGGGTGGGGTTTCAAATTCAAGTTGGTGTTGTGTTAAAAAAATATAATAATAATAATAAAACTGTACAATGGTGATTGTATCACTTATGTATGGTATTGACTATCACATGGGAATGTTGTTGCCTTGTACAGCAAAAATAAAACTTTGAAAAAAATTATAAAATGTACATTTGAATTGTTTGTCCAGGCTGTTTTTTAAATGTATTTATTTAGACAGGCTGCCTGGATTAAATATTGCTGCAGAAAAACACTGTTTATCTGTGAGACAATACTGATCACGTCTCTCTGCGAGTCTGTACTGAGGAAACACTTGTAAACGGACCCTGTTTACCTTAACAGCTAAAAGTGGAAATCTGCATGTAAACAGATCCACTGAAGCCAGAACTCAAAGAATAAATATATCTGCATAATTCCACAACAAGGCTAAACATTGTTAATGTCATTTTAAGTGTCTGACATGTGCATACATACACACATTCATATTCACAAAAACACAAACACACAAACCAAACCAAACCAACCAAAGGACCACAGAAGGTTCAAACGGCAAAGCGCTCTCAAATGAAACAGTAAGACTATTAATATTTAAGTAGCTATTACGCAAGACAGGACAAACAGGAAAACAGGTCCTGCTTCATGCTGGAGGCGTTTTATACTCAGAGGGTGAGTCTACAGCTTGTACAGTGCCGAGAGCAGGCTGATTCACAAGCAGCTCATATGAAAATGGATGCCAAATCCAGGAAATAAGAAAATATTCATATTCTATGGTACAAATGTACAGCTGATTATTTTTTAAATGTTTTAAAATATATTTATTGTATGTGCTCTCCATTGTCAAATATTAGATTTTTGTATTATTATTATTATTATTATAAAATGTGAGCAAGGTCTTTAAGTCCTGTCAATTCAGGAGGGTGCACACTAAACATGCATGTCCTCCGAAATGTGCACTGGCAGGTGCTGCTTTTTTTCACTCCATTCTTCTTTTCCGTCCACCAGCTGAGCTGTGCAGTCGTTGTACTGGAGCTGGCTCAGGAAGATTGATCGCACGTGCAATCGGGTGACCAGAGGACTTGCTATTGCACAAAGAGTAGGGGGCCATCTTGCCTACCAAGACCCCTGGGTGATGCTATAGCCAATTGTGCGCCACCCTGTGAGACTCCTGGCCACAATCAGCAACCGGCACGGCCAGGATTAGATTCCAGACAGTGGGGGACTTACTGTACAAAGGCCTTTATTCTCTGAAAAGGTTAATACAACAACCAAACACAGTTGCTCTTCAAAGTGTTTTAAAGTGCAATAGTGGTCTTGTAATTAGATTTTATACTTTATTTCCATTAAAAAAGGTGTATATGTACAGTGGATTCGGAAAGTATTCAGACCCCTTCACTTTTTCCACACTTTGTTGTTAATTAATTTGACTTAATTTGAAATTGATTGTATTTATTTTTTTGCCATCAATCTACACACAAAACCCCATAATGACAAAGCGAAAACACGTTTTTAGAAATTGTTGCAAATTTAGAAAAAAAAGAGGTATGTCATTTACATAAGTATTCAGACTCTTTCCTATGACACTCCAAATTGAGCTCAGATGCATGCTGTTTCCTTTGATCATCCTTGAGAGGTCCCTAGAACTTGATTGTAGTCCACCTGTGGCTAATTCAATTGATTGGACATGATTTAGAAAGGCACAGTGCATGTCAGAGCAAAAAACAAGCCATGAAGTCCAAGGAACTTTCCATAGACCTCCGAGAAGTGTGTCGAGGCATAGATCTGGGGAAGGGTATAAAAACATTGCTAAAGCATTGAAAGTTCCTAGGAACCACCAAGACTCTTCCTAGAGCTGGCCGTCTGACCAAACTCAGTAACCGGGCAAGAAGGGTCATGGTCAGGGAGGTGACCAAGAACCCAATGGCCACTCTAACAGAGCTTCAGAGTTCCTCTGCAATGATGGGAGAACCTGCCAGAAGGACAACCATCTGCCACTGCCTACTTGATCAATACTTCTTGTACATGTATCCCTGCTTACTTCTCTTTTTTTTTTTTTTTTATGTAATAAATTACTAACCTTTTCCTTCCCAGTGTTACAGGTATGGTATGCAGCTGCCTACAACAATGTCTATCGCTGTATTTCTGCACTGATCTCTTGCGCAAACTATGATTGTTCCTACCATGTGCTAATGCACATCTTGTAAGTGGCTCTGGATAAGAGCGTCTGCTAAATGCTTTAAATGTAAAAAATATCTCATTTTTTTCCCCCATCCCCTCCCTTTCCCCTCAGGAGGCTCTCTTATCTCTCGCCAGGCCGTCCTTGTAAGTAAGAAATAAGAAGTAAGTAAGAATTTGTTCTTAAATGACCTGCCTGGTTAAATAAAGGTTCAAATAAAATCTCTGCAGCACTCCATCAATCAGGCCTTTATGGTAGAGTGGCTAAATGAAAGCCACTCCTGAGTAAAAGGCATACAAGAGCCTGCCTGGAGTTTCTCAAAGGGCGCTTAAAGCGTTTAAAGCAGTGGTCCCCAACCTCAGTCCTGGGGGCCCACTGTGTATGCTGGTTTTTGTTCCTGCTAGTCTCTTGATCAATTAAGGTTGTTGAAAACATCTGTGTAAGTTCTACCATTTTCTTCTTTTAACTTATTTTAACACAATGCAGGTTTGGCTCGTTGCCAATTGCTTTGTCATTGAATTCTTCATTTTCCAAAAATGGTTTCTGTGACGAGCTGTTCGCTTTAAAAAATAAGGCCCCCACTGATTTCACCTGTCTACAATTGAATCAATTAAAAGATGTAACCTCTTTGTAAAGGAATGTGTCATACAGTGCATTACAGAAAATGAGAGCAATAGTGACTGATTAAATGTCCTGGGATGTGAACATGGGACGTTTATTGTTCATTACATTACATTACATTACATTACAGGCATTTGGCAGACACTCTTATCCAGAGCAACGTACAACAAAGTGTTAACCGTAGTCAAGAACAGTTTAGCTGAAAGCCACCCTAGAGAGAAGTACAGTTCCTAGGTGCTAGGAGCAACCACATAGTTAAACTAGGACCCTGTAGGTAAATCTGTAGCCACAATTCAAAGGTAGCAATAAAGCAATCAGTGTGGAAAATAATGCCTAAGCCTAATACAATACATAAACAAGTAGACATGTGTAATACTAAGCAACTACGTCCCTAAGTTAACAAAAACCGGACTACGGGGAGAGGTGCACCCTGAAGAGGTGAGTCTTCAGTCATCGCTTGAAGGTGGCCAGGGTCTCAGCTGTTCTGACTTCCACAGGAAGGTCATTCCACCATCGTGGAGCCAGAACCGACAGGAGACGTGACCGGGAAGTTCATGGCATGCATCGCTATTTCTGACATATGGTCTTAAGTGTGAAATCATGCTTTAATATAAATTAAAAGTGTCTAATTAAGAACAATTAACAGCTAGTTACAATAGAGAGGCTACAATTATGGTTGGAACGAAAACCAGCACACACAGTGGGCCCCCAGGACCGAGGTTGGGGACCACTGGTTTAAAGGACTCCCGAGTATGAGGAAAAAGATTCTCTGGTCTGATGAGACAGAAATTGAACTCTTTGGCCTGAATTCCAAGCACTACATCTGGCAGAAACCATAGTGAAGCATGGTGGTGGCAGCATCATGCTATGGGGATGCTTCTCAGCGGCAGGGACTGGGAGACTGGTCAGGATTGAGGGAACAATGACCGGAACCAAATACAAAGAGGTTCTTGAAGAAAACCTGCCCCAGAGTGCACACGACCTCATACTGGCACGAAGATTCACTTTTCACCAGGACAATGACCCAAAGCACACAGCCAAGATAATGCTGGAGTGGCTTTGGGAACAATTCTCTGAATATACTTGAGTGGCCCAGCCATGCTCCCCATCCAATCTGACAGAGTGTGAGAGGATCTGCAAGGAAGAATGGGAGAAACTGCTCAAGTCCAGGTGTGCAAAGCTGGTAGAGGCATACCCAAAAAGACTCAAAGCTGTAATCGCTGCCAACAGCGCTTCTACAAAGTACTGAATAAAGGGTCCAAACACTTATGTAGATTAGATATACAAGTTTATTTTTTTATTTTTTATAACTTTGCAACAATTTCTAAAAATGTGTTTTCACTGTCAAAATGAAGGGGTCTGAATACTTTCTGAAGCCACTGTATATGTAGCCAACTGTGTTCTGCTGCTCTGGCACAGTCAGTTTCCTCGTGTTCTCCTTTCAAAGTACTGTCACTGCTCTATTTTCTACTTTGAACATACACATATTGTTATGCGGGCACGCATGCAGGCACACACACACACAAACACACACACCATTTCCTGTCCAACAACCACTCTGCACAGGAGAAGTTGCCTGTAGTTCAGCAGTTACTGGTGGCTTTGTCATAACAGAGAGAGCCCATCTCAGATGGATGCATGCAATTGTGTTTAAAAACAACAACACTTAATTGTAACGCACGTCTCTGAATGCCACGACTATTTACGCACTGCGCCATTACTTCACATTTTGCATGACTGTCCAAGGAATGTCCAGACAGATTAAGCCTCCTGTACTCAATATAACTACCTATTTTTGTTTACCATGAGAACCATTTTACCTAGTGAGTACAGCCCCTTCTGTTTTCCATATTTCCTGAAAAATCAACCAAGAAATGGCTAATTGACCTAAAATTACTGTTTTGCAACGGCCATCTCGGTTTCCAGATTTGAACCTAATTGACAATTTGCGGTTTGAATTGAAAAGACCAAGACACCAAGCACAGACCAAAGGATCCAAAGGATCTTGGAATATTCTGTATAGAGGAAAATCCCCCAAATATGTTCACCAATATCATAAAATATTACATATAGCAGAGCTCGGAAGATGTGAGTTAAGCACATCAGTGTCCACTGCAGAAAGTGACGTCGATAAGAGTATGATTGGTTCCCTTGGCTGGGGACTCGGGTCAGCGAGGTAATCGTGTCTTGTGTTGGGATCCTTGTTTCGAAACTCGCTGCCGGCAGAACCAACTCCGTTACATATAGAAAACATCATAAAAAATAAATACTATTAAAAAAAATTAATACAGATACTTTTTTTATTGGATTTTATTTTACATAATTATTAGGGGTGTCAATAATTGTGACATTTTGGGGGAAAAAATAAAATCGCTTTCTCTCAACTAAAACTTAATTTTTATATCAATAATTCGGTAAGCAGACCGATTCTTGTAATTACATAGCTGGCTTCTGCGAAACTACACCCTCTATGATTGACTACATTTACATGTAGCCTAATAAACCGCTTATAACGTGAATGAACGCTCCTTATGAATAAATAGCGTCATATAAATGAACATGAAACGGACATGACAAATAGACATGAAACGTTCTATTAACCTGCACAATTTCATGTAGGATGTGCGTGTCATTCTAAAGGTCTCCTTCCACTCAACATCGGTGAACTACAGCAGCACAACTCTCCCGCCAATCTTTGCTGCGAACTTTCATCCATTGATTCCTGGTGATGCGAGAAGGTAGATACATAAGGACGGATCTTTGTAGGGAGGTAGTATTATCGTGAGCCTGTGCTTCGAGGTCTCTTCTTCCGTTGTTCAACGGGTGTAGTACAATTATTTCGTTTGGACGTTTCGTTTCGAATTATAAGAAAGATCATATGAACAAGTGCTGTGCACAGTGAACGATACATTTTACGCGTCTTTTTGTTGTCGGACACGAGAGATAGATCTGCGCATGTCGAAAAGAACTTCGTGTTTTGGGTAAACAGGTACCTTTGCAGGCTCACCTAATGCAACGTCATATAAACAGTTTATTCTGACTATTGTTTTGGGGGGCGCATATCAAACATTTTGTAGCCTTACAGTTGAAGTCCGCTGCAAAAATACATATTTGCCTTAATTAGGTTTGTTACCATCAGAAACCGATGTGTTACAAACCAGAAGTTTGATTTCCCAAAAAAAACCCGACTCCCTTCCGCATTCAATTTTATACGGGAAACGGTGATTACTTATCAGCATGCATACCATTACTGTGTGTTCACCGTCTGTGGTCGGTTTCGCTTTTCAAGCACCAAAGCGGTCACATTTACATCACTAAAGCATTTACAGTTACTACTGTCTGGGTTGAAACAGATGGTGTATCAATATATTGTGATTTTCCATAAATGACAGTATTCCGAGTCTTCAAATTGTTCTCAATACCAATCTTTGATCACTGACACCAGCAAAGTAGGGTTTTACATAACTAAAAACACACACAAAAACAACAACTTCAAACTAATCTGGGCCTGGTTTCTAGATTTCTATTTTATTTGCCATTAGTTAAATAATCCACAGTTGTCGTTTTTTATAATAGTTTTATAATGGATAATAGTATTTATCATATTGTGTGTGGGATCATTTTATGTAATGTGTGTGACATAGGCCTATATTAATGTGGGATCATTTTCATTTCCAGCAGCGTGTATCAGAAAGGCCCTCACCTTCAGCACTTTGAATTCCAATCCAAATGCACTTATCTTTAACTATATCAAAACTCAATGTATTACTATATACCGGGCCTATCATTATTTTCAAGTTGAGTAAATTGTCAGGTAAAATATTTTGGTGTAAATAACTCAAATAACCCTCATAGAAATGACCACATATATGTTTGTATTTATTTAATGAGTAGGCTAATACATTAAACACTAGTCGTCTTTAGTCCTAGTTATGGCTGATCATTGCGTTTAATGCCAGTTTTAACCAGGATGTCAAGGACTTCCTGTTTTCACAACTAACTAACTTTCGGGTTCCGTATTTCAGACTTTCCTCAGGTTCGGTGCGTTATACCATATGATGTTTTACAGACAGATAACAAAAGTGTGTTTTAGACCCCCACGTTTTAGTCTAATGCATTCTAGGATACTTCAACGCACTCAAGCACAAATAACAGCTCACGGTTCACCTCGTCACATGATATGTCTGTACACCTGGGAGAACTCTAAGCTTCGTTTAAATGATTTTTAAAAAAATAATACATGCGATATACGTTTTAATTTCTACAAAGATCACAAAAAACTGTGACATGAGGTTTGAGAAAGAAGCGTGTATACTTTAAATCGTGAGCACAAACACTGCATTATATTCGGAATGCATAAAAGCGTGATGGGACAAGCATGTAGGTTATTTTGGCGTGTAATTGCCGTCTCTGCGCTCGGTTACTGGTGCACTTTCCAACTTTGAATCAGCTGGAATAACCCACCTAAGAATGAGTTGTGTCACATATGTTGGCCGTTCTTAACGTTAGCGGTCACTTTATATTTTTGTCTTTATTATCTGCGTTTCTCTTCTCCGTAACGACTAATATAGTTGAGCTAGTAGCCTACCAATATTCTGGCTACCCCATAAACAGGTAAAAAGACGTTAAACCTACAGTAGTACCCCGGACACAACTCACAAACACAAAAACTGAACAGGCTAAAAACTGTACTGTAGCAGTTTTTCCCCTGCTTCAAAACGAAAGACCTCGTTCTCACTTTTAATAAACGCACTTCTACAAAAGGACGACAATTCAGTTTTGCAACGTGGGGTATTCACAGTTGTTACTTTATACCGACCCTTCACAAAAGAAATACAAAAACAAGTCTACGAACCGTATAAGCTTTTCTAAAGGTAACCAGCACGTAGGCTATTAGGAACATGTCTTACCGTCAGCGAACAGTGGATTAACGTCTTGAGTTAACGTCTTTGCTGCGTCCTTAACATCTGAAGAGCGTTTTCGCGTTTGACTGTTATTTTACCTGTTTCTGTTGTAATATTACAGCATGTCGGTATAGAAATTGTGCTCTATTGTCCGTCCGGTAGACGTAAACGGTGTATGTTGTATTCCAAATCAAGTTATTTGTGTGTAAAAAAAAATTATACACTGCAAAAACGAAAGCTTCTCGTCAATGATTACCCTACTCTAGAGCTGGGAAGTGCAATCCTCCTAGGTATTGAAGCCCTACCCCCTTCTTTATAACTCAAGAACTTCCTGTGCGTTTTGGCAATTACATTTTCATATTTAGAAGAAGAGCGGGTACTATATACGCATTCGTGGTTTGCGAAGGCAACGTTTACAAGAATCAGTATGCCTGTTGTAGCCTATTCTAATTACTCATCGTCTCATAACCTTGTCAGAGACTTAAAAAAAACAACACTTTTTATTCGTGTTTGTTTTTGTGCTAACCAACCACCCCCACTGTCTCACAGATAGGTTTAGGTCTCCACGAAGTATTTTCGTGTGATATGCATTGCTGAACAATCTTGCTGTGTTTATCTCTCTCAGTTTGTGTTCTTCAACACGTTGTCGCCTAACGCAATAATAATAATAGGCAAAAGCAAGGTACTACTAATACTAGCTTCACAAATTAAATTAGATTACTCCCTCCATCTGAAGTTACAGGTTATACCATTAAACTGTTATGCATGGTAATGCTCCCATAGCTTCAAGAATATGTATAGTTTGTATTACATATGCCATAGGCTACATTGTGTAATGAAGAAGTAGCTTATTCTTTTAACTGTTAAATTCAGGTTTGCTTCTTATTTGAGGTTTGAAGGGGAAGTTCTGATGATGCCAGTGAAACCGTGCCTTTTTCAATCTGTTGCTACAAGTTCCTGTAAGTCACGTTATTTAAGAAACGTCAGAAATTGAACGGTGAGATAAATGCTCTTTAGTATATTGTGAAATGACTATACGAATCAGAAATATATTTGATAAATACAGTTATATAGTCTATCGATTGTTATTTCATGCGACTATTTATCATACGCTTTTGTCAGTAATATATGTGTGAGGCCTTTATCCAAAGTGAAACTGCATTATAACTATTAACTAATGAACAGACCAACATGTTTATTCGTTGACTTGGAAGCTACACAAGCCTAATAGTCATACAGTGTAAATAGGGAGGCTTTTTTAAACCGCTTTATATTTATTTATTCTTATGGTTGACTGCCGTGTATATTGGACTGTCGCAATACGAGAAACAACACCCCTAGTCTTTGTGCCCAAGATAAGCGGCATTAAGGTTTGCTGCGTATCACCAATTGAGTCGAGCTTCGTCAACGTGTGATAGAACGCGCAAATACAGTATATTATGAGGGTTCATTCACCAGTCCATGTGGGAGGGGGCGCAACACGTAATTTCAAAGTCAGCTCTGGTGTCATTTCCAGTAAGGCGATTCCGAAATCGTGCTTCCGGGGTTATTACAGATGGATGTTTAAGCTCTGAATGCTCAGTCTACTGTGCAACGCACATGCATAAACGTATGTATGTAAGGTATATTTTTATTAAGTGCCCGAAAAAACATCTAAATAAAAAAACCCCATCCTGTCTGTGGTGGTCCTTTGCTCTATGGTGGGACCAAGAGTGTCCAAGAGTCCCAAGGAAACCCAAGGAAGGTTTACATACACAAAAACTGGTACTATGTACACAATTATCAAAACCTAAAGCCTATGTATCAACAATAATAAAAAAATATTTCCCCCAAACTATAAGCACATTTTACTTGTTTTAACACAAATTGCATTGTCAAACTGCCTTTTTGCAAAACCCTAAAACCAAGTTTTGAGCACAGTATCCATAAATAAACTTATTGTGTTTATAAAGCACTGTCTTTCAGAATGCTAAACAATTGACCACACTCAGGGCCAGATTTACTAAGGAAATTGTTACATGGCGAAAACATAGACTACATTGTGGATCTTTTGTGGTTGCCGATAACAACACATTAAAGACCATTTTACTAAGACGTGTTCTAATTATTCAATTAAATCAAATCAAATAAACGGTGATGTAAAGAAAAGATTATATGATGCTAGGCGGCATCCAAAAGAAAAAAAACTTTCCTACAACATAATACGGGAAAGAGACGCCGGCAGTGGTTCAACCAAGGAAAGAATATTAGAATAAGAATAAAGAATAGACACAATTGAACATGTGATGGGAGAAGTCCACAGAGCGTCTGAAAGTGAAACTGTATTTACATAGGTGGAGGGTGAACCAACTTCAGGGTAAAGCTATGTCTATGCATGCGCATGTACTATATTTTGACCAGTAGATGGCAGTGTGAAGCAATTATGATTCAAGTCATGTATCATAGAAGAAGAGACTCTGGTTTAGTGAAGAGATGAGTTGATTTGGAGTTGGGAGAGAAGCAAATACCCTGTTGCAATCCAACAAGATCTCTGAAAGACTGGTTAATGAAGGAAATATAAATACTAAAAGTTACATTAATATCTACATAACATCATGTTTGCCTCGCACTGCCGCACCCCACTGGTTGAAGTAAGTTTAGTCAGTCAAGTTGTCAGAGTTTTGTGCATGTGCTAATCTTCGGTAAAATAAAATAATGAATTTTCTCTAACGTTACACCAGTGTACTTGTTCAATTCGATGCTAGGTGTAATATAAGGCTTGCTTATTAATTCTCACACACATAATTTATAACACTTTTTATTGACATTAACAGAGAGTGTATGTCCAGAATGGCTCCATGAGTCCGCTTAGTTACATCCTCTGCAGATTGGTCAATATAAATCCTGGGTTTGAAATCCAATATGTATACTATATAGGATATATATTTTAAATTCTGAAACAATACTTTCAAGGCCTTACCTAATATCCAGGTTTCTCCATAGTCCTGTTACTTAGCTGTCTGTAGATACAGGTATTCCTGAAAATAAAACTGTTGTGACATGAACCAGGGCACTTTGCAACAACATTTGTGATTATCTGTTTTGCATCGCTGGGACAGTGCCCAGCACCTTGGAAAGCACAATACAAAAGGGAATTGTGAAATGCATAGGCTATATCAGCACTCAACAAAGTACTGCCTGCTTTCAGGTATTATTACAATTTTCACGAAAGAGGAAGCTTTAGTAAATCAGACAGTATACTTAATTTACAAAATCTCCACCTGTTTTAGTGCATTCAGATGTAACTATTTATCTAAAGGAAAGTTGTGACATAACCCTGCAAATTACGTCCTAATAGCAATTTGACCCATTGCGACCATTTAGTAAATCCGATATAGATATTGCGACCTTGTAGTGACTACTTTTCATTTTAAAAGCAGTCACAATCCTTTCAGAAATCTGGCCCTCAGATCTCACAGGTGAAAACACTACTTGCCTAAATATTTTAACCAGTAATCAGGGCCCGTATTCACAAATAATTTTATCTTACCACTAGGAGTCTTTCTAAATCGCACTAAAACCTTTTAGTTAGGAGTCCCACCTTAAAACCTATTCACAAAGCTCCAAAGACCAACTCATACTAAGGAATTCCTAATATTGTCAAGCTAAGAGTGAGGGCGGGGTTGACGTCGTTGCGTCGTGGCTGATATAGGGGATGGGTCTCTCCCCGCGTACGGATCAACCCCCGCGGTTCGGCACGCATATGATCCGCGGATTAATAGCTAAATTGAACCATCATAGAGAAATACAAATACAGCCGCTGTTATATAAACCATATATGTTTTGGTTTGGGGCGGCACGGTGGTGCAGTGGATAGCACTGTCGCCTCACAGCAAGAAGGTCTCGGGTTCGAATCCAGGCCGGGGGCCTTTCTGTGCGGAGTTTGCATGTTCTCCCCGTGTCCGCGTGGGTTTCCTCCGGGTACTCCGGTTTCTTCCCACAGTCCAAAGACATGCACGTTAGGCTAATTGGAGAGTCTAAATTGCCCGTAGGTATGAGTGTGTGAGTGAATGGTGTGTGTGCCCTGCGATGGATTGGCGACCTGTCCAGGGTGTATTCCTGCCTCTCGCCCGGAACGCATGCTGGGATAGGCTCCAGCCCCCCCCCGCGACCCTGACCAGGAATAAGCGGCTTAGACAATGGATGGATGGATGGATGTTTTGGTTTGCTTTGTTTTTCATACTAAATGCCTTTCTGGGAGGCATGTTTTTAGAAACGCGACCGAATTAATAGTGGAGCAGATAACTGTAACAATCGTTCATTTCTGGAAACAAGCACCAAAATTGGCACACATACTCCTTGGGGATTGCTCTTTTGATAAAACCCATTAGCCACCTAAAAATTCAAGATGGCGGCCATTTTTCAAGATGGCCGCCATTGAATACACAGTAATATTGCATTTCGCAATAAAATCGCAAAGACTTGTCCTATTTGAATGATATTGGTGTCAAATCATACATTTTTGACTATGTAGAATCCGAATTTGGAACTATGTACCTACTCACTAGCTTCCTTGTACCATAATATCAGTCCCGGAATCATAATTAGGGTAAAAAGTGCCCATATCATAGGCACCATCAGTCCGATGTATTATTGGATGTACATGTAGGCAGTAGGCCTATACTTGTTTGTCACTTATTGTCTTGCTGCCTGGATGAGTATACTACAATGCTTCTAAACCTCGCATCTGCAGCTGCACAGTGCCGTGCAGGTCAGACCAAAGCAGTAGCATTTGCATCGACTGCAGCATTCCGACTTGCATCCACACTTGGTCAGCTGCTGGCAACTCTCTGCAATGGGTGGGAGCTCTGTCCAAACGATCTGCCACAGATCTCCTTTCTTGGTCCAGCCCCAGTTGGCAGGAGTCTGCGTTTCTGGTTGACGTACTGTTGACTGACTCCAGATGCAGCCCGCCTGGTAGGCAGCACGCTTCACATGCTGCTTCAGCGCTGATCGGGTTGGAGGAATGGCTTCATACGGCCTCTGCTTCCGAGCAAACATGTCCAACCTCGCATCATCGACACCTTCAGCTGTGCTGGATCTGTCGTACATCATGACCACAAACTTCTCCAAGGTCTTCAGGTCTTCATCATCCACTACCGGTGGGTACTGGCTGAGTTTGCTGAAGACACCGGAAGCCTCATCACAAACATCCCAGGTTTGCCAAGCAGACTTCTTCCCTTTGCCACGGAATGCTGAAACGACATCGCAGCCAGTGAAGGCATGGAAGAAGAGCATCCCTTTGCTCTTTTCTGCAAGAGTGCAACACAAGTCATGTACAGGAACCCACCTCAGGTGCTGTCCTTGGCCAAAGGCAACCCACAACTGCTGCAGACCTAGCTCCTGAAGTGCCTGCAGAACACTGACTGCGATGACGACAACATCTGTGTCGCTGGCTTTGACCATGATGACTTTGCTGCCTGCTTCTGTTGCATGCCTGGCATGCACAAAGATCCGCGTGTCAGCTTCTTCATGACTGCATGGTGCCACCCCAGCCAGATTGATAATGCGGTTGCTGACAGCATCTTCTTCCTTGGTCACAATGACCACATTTGGTGTGGCCACACGTGCAATCTTATCAGCCAGAAAGTTGAACAGCTCGGCTTTGTTGTCATTTTCTCTCAGGAAGTTTCGCCAGTTTGAGGGAATTTTGCCCTTCCCTGTCACCCTGCGTCTCACCCCGCGTCCTCGCTTTGATCTAGTTTCAGCTTTCAGACTAGATGGCCGGTAGACATCAAACACAATGTCTGTTCTCTTGTACTTGGTAGAGTATGCTTGTATTGTAGGAAGGACATCGAGCATTGCATACTCTTCGAATGTCTTTGAACTCCGTGGGGGCAGACTGTTCACCAACGCTGCACCATCAATGATGATGGTGTCGGCGTCTGGCTCTGCCTCAGGGGTTGTAACTTGGCTCTCAAGAATGGTAGTGAGGTGGGATTTCTGACAGGTGTGGAGCTTTCCACCATCACTGAGGGCAGCAGGATGTGACTGGTTCTCATGACGGAAGAACTCCTTCAAGTCACACTCTCTGCTCTGGCATGATATGAACAGCTTGGAGAACAGTTGACAGTCTTCCTTCAGCACTTTTTGCTTTGAAGAGTCAACAGAGGTACCTGTCTGAAGAAGTCAACCCTGTTCTTCTTGATTGGTAGTGTAGCCATCATGTTCTTCTGGTTGTTGTGCACGTGGTGACTTGAGCTCTTCACTCATCTTCTTCTGGCAAAGACAACACTTGCTCCAGTCAGTTCGGAATTTAGACGGTCCTGGATCTGTATTTGCCATCTTGGTGAATGGTAATCAAGGTATCACAGTATGATAATTATCTGTATTCAGTGAATCAAGTCCGAGGGGTTATCCTTTTACCACCTTGATCACAATCATGCACAATAAGGTATGGGATACGACTAGGTTCGGGAATAAAAATATATGACCTACACCTAGCCCGATCGTTCATCCAGTATCACGTGCGATCTGTACACCATCCGGGTAAGTCCATGAACAAGTCATGTATAGCCCCCTTACCCTTGGCTCGGCTCTCCCGCGCTGGCACACCCTGTCAATTCAGGCGCGGCTGTCTAACTAAACATCTATGTTAAACTACATGTAATCTACACTAGCTAACTGATGCGGGGCTTATTAGACAGCATTTGGGACACTAAAGTAATTATTTAGCTACACAAAACTAATTATTTAGCTGATACTGAACCCCATGCTGAGTTTCACAGCAGCGGTGCCACCAGTGTGCCCTGGCTGTGCGTTGACATCCGCTCTGTTGAGCTACTACTCTACACCTTCCCCCCACCGCATCGTGTCATGTCCAGTTTGGAAGCCTTGTACAGGAAGATGCTACACATACTAAACCTCTAACACTACTACGATATACACTACCATGCATTTTAGCCGAGTCAGACGTAACATGAACCTCTAATTTAGCAGAATATTAGGATTCCGAGACTGATATATGGTACAAGGAAGCCAGTGAGTAAGTCCATGGTTCCAAATTCGGATTCTACATAGTGAAAAATGTATGATTTGACACCAAGATCATTCAAATAGGACAAGTCTCAGCGATTTTATTGCAAAATGCAATATTACTGTATATTCAATGGCGGCCATCTTGAAAAATGGCCGCCATCTTGAATTTTTTGGTGGCTAATGGGTTTTATCAAAAGAGCAATCCCCAAGGGGTATGTGTGCCAATTTTGGTGCTTGTTTCCAGAAATGAACGATTCTCCTGTAATTTGCAGTTATCTGGTCCACTATAAATAGAATTGAAACATTAGCGATCTTAAAAAAATGTATTACATTAATTCAGGCATAAGACCACTCTAGTTACATCGCCTAAGGCGTACTGAATCTAAAAATGTATTTTGTGAAATTTTCGAATAAAGATTTAGTGAAATAACTTACATTGAAAAACTGAAATTATCATTCATTCAATTCCTTGAGAATAGTTACTGGTAATATTTGGTGGAAACGCGCCTTTGGTCCGTGTTTTTTTGTGCTGATCCGGAAAATGATCCGATGCACCCCTATTATATTCTAATAAAGATTCTAAAATACAAATGTAGGCTACGTGTCACTGATTTAACATGAAACCAAGAATACTGACTAGTCAATTGGTTACATGTCTGCATCTCGTAAAAAATCAGCGGGTATCTATATATAATACAGTTGCAAGAAAAAGTATGTGAACCCTTTGGAATTACCTGGATTTCTGCATAAATTGGTCATAAAATGTGATCTGATCTTCATCTAAGTCACAACAATAGACAAACACAGTCTGCTTAAACTAATACCACATAAACAATTATATGTTTTCATGTTTTTATTGAACACAACATGTAAACATTCAAAGTGCAGGGTGGAAAAAGCATGTGAACCCCTAGGCTAATGACTTCTCCAAGAGCTAATTGGAGTCAGGAGTCAGCCAACTTGGAGTCCAATCAATGAGACGAGATTGGAGGTGTTGGTTAAAGCTGCCCTGCCCTATAAAAAACACACACCAGTTTTGATTTTGCTATTCTCAAGAAGCATTGCCTGATGTGAACCATGCCTCGCACAAAAGAGCTCTCAGAAGACCTACGATTAAGAATTGTTGACTTGCATAAAGCTGGAAAGGGTTACAAAAGTATGTCTAAAAGCCTTGATGTTCATCAGTCCACGGTAAGACAAGTTGTCTATAAATGGAGAAAGTTCAGCACTGTTGCTACTCTCCCTAGGAGTGGCCGTCCTGTAAAGATGACTGCAAGAGCACAGCACAGAATGCTCAATGAGGTGAAGAAGAATCCTAGACTGTCAGCTAAAGACTTACAGAAATCTCTGGCACATGCTAACATCTCTGTTGACGAATCTACGATATGTAAAACACTAAACAAGAATGGAGTTCATGGGAGGACACCACGGAGGAAGCCACTGCTGTCCAAAAAAACCATTGCTGCACGTTTGAAGTTTGCAAAAGAGCACCTGGATGTTCCACAGCACTACTGGCAAAATATTATGTGGACAGATGAAACCAAAGTTGAGTTGTATGGAAGGAACACACAACACTATGTGTGGAGAAAAAAGGCACAGCACACCAACATCAAAACCTCATCTCAACTGTGAAGCATGGTGCAGGGGGCATCATGGTTTGGGGCTGCTTTGCTGCCTCAGGGCCTGAACAGATTGCTATCATCGACGGAAAAATGAATTCCCAAGTTTATCAAGACATTTTGCAGGAGAACTTAAGGCCATCTGTCCACCAATTGAAGCTCAACAGAATATGGGTGATGCAACAGGACAATGACCCAAAGCACAGAAGTAAATCAACAACAGAATGGCTTCAACAGAAGAAAATACACCTTCTGTAGTGGCCCAGTCAGAGTCCTGACCTCAACCCAATTGAGATGCTGTGGCATTACCTCAAGAGAACGATTCACACCAGACATCCCAAGAATATTGCTGAACTGAAACAGTTTTGTAAAGAGGAATGGTCCAAAATTCCTCCTGACCGTTGTGCAGGTCTGATCTGCAACTACAGGAAACATTTGGTTGAGGTTATTGCTGCCAAAGGAGGGTCAACCAGTTATTAAATCCAAGGGTTCACATACTTTTTCCACCCTGCACTGTGAATGTTTACATGTTGTGTTCAATAAAAACATGAAAACATATAATTGTTTATGTGGTATTAGTTTAAGCAGACTGTGTTTGTCTATTGTTGTGACTTAGATGAAGATCAGATCACATTTTATGACCAATTTATGCAGAAATCCAGGTAATTCCAAAGGGTTCACATACTTTTTCTTGCAACTGTATATATAATATTATATACACTACCGTTCAAAAGTTTGGGGTCACCTGCTGGAAACTATTTTTATGTCATAATTGACAATGCTTTACACCGTTTACATTTCTGTAAATACTTTAAAATGACAAAAAACACATGTAACAATGAACAAAATGAACATCAAAGAAATGTTCAAGAAAATTCTATTGAAAATTGAATCTTGGATTCCTCAAAATAGTCACCCTTTGGCGTGAGAATAGCCTCACAAACAGTGGCCATTCGGTTAATACGTTTTAGCAGGAAATCACCCGACATGTTTTCCCAGCTATCCTGCAGCAATTCCCAGAGAAACTTGTGGGTTGCTTTGCTTTGACTCTTCCTTTCCAGTTTGTCCCATACAAGTTCTATGGGATTGAGGTCTGGACACTGGGCAGGCCAGGTCTTTAGTTTGAGTTGTTGTTCACATTCCTCCTTCACCAGATAGTTCTTGCACAACTTCAAGGTGTGTTTCGGGTCGTTATCTTGCTGAAGAATGAAGGAGTGCCCGATTAGCCATAGTCCAGATGGAAGGTGACCCCAAACTTTTGAACGGTAGTGTATATAATACCCTCGCGATTGAGGCGGTACCTTTTTATGAGCTCTATATCATTCAATATCTCCAGTGTTGACGCGATTGCGACAACGATTGCCGCCAGCAGCAGATTTTCGGATCACCGTGAGTAGGTCTTTAGCGACTTAGAAGTCCTCTTGCCTGCTTCTAACTTCTCCTGGACTTAGGAGCTGTTTTTAGCTCTCAAACCCTTTGTGAAATACTCTTATCCCCAAAATTTGGGACTCCTAAATTTATGAGTGACATGCCCATTATTTTTGGGACTTGCTCCTAAATTCCGGAGTTACGACCAACTTTTACCCTTAAAATTCTTTGTGAATACGGGCCCAGACCTTTAGCATAAATAAAAGGGCCACAGGTAAGCTTTGCTTTGTCTAGCAGTAATGGATCCAACTATTGCTAAGGGATGTGCAAGTGGAGGTGGATGTAGAGGAGGAGGACGACGAAGAAGAGGAGGTGGAAGAGGAATAGTTGTAGGAGGAGGAAGAGCCAGGAGACCTAATCTAACAAATGAAATCGGCAACTTTGATCATGTGGTTAACCATAGTTTGACCTTGAGGGAGGTCAGGCAATGGGTGGCAGCCAAACCTGAGCCGCTACACGGGTAAACTAATGCAAGTGTTACACAGTAATATTTTATAGTTAATCTTATAGTTTATAGTAATATTATATATTACTGCATATATACATAGTAATATTTATTAACTGATCCCTTTATTAAAAGTCTCTTGGAAACTGAGTTCACACCACATTATTTTTCCGTTTTTGGTAACTTAAACCTTTTTTTTTTAACCTCTGGCAGTTTACCGCTTACCTTTGTACCATTTCAGGTTATTCACTGGACTTGAACTGTTTACATTTAAAAACTGGAAAATGGGTGGCTGCGTCTGGATTGGCTGAAGAGGCAGGTTCTTGAGGTGTTGATACCTCTGCTGAAGGGCTTTGACAGGGTAAGTATGCTGTGAAAGGCTTAACTCTTCAGCTGTAAAGGCTCTGGATGTTGAAGGGCCGGTCTGGTTGAGTAGCAGGGGCCACAGAGGCCACAGAGAATGATACCGTGACTCTGATGTGTTAGCTTACCGTCCAAAGGGTCAAGTCTTCAGGCCTGCCTTGAAGGCCGTGCTGCTGGGCTGCTTCATGAAGAAGGATGGTATGCTCTGATCCATTATTCAGCACGGCGTACGTGTTGAGTGATCTGGTGCCACTTCTCAAGATGACCCTGCTCATCTTCAGCAGCACCTTACTACTGCCAGCAGGCCAGTCAACATAGAGGGTCTAGGCAGTGCTGACTGCTGGTTTCATGCTGGCGGTTGCTTTTGAGCTGGCATTGACTTCATGGAGGATCTTACATTACAGGCATTTTAGCAGATGCTCTTATCCAGAGGGACTTACACAGTTTACATTTCTTTACATACAATCCATTTATACAGCTGGATATTTACTGAAGCAATCCAGGTTAAGTATCTTCTCAAGGGTACAACGGCAGTGCCCCACCTGGGATCGAACCTGCAACCTCTGAGTTACAAGTCCAGTTCCCTAACCATTACACTACACTGCCACCTATGGAACTGGGCTTGTAACACAAAGGTTGCAGGTTCGATCCCAGGTGGGGCACTGCCGTTATACCAGGGGTGTCCAAACTACGGCCCGCGGGCCAACTGCGGCCCGCGGTCCATTTTTAATTGGCCCGCGGCCGCATTCCAATATAAGGAATATGGCCCGCGCATGAAACTTGCACTTGACTGAGTTGTAATTCTTAGTTTCACCACTAGTGGAGCCACCCGTATTCATTGAAAACTCTGCGCCCCCACCCGTTGACAGAAAATAAAATCCGAGGGGCGCAAGAATTATTTTCGCGTAGCACCCCCCAATAGTGGCCCAGCCTTTCGTATATTTTTCTGTATTTGGCCCTCAGTGGAAAAAGTTTGGACACCCCTGCGTTATACCCTTGAGCAAGGTACTTAACCTGAATTGCTTCAGTAAATATCCAGCTGTATAAATGGATTGTATGTCAAATAAATGTAAACTGTGTAAGTTTCTCTGGATAAGAGCATCTGCTAAATGCCTAAAAAAATTATGTAAATGTAGTTCCTTAACCATTATGCTAATATTGCCGTCCGCCTGCCGGATCTCAAGGTGTTTCTTCTCACACCTTTTGCATTTAGCCTTGAGTGTGCACTGTGCTGCGAGGTGTTTATGCCCACAGTTCCAGCACCTCTGGTTGGTCTTTATCCAGGCTTCCTTCTGTTCTTTGGTCAGAAGCTATCACTCTACTCTTTCCCCTGATCCGGTGTGATATTTATCATAGTCATAATTGCACCTTTCCTCTTTTCTCCCCGGCTTCGTGGCACCTGCCCGGAGCTCACCTGCCCCAGAGTTAACCCCCCACCCCTGCCATGTGTTAGCTGGATGCCACTGGCCCGGACCCTAGCTGCTGGTTCCATCCCCCGCCCTGCCCTGGTATCTGGAGGGATGAGGTCCACCCCACCCCTACACTTAGAATGCCCTTCCGGTGGTCTGTTAAGCCTCATGAGCCTCAAGGACTATTTGTTTTGTTTTTCTCTGTAACCCACAATTTTCCAGGAGTTCATCTTGACCGCCTTTTAATTTTCCAGTCTCCCACATTGGTTCCAATGGTTTTCAGTTTTTTTGATTCCCTCTGGAAAATGCCAATTGTGAAGCGCTGTGTGACAACCTGTTTGTAAATGGCGCTATACAAAAATAAAGATTGATTGATTGATTGAAGTTAGTGCACTGATTCGTATAGTGCTGGGTAGTGGTGCAGTATGGGCATTCTTCAGTTTCTCCCGTGAATTCTCCTCTGGAGGCTGGGTCTGCACAGGGGCTTCAGCCTTGCCTTGTCTCTGCTCACCTCCATAGAGGACAGTAGCCATCTTGGGGAAAGACTTGGTGCTTTTGTGCTGCTCTTTACGTGAGCTTGGGTGCTCCTTGCCTTGACCGACACTGGACTGCGTGCTGTCTTGTACCCTCACCTCATACTCAAGCCAGTCTGCTAGATTGATGAGAGTTGGAATGGGCGTCTTGAGGGGGTTCACAAACCGCTTGAAGCTGGCTCTCAAGTCATGTGGCAGCTTAGCCAAGAGACGTGTGAGCCACATCTCACATTTTACATTTTACATTTTAAGCATTTAGCAGACGCTCTTATCCAGAGCGACTTACAAGATGTGCATTAATACAAGGTAAGAGCCATCTCGTCCTAGCTGCTCCAACATGCCAACCAATGCACGTACTCAATGCGAATCTTCTGAATGCCTGATGCTTGGGCCATCCATTAACTCTGAAATGCGCCAGAGTGCAAGCTGGTGGGGTTGTCGATACAGTTCAGTGAGGGACTCCATGGTGTTGCTGTACGGGTACCTACTGTTGCTGTAGGAGTCTGCGACCAGCAGAGCCTCTTCCAACTTCAACTTCCATTGTTCCACTAATATCTGAAACTTGAAGTGTTCCGTGGAATTCTTCGGCAGGACATTATCGAGAGTAACTTTCAACCTGGCAAACTCTCTAGAGTCTTCATTGATGAAGTCCGGGATGGTCAGTTTTAGTCCACGGTAGTAGGTCTCCTGTCTTGGTGGCGAAGGACTGTGGCAGCGCTCTGGTGAGTACTGGTGGTGGCACTCCGGTGAGTATCCACGGCGACTGTGGTCATCAGGTGAACACTGTCGGACAGTGTAGCTCCTAAAGTTTGATGGCGATGGCCATGCTGCCCTTGGCTTAGGCCTTTAACTTTGATGGTGAGACAACCCATCTGATGACGAACATGATGATGACTTTGCTGTTCTGGAGGGTCCTATTAGCCTCTTCAGTTCTCCAATGAGCTCATCCAGTTGTGTATATGCAGCCTTCCCTTTGGGAGGCGCACAGCTGGTACGAATTTTCAATTATCTCCCTATTTAAACCGCACCTGGGTTTCTGATCGGGGCGAAATCGTAAGCCATCTTTACGATTTTTAGCCGGTAAGGTAGTGTGTCTTTTTCAAGACGCACATAAAGACTTCCTTTAGAAATGACCTTCTCCATTCAATCCCTTTTAAACTAAAGAACTTATCTAGTTGTACCTTTTTACAAAACCATTCTCTCTAATGGGAGTTTTCGTTTGGTTTTGTTTGTCAGTCGGTCCGATTGCTTTCAGGTTACAAACTTGTTCTTTTGGCTCTCCTAGCCGTTTACATTTTGGGGAAAATTCTGGGTCTAACGAAAGAACTTAGTTAGGTTACCTTCATTAGAAACCTTGCTCGTTACGAGAGCTTTTAGTTGGGTTTCTGTTCATTCAGTTCTACTGGTTCGGGTTACTAACTGGTTCTTTTGGCTAACAGCCTTTCACGTTTTGGACAGCCAGAGTTTTGGTTTAAGGTCTTTTCATAACTATTTAGTTGTACCTACATTAGAAACTTTGCTTGTGGTTAGGAGCTTTTCGTTAAGTTTCTTTTGTTCAGTCGCTTAGACTGGTTTCAAGTACAATGTGGTTCTGGTGGCTCTCCTAGCCCCCCCTGCGTTTTCAGACGCTCAGAACTTTTCATAACCATTTATTTTGTACCTACATTAGAAACTTTGCTCGTGGTTAGGAGCTTTTCGTTAAGTTTCTTTTGTTCAGTCGCTTAGACTGGTTTCAAGTACAATGTGGTTCTGGTGGGTCTCCTAGCCCCCCCTGCGTTTTCAGATGCTCAGAACTTTTCATAACCATTTATTTTGTACCTACATTAGAAACTTTGCTCATGGTTAGGAGCTTTTCGTTAAGTTTCTTTTGTTCAGTCGGTTAGACTGGTTTCAAGTACAATATGGTTCTGGTGGCTCTCCTAGCCCCCCCTGCGTTTCAGACGCTCAGAACTTTTCATAACCATTTATTTTGTACCTACATTAGAAACTTTGCTCGTGGTTAGGAGCTTTTCGTTAAGTTTATTTTGTTCAGTCGCTTAGACTGTTTTTGGGTTACAATATGGTTCTGGTGGCTCTCCTAGCCCTTCCGTGTTTCCAGACGCTCAGATCTCTTGGTATAGGTTTTACTCTGTTGTTCTGTCGGTCCCCCTTAACCGTTTCGAGTTTTTGCGGACGTCAGATGTGGGTCAAGTTGTGCCCTGTTCTGCCGGTCCCCCCTAACCGTTTCGAGTTTTTGCAGACGTCAGATGTGGGTCAAGTTGTGCCCTGTTGTTCTGCCGATTCCCCCTAACCGTTTCGAGTTTTTGCGGATGTCAGATGTGGGTCAAGTTGTGCCCTGTTGTTCTGCCGGTCCCCCCTAACCGTTTCGAGTTTTTGCGGACGTCAGATGTGGGTCAAGTTGTGCCCTGTTGTTCTGTCGATCCCCCTTAACCGTTTCGAGTTTTTGGACGTTCAGAACTTGTGGGTCAGGTCTTACCATGTTATTCTGTGGGCTCACCTAGCTCTTCCGCGTTTTCGGACGCTCAGAACTTTTGGTTATGTCTGGTCATAATAAATAATTTACTTGTCACTTACAATTAGAAACCTTGCTTGCTATTAAGCGCTTTTCATTTGGTTTCGTTTGTTCAGTCGTTTAGACTGTTTTCGGGTGACAACCTTGTTCTGTTGGCTCTCCTAGCCTTTCACGTTTTTTGGACGCTCAGAACTTTTGGTTCAGGTATTTACATAATACTTATTTAAATTGTACCTTCATTAGAAACCTTGCTCGTTAGTTATGAGCTTTTAGTTAGGTTTCGTTTGTTCAGTCACTTCGGCTGTTTCGGGTTACAATATGTTCTGTGGCTCTCCTAGCTTCGGACGCTCAGAACTTTTGGGTGTTATGTAAACAAAAGAACATGTGTAATTGTACCTACAATAAGAACCCTGCTCGCACTTTTCGTTCGGGTTCCTGTTGTTCAGTCTGTTAGTCTGTTTCCGGGTTACTATCATGTTCTCTCGGCTCTCCTAGCCTTTATTGTTTTGGGAAACTCGTGTCTTAACATACAAACTTATTTAGTTGTACCTATAAAAAATAACCTTGCCCGCTAGTCGGAGCTTTGACTCAGGTTGCTTTTGTTCAGTCGTTTAGACTGGTTCAGGTTACTAACTTGTTCGTTTGGCTCTCTTAGCCTTTGTGTTTTCAGACACTCGGAGTAGCCACCCGTTGGGTGAGATTTTCCGTTCCTCCCTGGTTATTGTCTTCCCCAATTTCTCTGTTTTGCAGAGCTAGTGGTTAGACTGGTTCAGTCTAACTTTTTGATCCCCTAGGGTTTCTGCGAGTGGCGCCTATCACCACCAACCCTCACATTGCTATTATACAACTGGACTTACATGCATGCTATACATGGTAATTATGAACAATACAGTCTAACACAATAGCAGAGGGGAAAATGCCACTTCACTGTGGCAATGGGCTAGCAAGCTAACATACATATGAACCTGAAATAGCTAGGAATGTACTCCAATAGCAAAATACACCAATAGAAAAAGATATAGCAGTTATAATATGTGCTAATATATGCTGATTAGCTAGCGGATGCTAACGCTAATACCGGAGCTAGCATACAAACAACTAGGCCTACTAACAATATAGAGGCACTTACAGTTAGCTGCACACACAAATAACACTGTATAACATACTCCATTGGCCTTCTATAGGCAGGGGAGTGGACAGTTGGATAAAAGGAAGGGCCTTGACACTGGACTGTAATGTAGGTCTTTAGGATGTTGTGAATTGTGCTTTTTTTCAATTTGTACTTTTGATGTTTATAGTGTATTATACATGGTGTACATTCTTTTCATTCTTACTCTTGGCATCTTGTATGTCACATTTGCTCAAGAATGCTTTATGACATAGGCTGCTGGGTGGCTCATCCTATTAAGGGATTGTTCTGTGTGGATGAGTGCTCATCAGGTTGTCTGTCTCGCCGCACACCAGCGAGCCCCTCTGATCAATTGGGTGCCCACAGTCTGCTGGTATAAAGTTGCGCTCAAAGTGTCTTCCTCCGACCCATGTCTGGGCAAGCCTGTGTGTACGGTGCGGTGTGAAAAGAAGCAGTGGCTGACATCACGTGTTTCGGGGGAGAGAGCAGGTGCTTGTCCACGCCCTCCCAAGTTGACAGCAGGAGTTTGTTATGACACATTAATGTCAGCGTTAGGAATGTACACTTGGACAAATGAAGAATACATTACTGCTAAAAGACTGACTACAGGGACACTAGTTAATTTATCCTGGCCTGAACAAGATTCACCGGTCCAGATGTAATGAAAATGCATGTATACTATTTAGCAGTGGTGGGCCGTCAGGGCCTGCTGTAACATTGCAGGCCCGTTCTGTCCACCTTCCTTGTGTTTTTTGCATTTTTACATTTACATTTACATTTTAAGCATTTAGCAGACGCTCTTATCCAGAGCGACTTACAAGATGTGCATTAATACAAGGTAAGAACAATCAAAGTTAGCGTACAAGATCAGTGCAGTAAAACGGCAAAAGACATTGTGCTGTTCCTACTAAAGCGTACTGTACTTCAGCTCAACAGCGAGCTAAACTCCACTCCAAAAATGACTGAGTCGTGTAGTAAGATTGACCATTTACTGTAGGCTCTTCACTTTGTACATGGACATGGAGTAAAAACTGCAATAAAAATAAATACAACAATATCAATTGCTGTCCTGTCCTTTCTTATTGTAATAACTCGTAAACACAAAACGTTTTTTTTAATACAAACCGAGCGTGACATTTATCAAACACTCTTTTAACATTGTCTTATTTTATAACGTTAAATTATAAACTTACGGCATTGCCTGCTTGGAGTTTGTAAGAGGATGGAAACGATAAAAGCTGGACGCTAGCAAACATGTGTCTTCTCCCTTCTAGACAAACTTGCTCTCTAACCAAGCACTTCCGTTCTAACAAAGGCATTTCCTCTCATTCCGGGAGAGGGGCGTTTCAAAATAAGAGTCCATCAGCGAGAAGTGTCTTCACAATAAAAGTTACATTTGACCAAATGCCTGAAACATAACAAATTACAACAGAAATGACTTAAAGTCAACACACTCCCCGTCTGACCTTTGTGAGGTCACTACCCTTATTACTATGCGGGTTCTGAATATCAGTCCTCTTTGGGTAGAAGCAGAACCAATTCGGTAACTGGTCTACGAAAAGTCTTTGTACAACCTTGGTCCATGGTCTTCACTTCCACCTTACGCACTCTCTCGTCTTTTCCAGGGAAAGTGGCAATGACCATAGCCATTGGCCAATTGTTGCGAGCAGCTTGGTTGTCCTTCAGCAAGACGACATCTCCTTCTTGAAGGTTTCTTTTGGACACTGTCCACTTGTGTCTATTTTGCAGGGTTGGTAAATATTCGCGACTCCAACGTGTCCAGAACTTGTCGGCTAGGGCCTGAACTTGTCTCCATTGTTTGGTGTAGAGATCCCTTTCTGTGAAGTCTCCTAGAGGAGGTGGGACTCCAGCCTTCTGGGTGAGGATCATGGAGGGCGAAAGTATGAATGGAGAGTCTGGGTCGGTGGACACTGGGATGAGTGGTCTCGAGTTCATAATTGCTGTCACTTCGGCCATAAGCGTGCACAGAACTTCATGGGTCAGGTGAATATTCCCTTGGAGCAACATAGAATCGAGGATCCTTCGGGCCACGCCGATCATACGCTCCCAGGGGCCGCCCATGTGAGAGCTGTGAGGGGGGTTGAACTCCCAAGAGCACCCTTGCTGGCTAAGGTACCTCTGTATGCCAATGTCCCCCTGGTCTGTGCTCAGCCCTAACTCCTTGCAGGCTCCTATGAAGTTAGTACCGCAGTCTGATCTCAGCTGCTTTGCTGGTCCTCTGATTGAGAAGAAGCGTCTGAGAGCGTTGATGCAGCTTGACGTGCTCAGCGACTCGATCACTTCTACATGGACAGCTCTTGAACTCATGCAGCTGAACATTATTGCCCACCGTTTGCTCTCTGCTTGTCCTCTCCGTGTGCGTCTGGTTGTGACGGACCAGGGCCCAAAAACATCTAACCCCACGTAGGTGAAAGGGGGGCAGGATTGGAGGCGCTCTGGGGGTAAGTCTGCCATGCGTTGCTCCTGGAGTTTTCCGCGGAGCTTTCTACAGGTGACACATTTGTGTATCACCGAGTTGGTCAGCGTCTTTCCACCCAAGATCCACAGGCCTGCTGCTCTTACCGCTCCTTCTGTTAGGTGGCGGCCTTGGTGTTTCACCTGGTTGTGATAGTGCCTTGCTAGCAGTAAGGAGATGTGGCTGTCTTTGGGTAGGATTGTTGGGTTCTTCTCTCCTGTGTTCAAGTGTGCATGTTTCAACCGGCCTCCAACGCAGATTAGATCACCCTCGAGGATTGGACTCAGCCGCTGAAGACTGCTGCTTTTGAGGATCTGTTTGTTTTGTTGGAGGGCTGCGAATTCTTTTGGGAAGGCTGCTTTTTGTGTAGCTTTGATGAGGACATCTTCCGCTTGGGACAACTCGTCCGGTGTGCGAGGTAAGCTACATTTGTGCCACCCTTTGCATCCGCTGACATTGTTCTGTTTGCAGGATCGTGCGATGTGAATCAGGAGTGCTACACCCCTTACCAGAGAACTGAAAGTGGAGAAACGCCGAAACCGCTGTGTGTTAAGACCGTTCTCTTTCAGCTGTGTCGCGCAGGTGTTGACTTGTGGACGGATTTCGTTGTCCTTTTCAGGTTCAACTAACTCAAATGACTGACCTTTTTCTGTTTTCCCCACGGGTGGTTTCCGCAAGAAGGTGGGTCCGGAGAACCACGTCGTCTGCCCCAAGCGCGATGCAGGTACTGAGCGAGATGCATGGTCGGCTGGATTGTCTTCTGTCCGTACATAATGCCATTGTGCTGGTTTTGTGGACTGGCGGATACGCTGCACTCTATTGTGGACATAGACATAGAATCTCTTGGTCTCATTGTATATGTAACCTAAGACCACTTTACTGTCAGAGTAGAACTTGGTTTCGTTCGGCTTGACGTCCAGTTCATCTTGGATGAGCTCCGCCATCTCTACGGCTAAGACGGCTGCACACAGCTCGAGCCTTGGGATGGTAGGCTCGGACTGAGGTGCTAACTTAGACTTTCCCATCACAAAGCCTATGTCAACTTGACCATCTCGTTGTATTGCTTTCAGGTACGCCACAGCACCGATGGCCTTCGTGGAAGCATCGGAAAACACACACAACTCTGTGTGTACTGCCTTGATGAGGGAGGTTGTTGTGTACGTGCGTGGCACATGTAGGTGCTTCAGGTCCTGGAGCGCGTCTCGCCAGGCCTCCCACTTCGTGAGTTTCTCGTCAGGAATTGGCGTGTCCCAGTCGGACTGGTCAGCTGTGAGTTCTCGGAGGAGAGCTCTTCCTTGGATCGTGACCGGAGCCAGCATGCCCAAGGGGTCAAAAACACTGTTCACCATGGAGAGCACTCCACGGCGGGTGAATGGCTTGTTGGCTGTAGACACGGCAAAGGTGAATGTGTCTGTAGTTATCTCCCATAAAAGCCCTAAACTGCGTTGAGTAGGCATGGCTTCGCCGCTGAAGTCAAAGTCTTTCACGGCTTTGGCACAGTCTTCGGGTGCAAAAGCCTCCATGACGGCTTGACTGTTTGAGGCGAACTTGTGGAGACGGAGGTTTGACTCAGCAAGTGAGGCTTGCGTCCTCTTCAGGAGGTCGATGGCTTCAGCCTCGGTTGGTACAGACATGAGTCCGTCGTCGACATAGAAATGTCTTTCTACGAATTGGACAGTGTCAGCTCCATGTTTTTGTGCACCCTCTCTGATGGCTCGTCTAAGGCCATAGATAGCCACAGCAGGAGACGGGCTGTTGCCGAAAACGTGGACTCTCATCCTGTACTCGATCACTTCTTTAGTCGTGTCATTGTCTTTGTACCATAAGAAGCGCAAAAAGTTCCTGTGTTCCTCTCTTACCTGGAAACAGTAAAACATCTGTTGTATATCCGCCATTACAGCGACCTTTTCCTTGCGGAACCGAATCAGAACACCGAGGAGGGAGTTGTTGAGGTCAGGCCCTGTGAGAAGCACGTCGTTGAGAGAGACGTTGGAGTGCTGGGCGCTGGAATCAAAAACCACACGGATCTGCCCAGGCTTTTGAGGGTGGTACACTCCAAACGTCGGCAGGTACCAGCATTCCTCATCTTTTCCCAATGGTGGTGCCACCTCGGCGTGGTGGTTCTCGAGGATCTTCCCCATGAAGGCGGTGTATTGATCCTGCATTTCTGGTTTCCTTCTCAGAGTTCGCTGGAGAGACGTGAAGCGATTGACTGCTTGCTCCCTGTTGTTAGGTAAACGTTGACGTGGCTCTCTGAAAGGCAGAGGAGCAGTCCAGCTGTTTGCTTCGTCCCTATAGACTTCCTTGCCCATTGTTCTTACAAAGATTGTGTCTTCAATAGATGGAGCAGGCTTATTGTCTGATTCAGTTCTGTTGAATACTGTTTGTCCCAGCGTCTTCTCTGTAACCTTGCCGGACCTGGAGAGAGTGTTATGTGACTCCCGCCCTGATGGATTTTCTCTTTAACGTACACGAAGCTTGTGCACGGTTCGAAGATTGACGGACGACCGTTCTCCAGCACATTGGTCCTGGATGTTGCGACCGACGGCTTGTGCGCGTTGCCTAGGCACACTTCTCCTACAAGCACCCAGCCCAAGTCCAGACGTTGAGCGAAGGGGGCATTGCGCGGCCCACTGACTTGTTGCCTTACTTGGTGCACTTGTATGACATCTCTGCCTAGCAACAGTAGGATCTCCGCTTGAGGGTCTAGCTCTGGGAGGTATTCTGCTACCTGTCTTAGGTGTGGGTGGTGCAAGGCTGCGTTTGGTGTCGGGATTTCGGACCTATTGTCAACGATCTCGTCACACTCGATGAGTGGTGGTAGGGGAATGCTAATTTTACCATCAAGCGATTCAATCTGAAACCCCTCGGCTCTTCTGCCGAATGTTTCAACCATGCCGGAACACGTTTTCAGATAGTACGAGAATGGTTCAGCCTTTACATCAAACAGCTCAAATAAGTCAGATCTTGCTAACGACCGATTGCTTTGGTCATCTAGTACCACGAGGCGTTGACAGCTTTGTCCTGAGAGCCCTTTGGGTACAGCTTTGCAAGACAGATCTTGGCGCACGATCTGCCTGCTTGGCCCAGACCACATACCTCTGTGCAGCTGGAACTGACGATGGCTTTGCTGGCACGGTCTCCTTCCCCCTCCCCGCCATTCTCTGCTGAGGATGAAGAAGCCTTGAATGTTGTTAACACTGACCCGGGATGCATGGCTGTTTCGTGAATGCTGCTGTCGCACTCGGTACACTTTACTGCTGTTTTGCAGTCCTTCGCTAGATGAGTGGCTGAGGCTACACATTTAAAACATATTCCTTTCTCCTTGAGAAAGGCCCTCCTGTCAGTGAGTGTTTTGTTTCTGAATGTCCTGCACTTTTTAAGCGGGTGTGGTTTGTTGTGGATTGGGCATGTTTTACCTGGGTCATTGTCGCTTTTCACAGAGTTGTCTGCATCAGAGTCCGCTGAAGTGATGTCGGTCCTGTGAACCGAGATAGGATTCCTAGAGCCGTGACCTTTAAAGGTAGGTCTGTCTGGTTTTGTAGATGCAGTGCCACTATTGAGAAAAACGAAACTTGGATCGTTACGCTTCCTTGCTTCATAGCAGATAAACCTGGTAAAATATTCAAATGGTGGAAAATAACCGCCATTTTCTTCCTTCCACCTGGAGCCGGTGGAAAGCCATTTCTCCTGCAGGCCATACGGTAGCCTCTCGACGATAGGGTTTATGCCCCGTGCGGTGTCCAGATACGACAAACCCCGGAGGTAGCCGTCCTCCTTGGCACACTGGATCTCCATGAGCAGGTCGCCTAGCTCTCGTAGCTTTGTGTGGTCTTTCGCTGACACTTTTGGGAAGTCGCTCAGCCGCTGGAACAGAGATTTCTCTATTATTTCGGGAGCTGCATAACATTCACGGAGTCTTTCCCATGCCCTTTCAAGAGCTGCTGCTGGATTAGTTACATGCACAGAGCGCATTCGTTTGACATGCTCGCCAGATTCCTTACCAAGCCATTTTGTCATTAAGTCCAATTCCTCTGTTGCTGTGAGGTCTAACCCTCTGATAGCGCTGGTGTAGGATGAGTGCCATGCGCGGTAGTTTTCAGGCCTATCGTCAAACTGATATAGGCTAGAACGCACCAAGTCTCGTCGAGCTAGGAACTTTGCAAGTGGTTCGGTGGCGAGCGGATTGACATTAGCTGCCGGTGTGCCTTGCGGAGTGAAAGGGTGGGCCGAAACATTTAATTCGGAGTGAGCGTTGTTTAAATCCCGTCGATAATTGTGTTCTCCGTAGGGAAACTTGTATTCAACTTTAATAGGACACGGTGTGCATGTATTGTCGATTTGATGGTCGGCTAATACGGGTTTGCTAACCAGGTTAACATGTAGTGGTTCAATGTCTCTTACCGGGAACCGCCGTGTCGGACAGCTAGCATCGACCCATGTTCGTGGTGGAGAAGCGACGGGTGTGGCTGGCTGACTTCGACATGGATATAATTGTTTTTGAGATTTAACAAACTCACTCGTGCGTTCCATTTTATCCGTTTCTGAGATGGTGTCTAACACCTTAGGGTTTTCTAAAACGGCAGCAGCCTCTAAGGCTACTGCCTCTGCAACAGCTGCTTCTGCTTCACGCTCAAAGGTCAGTGCTTCCATTTCGGCGTCTAATTTAGCTTGAGCTAGTTGCGCGGCAGCCCTTTCCTTTTGTAATTCTGCTTCCTTAGCAGCCTTTTCCATTTGTAATTCTGCTTCTCTAGCAGCCTTTTCCATTTTAAGTTGAGCTCCTCGGGTTGCATACGCGGCTCTTACCTTGGCAGCCTCTGCTTTGGCACGGGCGAGTGCCGCTGCGCTAGCCGATGAGCCTGATGACCGCAAGCTTCTCCTGCTTGTCGTTGAAGATATGTCGCTTTGCCTTTCCGCCATTTTCCTTCACCGTGTTAACACCAGAGGAAGTGTGCCTTTCTACTAGCAAACGCCAGTCGAAGTATGCTTTTTACTTGCAAACACCAGTCGAAGTATGCTTCCTCACTAGCAAACGCCAGTCGAAGTATGCCTTTTTACTTGCAAACACCAGTCGAAGTATGCTTCCTCACTAGCAAACGCCAGTCGAAGTATGCCTTTTTACTGTGCTGTTCCTACTAAAGCGTACTGTACTTCAGCTCAACAGCGAGCTAAACTCCACTCCAAAAATGACTGAGTCGTGTAGTAAGATTGACCATTTACTGTAGGCTCTTCACTTTGTACATGGACATGGAGTAAAAACTGCAATAAAAATAAATACAACAATATCAATTGCTGTCCTGTCCTTTCTTATTGTAATAACTCGTAAACACAAAACGTTTTCTTTTTAATACAAACCGAGCGTGACATTTATCAAACACTCTTTTAACATTGTCTTATTTTATAACGTTAAATTATAAACTTACGGCATTGCCTGCTTGGAGTTTGTAAGAGGATGGAAACGATAAAAGCTGGACGCTAGCAAACATGTGTCTTCTCCCTTCTAGACAAACTTGCTCTCTAACCAAGCACTTCCGTTCTAACAAAGGCATTTCCTCTCATTCCGGGAGAGGGGCGTTTCAAAATAAGAGTCCATCAGCGAGAAGTGTCTTCACAATAAAAGTTACATTTGACCAAATGCCTGAAACATAACAAATTACAACAGAAATGACTTAAAGTCAACACATGTAGCTCGTCCTGCTTATTCTGTTTTGCCAGCGTCCTGTCTATTATCTCTAGTCACCTTTTGTTGAACTCTGCTATTAAACGCCTCCTGTGTGGAGTGCAATTCTATTCCGTTCCGAAGTCTGCATTTGGGTCCAGGTCAGCATCTACACGTAACAGAACGGTTTGGCCAGATATGGACCCAGCGGACTCAACGGCGCTTCACCACCAGATCGCCTGCCAGGAGGCCGCATGGATCAGCAGGACAAACAACTGAGGGAGACGATGGAGGCACTGAGGAACCTTTCCTGCCACATGGGACAAATGGGAGAGCAGATTTCCCAGCTCACCGCCAGTTTCCCTCTTCCAGCTCAAACAGCTTCCCCCAACCCCCCTGCGCCCACACTACCTGCCAGCCCGCTGGTTGGTCAACCCAGGGAACCCCGCATTCCCCACCCGGACCGCTACCATGGCGATTTGGGGAACTGCAAGGGGTTTTTAATGCAGTGTGACATTGTTTTCCGCCAGCAACCCTCTTCCTACGGCTCAGACCAGGCGAAGATCGCTTTTATCATGGGCTGCCTTGGGGGAGGTGCGCGGGATTGGGCCACTGCCATCTGGGACAGCCAGCTCCCAGCCAGCTCCCAGTACTCTGTGTTTGTCGCTGAGATGAGAAAGGTCTTCGATCACCCGGTGGGTGGAAGAGATGCCGCCCAACGCCTGTTCCATCTCCGCCAGGGGAACCGTAGTGTGGCGGAGTACGCAGTGGAGTTCAGGACCTTGGCCGCAGAATCCAGCTGGAACGACGCATCGCTTCAAGGGGCCTTCCGAAACGGGTTAGGGGAGGTGGTGAAGGATGAGCTGGCTACGAGGGACTACCCTGATTGCCTCGACGCCCTGGTTTCCCTCGCCATCAGGGTTGATAACCGCTTGCGGGAGCGTCGGAGGGAGAAGACCGGTCGCTTCACCTCGGCAAGTTATTTTCCCCCTTCTCATCCTGATCCCTCTTTTCTCTCCCTGACCACCAAGAGACGATCCGCCCCGGGGCCCTTGGCTGAGGAGCCCATGCAGCCGGGCAGAGCACATCTCTCCCAGGAGGAACGCGAGCGAAGAATGAAGGCGGGCTTCTGTCTTTATTGTGGTAACCTGAGCCACTACCTGGTCACCTGTCCGTTGCGGCTAAAAGTTGAGCTACTGGTGAGCCACATCGTGTGTCCCGCAGCTGCCCAGTCTCGATTCCAGTTTAAGGCCACGCTCATCTGGAACTGTCAGTCCCTACCGTTATGCGCCCTGGTGGACTCCGGGGCGGATGGTAATTTTATAGATGCCAAGCTGGTCCAACAGGCTGGTATCGCCACTCGGTCCCTCGCCGTTCCTCTCAGGGCTCACGGACTGGATGAGAACCTTCTGGCCCATGTCACGCACACCACCGAACCTCTGCAGCTCATTTTGTCCGGCAACCACCGAGAGACCATCCAACTCCACATCATCTCCTCACCCCAGTCCCCTCTGGTTCTCGGTCAACCCTGGCTCAGACTCCACAACCCTCACCTGAACTGGGTCACAAGTAAGGTCCAGAGCTGGAGTTCCTACTGCCACGCCACCTGTCTCCAGTCTGCCCGAGCACCCGCGGAGGACGCTTCAGCTTCATCCAAGATTGCACTTCCGGACCTGTCCTCTGTTCCTCCAGTTTACCATGACCTAGCGGAGGTGTTCAGCAAGAGCCGAGCATCGTCGTTGCCTCCTCATAGGCCTTACGATTGCTGCATCGACCTGCTTCCAGGGGCTCCTCTGCTTTCCAGTCGTCTGTTCAACCTGTCCCGGCCGGAGAGAGCAGCTATGGAGGCCTATATCCATGACTCTCTAGCGGCAGGTATCATTCGACCCTCCTCATCCCCTGTCGGTGCAGGGTTTTTCTTCGTCACCAAGAAGGATAAAACACTCCGTCCATGCATCGATTACCGTAGTCTCAACGCCATCACTATCAAAAACAAGTACCCTCTGCCCTTATCAATTCTGTGTTCGAGCCTTTACGTGAGGCTACTGTGTTTTCTAAATTAGATCTCCGGAATGCTTACTATCTTGTTCGGATCCGGGAGGGGGACGAGTGAAAGACTGCATTCAACACCCCTCTGGGCCACTTCGAGTACCGGGTGATGCCGTTTGGGCTTACCAACGCCCCTGCAGTGTTCCAGGCATTGGTCAACGATGTCCTCCGAGATCTACTCAACCGGTCAGTGTTCGTTTACCTGGACGATATTTTAATTTTCTCCCGCAACCTGGAGGAACACACGCGCCATATCCGGCAGGTCCTGGAGAGACTGTGGGAGAATCAATTATTTGTCAAGGCAGAGAAATGCGAGTTTCATGTTTCTTCTGTGAGTTTCCTTGGGTACATCGTGGAGTGTGGGCAGGTGAAGCCAGATCCGTCTAAGATCCAGGCTGTGGTGGAGTGGCCTCAGCCGTCATCGTTAAAAGAGTTACAACGATTTTTGGGATTTGCCAACTTCTACCGATGGTTCATTCGGGACTACAGTAGGGTAGCCGCACCCTTGACCAGACTCACCTCCTCCTCCATCCCGTTCTCCTGGACTCCAGAAGCGGACGTCGTGTTCGCCGACCTCAAGAACCGCTTTACGTCTGCACCTGTCTTGATCCACCCTGACTTCTCTCACCAGTTCATAGTGGAGGTAGATGCCTCGGACTCCGGGGTAGGGGCCATTCTATCCCAACGTTCGGGAGAGAACCAAAGACTCCATCCTTGCGCCTTTTACTCCCGTCGGCTGTCTCCCGCCGAGCGCAACTACGACGTAGGGAATCGGGAGTTGCTGGCAGTCAAGCTCGCCCTGGAGGAGTGGAGACACTTGTTGGAGGGAACCGAACAACCTTTTATCATTTGGACTGACCATAAGAATCTGGCCTATATTCAGTCTGCCAAAAGACTCAACTCTCACCACGCCCGGTGGGCACTTTTTTTTGGCAGATTCAATTTTACCCTCACTTACAGACCCGGATCCCGCAACTTGAAGCCTGATGCTCTCTCCCGCCAATTCTCCTCCGAAGCCAGACAGGCGAGCCCTGACACTATCCTGTCTCCCTCTTGTGTGGTGGCTGCGGCGACCTGGGAGATTGAGAGTCTGATCAAGGATGCCCAAGCCACTCAACCAGACCCCAGACCCAACCCTAGTTCTCACCTGTTTGGTCCAGATTCTGTTCGTTCCCAGGTCCTGCAATGGATGCACTCCTCCCATCTAGCCTGCCATCCCGGGATCCAGCGCACCCTGTCGCTGCTTAAACGCAGTTTTTGGTGGCCGACCATGGGCGCGGACGCCCGGGCGTTTGTACTGGCCTGTACCATCTGTGCCAGGAGCAAAGCATCCCACCAGCCCGCCAGTGGCCTCCTCCGCCCCCTGCCTGTCCCGGGTCGTCCTTGGAGTCACATCGGACTGGACTTCGTCAGTGGACTCCCTCCTCGGAAGGTAATGACACCATTCTGACCATTGTCGACTGTTTCTCCAAGGTGGTCCATTTTGTTCCCCTTCCCAAGCTTCCCACAGCCTCGGAGACCACAGAGCTTCTGGTGCAACACGTGGTGCGTCTGCATGGGATTCCCATCGACGTGGTTTCTGACCGTGGCCCTCAATTTTCTTCCCACGTCTGGAAATAATTTTGCCAGGCCCTGGGGGCCTCTGTCAGCTTATCCTCTGGTTACCACCCCCAGACGAATGGCCAGACCGAGAGTGCTAATCAAGACCTTGGAACAGCACTACGTTGCATCACGGACCGGAAACCCTCCTCCTGGAGTAAACTGCTACCCTGGGTTGAGTATTCTCACAATGCATTAACCAGTTCTGCCACCGGTCTCTCTCCCTTTGAGTGCTCCCTAGGGTATCAGCCCCCCCTGTTCCCGGCCCAGGAGGTGGAGATTTCCGTCCCGTCGGTGCAAGCCCACATCCGTCGCTGCAAAAGAATTTGGGAGGACACCTGCACTGCACTCCACCACTCCACCGCTCGCACTCAGCGTCTGGCGGACCGCCACCGCACCACAGCCCCCCAGTACTCTCCAGGACAGCAGGTCTGGCTCTCCACCACTGACATTCCCCTCCTGTCCACTTCCAAGAAACTCCAGCCATGCTACATCGGTCCCTACAAGGTAGAGTCCATTGTTAACCCCTCTGCTGTCAGACTCAAGCTCCCTCCAGCCCTCAAGATTCACCCGGTGTTCCACGTCTCCAAGATCAAGCCTGTCACGTCCAGTCCACTGTGCCCTCCGGCCATTCCCCCTCCGCCCCCCCGGATCATCGGCAACGCTCCAGCCTATACTGTCCGGCGCATCATGGACATTCGTCGAAAGGGTCGGGGTTACCAATATTTGGTGGACTGGGAGGGTTATGGTCCCGAGGAGAGGAGCTGGATTTCTCGCCAGCTCATCCTTGACCCTTCCCTCATTCGGGATTTCCACCGGACTCACCCTGAGAAGAGTAGGCCTGGTGGGTCGCCAGGAGGCTCCCGTTGAGGGGGGGGTACTGTAACATTGCAGTCCCGTTCTGTCCACCTTCCTTGTGTTTTTTGCCATTCCGTTCCTTGCGTGTCATGTCTAGCTGGGCGCGGCTTCCCTGCATTCCGCACTCCGTTCCCTTTTTCCCCTCGTTAGATTCAGCCTATCACACCCACTCCCCTACACATTCCGCATGCTCTATCAATTTAGTAATTTCACCTTTTCCTATTCAAGTTCAGCACGCACACACTCTAGTGCCAAACCGTACTTGTATTTCTTGTCCTGCTCTCGTTTGGTTCCCCCTGTTTATCTGTCTTTCCAGTTCGATTTCTGCCAGTGGTATTTTGTTTGTTTGTTTGTTTGTTTATTAGTTTTTGTAGCCTGTCCTGCTTATTCTGTTTTGCCAGCGTAATGTCTATTATCTCCAGTCACCTTTTGTTGAACTCTGCTATTAAACGCCTCCTGTGTGGAGTGCAATTCTATTCCGTTCCGAAGTCTGCATTTGGGTCCAGGTCAGCATCTACACGTAACACCTGCAAGGCCTTCTCTGCTGGCCTAAAAAATATCTGAATCACAGACTGATGTTATTTATATTTTGTCCATGAATACTTCCAAATGGTCTGTCCGCTTCCTTTCATAGCTTTTCCCCTGGTTGCGCTGCTTCCAGACGTGTATTTTCATATTAAAGCATTTAACCAATCACATTTCAGCCATCATTTGTTGCCAGGGTCAAAGAAATCTGCCTGGAGGCCTTCACAATCAGTTCTGCGGGCCCTGTAGCATAAAATAAATGGCAATGAAACTGTTGCTTCAACCAATCAGATTTTGAGTTGGCGACACCAAGGCCTTCTAGCAGGCGCGGTAACATCAGCGTATTCACACCCTTTGATTGGAACATCAGCAGAGCCTGCAAACTGCATCTGTAGTGACACCCAAAAATATAGTTGTTTGATTGGATACCTTGGTCTGCCAGAGTGTACTAGCCAGAGGCCTGCAAACTGCATCTGCAATTTAGACTCTCCAATTAGCCTACCGTGCATGTCTTTGGACTGTGGGAGGAAACGAGCAAAAATGACACGGGAGTTGTGACCTTCTTGCTTTAATGCCAGCTGTTTTGTCAACCCACAATGGCTGAAGGAGGAGAAGAAATGGATTTAGTTGCAGATTTATTGTCAAAGCCATTTTCAAGACGGACTTTTCAAGAAAAGCTGGACATCGTTAAGAAAGGTCGGGCAACTCCGAAGCTAGCAAGCCTGTCACAACCGGGAAAAGGATTTGTCCGCCACTTTCAATCCACTAACTACGAGCGGTACCCCTGGCTCACAGGCTCCGAGGAACACTGCAAATTGTATTGCTGGGAGTGCTTGTTATTTGCCACTGATCGACATGGTGTTTGGAGCCACACTGGGTTTGTAAATTTGACTTGCCTAACCAAGGCAGCAACGAGACACCAAAGCACTGCCGGACACTTACAAGCAACGATGCTTTCCAAAACTTTTGGGGAAACCAGAGTGGATCTACAGCTGAGCGAGCAAGTGCGCAGGGAAATGGAGCGATAGAAAAGGACTTCTTGATGGAACTGAAACACACGGATAATCTGTACGACAGAGTAATTGAACTCTTTTTGAGGAAAGAAAGGAGGATGGATTTTGTGTACAAATAATAAGGATTTTTGGTGAGTAAAATGTTGTTATTTTCCTAAATAATATTGCAATTTTATGAGGTTATTATTGATGCTTTTTTATGTGTGTCACAGCTGTAGCTGCAGTAGAAGGAGACTTGTGCACCCCGGGTTTGTTTCTTCAGTAAAGGCATTTATTCTGGCTACACGAGTTATCTATCTGCAATGCAATGGCTCTTTATACTGCATTTCTGCATAATAAGATGGTTTTTACAGTCATAAAATAGTTAGAGGGGTGGATTGATTCAGACGGAGCACTACTGAAGGCCTAGGTGTGAAATGCACGGCCCGCCACTGCTATTTAGTACAGAGATATGCAAACACAATCTTTGGAATGATCAAGATTTTTCTAATTTTTATTTTGCCCAATCCCTTCAATTATTGTCCCCATGGATTGTTTATTGATCCATCGAATACTGTATTCATTAATTGGTTATTGATCCCTTGATTACCATACTCATGGATCGATTATTGACCAATTGATTACCACACTCATGGACTGATTACTGACCCCTTGATCACCATACTCAAGGATCACTTATTGATCCCTCGATTACTGTACTCATTGATCAGTTGTTAGGGTAAGTGCTTGTGCTCTTGTTCACTCATCCCTTTTGACTCCACTTGAGATCTTTTTTCTTTTCTCTATAACACATTAATACATGCTAAGAATACCCCAGTCGGTATAACTTTTTGTTTTTGGACAGGGAGATCCATGTTTTTATGTGATGTTTATTCTATTTTGTATTTGTTTATTTGTTAGGGACATAGTAAAAGCATTGTTACAATGTTAAAAACAAGAATCAGATGCATTGCATTAAGTGTTTATAGCCAAGCATTTCAAATTTGTTCAAAGGGTCTATATTTGACTCCTTACCATTGTTTTGAAATGAAAAATTGAAAAATGATACAAAGTTGTGGTAGATGCTCTCTTGGTGTGTTGGGTACCTTTATGGACATGTATGTATTTTTGGAAGTTTGTTGTGGATATGCTTTCCCAGTTACTGTGTGCATATGCATGTGTAATTGGGGCTTTTCCTCTTTGAGGATGGCACCCAAATACAGCTATACCTATACAATGTCTTGTTGGCAGGCTTGTTGGAATGAAGTACTGAAGGGCAGGGTGGAGCCTGGTATTAATTAAAAATCTATTTGGTTTTCTTCCTTACTTTGTATTTTTGTTTCATCAAGGTTGACGGTGAAGTTGCACAGTTCCAGTTGTTCTCGGTCGGGTGTGTTGCACTTAACCTAATTTGTAATATGTAAGTCATTTAGACCCCCCTTCGTTTGCCCCCACACGCCCCACCCAATGGTTGTGTCTGTTGTAAAAAAATATATATTGTAAGGTTACAATAAATTAATGTAGCTGGCCATGACACAAAGACAGCAACACATTAGTATTATGTTATTACTTACATCATTTATTTTATTATTTACATTATCATGATTATTGTTATTAATATTATTACTATTTTATTTAATCATTAGTTATTGTAATTCAATCATTTAAATGAAATCATTTAAATCAGCCCCTTGCCCTGTGTTTTACAAGTGACAAATGAGGCAATGGTAAAACAGAAACTGTAGTCAAAAATATGTTGTTCTTTTTAAGATCCAGCATTGTGTTTTTTCTAATTCATCCTGGCCCAAGGTTGTAACTCCAGTATAGGGGGACATAGGGGTCTTATACACCTCCTTACTCATGTCAACTAATGTTTCTTAGGTGAAAGTAGGGGAAAAATAATATCTCATCTTTCAAACTCAGCTATCAGAAATAAAAGTCCCACATTTCAATGTCCCACATTAGTTAATGTGTTGTTCTGGCAAAAAAAACATTTTTCTTGTATTGCCCTGCCCTCTAGTGTCCATTAACTCGGTTGCAGTCAAAAAATTCAGGTGGGCCAATTCCAGATTATTACCGTTATTTAAACTGTTTTTAAAGCATAAGGCTAACAGAGTTTAAATAAAGAAATATAGTTACTTAAATAAAATAAAATAAATATTGTTAGGGTAAGTGCCATAATGGGCATGGCATGGCAGGGTGTGGTCAGAGACCTTAATCCACGACTAGCAGTTCGCACACATCCATAATGCATAAAATGAGTGAAAGCTGGCAAATATTGACTTGTGTGGGGAAAAGCGGTTTGATAGCCATAATGGGCCTGTCATAGAGGACTATGCGAGCGCTATTTCTCCCATCATGCGTTTTGAAGCAAACAAGGAGACATTTATTTCTGGTTTCTATAGCGCCATCTACCCACGTGTGCAGTATTTCTGTGTCTATCACAGTCAATGAGAAAGTAGGAAACTTCAGCGTTAATTCTATACTTCTCTTTTTTTCGGATATATATAATAAAATATATATAGAATATAATTCACGCAAATTATATCTCATAGAACACCTTTTTCGTTTTGTTGTTTCACTTTCGTTGAGATGTATATCTTTTTTGGTGAAAACTGTCTTATCATTGGTCAAAACCTGTCTACTGACTTACAGTGTTTAAATGGGAAATTGTATGGTGAATCAATCTCCATAGGAATACATGAAAAAAAGGAAATCAGTATCACGCATTTCTGAAGAGGTTTTGAACGATTTCATAGCGCATATCTTGGACTTGACACTACTATTGATCCCTCGAAACACACAAACCTCGAAATATTCTTTATTTTTCCATTAAAAAATCTGCATTAATACAATATACTTTAATGGGAACAAAACTGTACTGCACACTTACCGGTAGAGGGCAGATATCCATGCTTGCTTCACTAAATATCTCATACCATTGCCCCTTGGTGAATCCTGGGTGTGTGGGGAGAATTTCAACATTGTCAGGGTATATCTGCATTAGCTGGCTACACAAAGCCTAACAAAGGCAATTACGGCTAACCTGTCTCACAATGGTGGCTATCAATTAATTGTGTCAACCCTGTCTTTTCTGATCGAGCTATGAGCGCGTGCACACAAAAGGGGCGGTGTTTGTAACACAGCCAAATGCATGAAACATTATCTGCAGGGTGACCAGATTCAAATGTGATGGGAGATTTATTTGTAGGGTGTTCAGATTCAAACAGTCTAAATACAGGACAAGCAGGATGAATTTGCAGGACGTATATACATATTTTATATCCGTAAAATGTCTTACTTTATTTATCCATGTGACAAGACCCTATGTGCTGCATCAATTAAATGTAGTTAATACTGTTAATAAACATGCTTTTACATGAGATTTTGAGTCGTTTTATCAATGTAGGTTAAAATACATATGAAAAAAGGTCAATCACAACTTTTATTGGTTTATTTAGGCAATTTAAATATATACTATGAAGCAATGGCGATACCTTGCTGTACCCAATTGATGCCTGTGGAAGACACCCATAAAAAAGGCACAAGTAGCAAGGGAACCACAAGACAAAGAAAACTTTAAAATGTACAGATCAGGAAATAGAGGTAATGGTCAACAGGGTACAGTCACAAAAAAGTGACATCACAAAAACATTCATTCATTAGGCATAATAAAACTAACAGTAGGTGATGTAATGAAAAGATGTTAGGTGGCATCTGATAGAAAAACTAAAAGAAAAAGACACAGGTGGTGGTCCAACCGAGGAAAGACGCGACTGAACTTGTGATAGGAGGCCACAGAGTGTCTGAAGGTAAAGCTATGATTGCATGTCATGGTTTTATGTCTATCTCTGTAATGTATGATAAGTGTAAGTTACCAACAAATCATTATACAATTCCTGGCTAGCCCTTTGATATGTTAAGTTAACTTCTAAACAAAAAAACTGTCATTGGGAGGTTCAAGTTTCAAGTTCCAGATTTCTTCCTGTAGCTGTGGCTATTTCATTATTAGAGCACAACCTAAGCTGATTGACTGACTAACCTAACAATGTTATTGAGCTCTATTCAGTAAGGCCAACTTCACCACGTCAGTTACTGCCATTTTGGCTCTAAATAATGTCTCCAAACAATGGCTTTGTGTGGTGCAATGGTTTCTAGTTTCCAGCAATGTTAATCAGAAGTGTCGATGGCTAACAGACTTGGTAACTCTTCACCATTATTATAAAATTGAGCCTCGTTACAAAAAATCTTAATATTAATAAAAACCGTGGCACATGAAAATCCGCTTTTTCTTCAGTTCACTGTCCGTTTAAAAGTCTGGCGTGTTCTAATTTGGTGAGAAACTGTATAATGTTGTAAAAAGTCTGTAGAAGAGTGCAAAAATACATCTTACAAAATGCTACCGATTCGTATTTAAAAAAAACTAGCAAACAGATTTGTATGAAATTTTTTGAATTAGTTTGAAAAATCGAAAATATTTGAATCTACATTGGTGCAGGAAAAGCGTATAAAGAAGACTGGTGATTTTCATATTTTTTATGCAAATGTAACTAACCACTAAATAAATCTCATGCTTATATGTTTTGAGGCTAAACTTGTCTCTGTTTCCACTACGGAAGGTATTGTATAAGTAGTATTTGTGAACATGTTTTATACCTTCGAGGAAAACCATCCTCCTTGTATATTTTATTGGGCGATCTGTTCACGTGGTTGCATTACCAAAGGTATTCTGAACCACAAATCATGCGTTGGGATATCCAGTGTTGAATGCATTGTCGCTACTGATGACATATTGCTGCGATAAAGGTAAAGCCAAAGTAATCCTTTGCGGAGCCTCCAGCTCCTTAGAATTAGTTATTACCAACGTCATGGAGAAATGTAATTGTGAATTACTTGCATATTTAACGCACATTTGTTAAATAACTGATTCAGTCTTCTCTTTAACCAGTGTAAACTTTGTTATACAAAGATGTCCAGTGAATGACAATGAATGAATGAATGAATGTCTTTTTATAACTGTGTCTTTTAAGGACATGCCACTGCTGCTTTGCCTTCTCCTAAAATTGTATTTGAATAACAAATAAACAGTTTTGCCTTAGCTGCTGATTTATAGTGTTTGCCATCAGAACAAGAGCAGCCTCAGCTGCTGTAAACATCAGGCTACTCTGGCTTTAGTGTTAAGTCTTGTAACCTATATACACCTGGTACAATAGGCTTTGGATGGGCAATTTGTGTACAGTTTTCTGACTGCCCCAGTGTTTTCTATTTTACCTGATTTAATATTTCCTTTGGTTTCTTCTCTTGTTTGTAGATTTGTTTGGAGCAGTTGTGGCCGTACTCGTGGGCGGGGCGTTCTCCAGGACAGTGGTCCACGTCCCTCACACAGCATGTTGTCATTTGTTGTAGTGCTAATCAAGTACACTGACACCTTTTTAGCTCTTTTGCAGTGTGTGTGTATGTGTGTGTGTGACACCTGGAGCACGAACACGTGTGGCGGTGAAACGGTCGGTCCCTTATTGAAGGTATAGCCTCCTGCAGTCGGCCCGCCGCCCTCCATGGTTTTTTGGTTATTGTCTCTGGCGGCAGTCAGCAGTATTTAAGAGTAGTCATTATTCTTAACCTGGATAATGTCTACAGTCTGTGGCTATTGTTAATAAACATTGCTGTTTTAACTTTCCCTCTATCTCTAGCTTGGTGCTTTACATAAAGTTTTAAATAAAATTACCCATTTGAGCTGAATTTCACATCTCTGTATTTAAATTGGCGGCACGGTGGTGCAGTGGATAGCGCTGTCGCCTCACAGCAAGAAGGTCTCAGGTTCAAATCCAGGCCGGGGGCCTTTCTGTGCGGAGTTTGCATGTTCTCCCCGTGTCTGCGTGGGTTTCCTCCGGGTGCTCCGGTTTCCTCCCACAGTCCAAAGACATGCACGTTAGGCTAATTGGAGAGTCTAAATTGCCCGTAGGTATGAGTGTGTGAGTGAATGGTGTGTGTGCCCTGCGATGGATTGGCGACCTGTCCAGGGTATATTCCTGCCTCTCGCCCGGAACGCATGCTGGGATAGGCTCCAGCACCCCCCCGCGACCCTGACCAGGAATAAGCGGCTTAGATAATGGATGGATGGATGGATGGATGGATGGATGTATTTAAATTGTATTCTTACCTGTGTGTTGGGGAAAACCCTCTTGTCTTTTAAGGTGATAAAGCTAAGGTTATTTATTTGGGCAACACTCCAAGTGAAGTAGGCATAGTCCGGTTTTACAATACCTCACTCTTGCAGTGGTCACACTGACATCTCCCAGATTAGACAGTTACTGGCCCTTTAAATGCTCAAGGGAAAAGTTGTCCTTGCCCTTGCAAGAACTGGTACAGGACCAGATAACTACCCAAATCCTAACCTTAACCATTAGGAAGAAAAACACAAAACTGACTTCAGAAAATTAACATGTTTTTTTATATTGAGGAAGTTTACATCTTTGCTACACCAATTAGAATTCAATTACTAATCATGTGCATGAATAGAAACGTATTTTTGGCAAAAGATTGTCAAGTGACAAATCTAAGTCAAGTTAATTAGTAACTAAAAGTAGTAGTAACTGTCTCCAGCCTAATTATGGATGTCTTGTGAAGTGACTGACGAAACAAGGTAGGCTACTGTTTACTCATTTATAGGCAATGTTTCTTGTCAAAATTGGCAATAACAATCCACACTTCAGTGCTAAAATAATAATCGAATACAAACAACTGCCATGTGGGTGATTGGGCACCTGGGCATCGCAGAGTTGTCCAACAGGGGGGGTCTGGCTGATCTGTAGTCCAAATACCAATGGCAGTACGGTCCGTGCTTACCTGTTTATACTTTTTAACTGTATTTATCATGATAACATATGCAGCCTCCAAACTGCTGAGACTGAGGAACATTAAACATTTAATCAGAAAAGATGTTCTAAGCTGGTGCCGTGAATTGGGATGCTTTAGCAGACCGAAATACCTTCACAGAGATTCCCGACGTGTCCAAATTAAAAACAACTTCCCGTTTCAGGTAATTGTCAGAAACACAGCAAGACTTCACAAACCCCTGACAAGTGCACAACGCAGAGTGGATTTCAGCAACCTACTTCCCCTTCAGACATAATCAGACTCCCATCTTCTTGCCAAAATACTACACTGGTCAAACTTTCCCTGCTCAACAAACAATCTCTCACTAATAAGTCTCTTCTGTTACCTAACTGACATTTTATGCTTGACTGAAACTTGGCATCAGCATGGGGCTTACCACACCTTACATGTGTTATGCCCACCGGGCTACAGATACATTGAAAAAGTCTGTGGAGGAGGACTTGCTGTTATACATTGAGTCAACCTGAATCTGTGACTACTTTCATGATCTGAAATCTCCTTCTTTGAATATTTTGCCTTCAAATAGCCACCCTCTGTCATGACTGTTTTAGTTGTTTACTGACCTCCTAAAGCCAATTCAGCCTTTTTACCTGAAATGTCTGACTTCCTCACTTCTCTCTGCTCCTCTTGATTTTAATACATGTTGATTCACCCACCTGCACTCTATCTGCAGATTGTCTGTCAGATTGTCTGTCTCGGTTTAAAGCAACATGTTTATACCCCTACTCATAATCATGGCCACACACTAGATCTTCTCATAACCAATCATGTTCCACTCAAAAACCTGCAGATCTCAGACCTTAGCTTATCTGACCACATGCTGTGTCAGTGGATCTGGCATTTCTCCCACCTTAAAGAAACAGCAAGTGTGTTATTAGTTTTCGTAATCTTAAATCCATTGACACAGAGCAGTTTGCCCAGCAACTTCAGTCTACAGCCTCTCCAGCTGATTTATCTGCTGAGGAATCTGTTGCTCACTATAAAGACCTTTTGAACGTCACACTCAACCAGTTTGCTCCCCTCAAATCACGGCCTGTGTCCTTCTCACACTCTGCCCCTTGGTACACCCCTGAACTACAAAAGATGAAGATGGCTGCATGTAAGCTTGAACGCCTATGTAGGTTGTACACCAGAAGGCTGACATTACCCCCCATGGTATTGGAGAAATCATCATCAAAATAAAACCATAAACCTGTTCACTGGACCCTATTCCCGCTATATTGCTGAAAACCTGCATCCCTGCCCTATGTCCTCTCATTGCAAGGTTAACATCTCACATTGCGATGGTAGTGTACCATCTTCCCTAAAAACAGCAGTCATCACCCCTTTCCTCAAAAAACCCAGCCTGGACCCCGAAGTCCTCATGAACTACAGACCAATCTCCAACCTCCCTTTCCTGTCCAAAGTCCTGGAAAAAGTGGTTGCTGCCCAGCTTCAACACCGTCTCACCTCCAAATGTTTATATGAAACATTTTAATCTGGCTTTCGACCTGGTCACCGTACAGAACCTGCCTTAGTTAAGATTACCAATGGTTCGTCAAGTCTGCTGGTACTTCTTGACTTGAGTGCAGCCTTTGTTACTATTCTCCAACGCCTCAACAACTATGATTCAAATCTGAACCCCACCCAGTCACATGTGGTGTTCCACAGGGATTGGTCCTAGGCTCCATTTTATTTATTCAGTATCTTGTCCCGCTAGGCCGCATCATCAGTCGCCATGATGTCTCCTTCCACTGCTATGCAGACGACATGCAAATATACCAGCCAGTGCCTCTGCTGTCATCACACGCCTGAACACCTGTCTTGAGGAGATAAGGGCATGGATGACACACAACGTCTTGCAACTCAACAGCAGCAAAACAGAGGCCCTCCTGATCGGCACACCCCACCAGACCAGCTCACCATCGCAGGACAAACCATCCCCCTCTCCACCTCTGTCACCAATCTTGGCATTAAGTTTGATCCATCCCTCACCTTCAACAGTCACATCAAAAATATATACACGGTCTCCTTCCACCATCTGAGAAACAACTCCAAACTCCGCTGAATCATTCCGATGCTGAGAATCTAGTCCATGCCTTTGTCTCAAGACTGGACTATTGCAACTCCCTTTTTGACAGGATTCCCAGCCAAAAGACTCATGTACATCAAAAACAGTGCAGTCCAGATTCTCATGCGAATCTCCAAACATGAACACATCACCCCCGTACTGGCACCTCTTCACTGCCCATTCTTTCAGCACTGTTGCCCCCCGCCTCTGGAACACACTGCCCAATCACCTTCAGCTACCTCAAACACTCTCCTCATTCAAAACTAGACTCAAAACCCACCTGTACCGCATTTCCTTCACCTAAAACTCTTCTCCCCTTGACTTGAAGTTTTTCTTAAAACTGTTTTTAGCCATGTATTACAATGCTATGCAATTTATTGGTCTTTGTCTTTTTTTGGTTTCTGATTTTATCCCAATTTCTCTCAATTTGGTAGCCAATTACACCCACTATTTTCAAGTCAATCCCCCGTAATGTGAGTTTGCTGCCATAGCCCTGTGACCGGTAGTGACAAAGGCAAAGTATCATCTCCACGACACTGACGTGGTCGGTGGGATCGAACCCTCGTTGCCATGGCCAGCATTAAACGTTGTAACCACTGGAACACGCAGGAGGCCCCTGGTCTTTGTATGTATGTGGTGTATTATTGTTTTTATTGTGTGTTGCAATGTCACCACACACTCTGTACACACTTTGAGATACTTGTTTGAAAAGCGCTTTATAAATCAAATTTATTATTATTATTATTATTATATTATTATTGAATGTATCTTTATACATCTGTATTACTTTGTTTCATCACAAAAAGAGAGGTAACAGTCTTACTGTGATCTCATTGGCAGCAAATCTTTGTTACAAAGTAGCAAACTGAAATGTACCTCCTGGTAACAATGCAACACAGCAGTGTTGCATAGGTAGGTGTTATAGCTAGTGAGCTGGCTATGGTGAATGTTTTGTTGTGGAAATTTGCATGTTTTTCATTCAATATTTACATGAATTAGGTAGCTAGATAACTACATATCCTGATTTGTAAAATACCGCCATGCTGTCTGTTATTTGGCCATTTGATTATTAGTGATTTCACCTGTATGCTCCCTGCTGCTCAGTCCACTAGATGCCACCAACGGTCCTAAAATATATCTGACCTTCAATGCATGTTTCCACTTAATTGGTAAGATTTTAGTAGTCGGTGGTCTAATGATGCAATCTTAGTGCCCACTTCTCTATTGTGTTGATGAGGCTAAGTGGCAAAAGTCCATTAATTAAAAGTGCAGCAAAGTTCAACAAAGTGCAGGTTTTTCCCCCTTTTTACATCTTAAAGGCACAACCTGAGATTTCTTGATTGTATAGGTGTGCCATTTGGAACATTCTTATTCTTTAGTAAACCGACATATAGGCACATTTTACTCAAATGTTTACAAACATTGCTGATAAACAAACCATTTACAGACTCAAATTCCACAAGCACAGTCATAAACTCAAATGTTCCTGTTTCAAAGTGTCAGTCTGTGTATCAAGGGCTAGGTTATGTCACCATTCCCATCTTTTTTTCCTTTTTGTTTAAGTTTAGAATAAGTATTGTGCCTTTAAATGCTACGTGCTCTAGTGGAGTCGCCTCATCTTGGCTTTCATGTCTGAGAGAGTGCTCTCAAGAGCCATAACCTCTTGTTTATTCTTTGCCACACTCTTACGGTATGCATTGGATTTTGCAAGCAAAGTGAAATCTTGCTTCTTTTCAGCCCTCTCAGCCATTTCATCTGCTTCTTTTTCCATTGAAGTTCAAGTTTTTGTTTCTTCACAGATAGGGGTTTTATTTTGTCCCTGATTTATTTTTTTATTTTCTGCCAATTCCTCTCTCTTCTTTTTCTCAGCCTCAAGGTATTGCATGAATGGCCTGTTCCCGTCATTATGTATTCTTATGTTCTTATGTTCTTATGTACCTCATTCTGGCTGCCTTGCAATGTTGAAGCAGAGGTCTGGGGAGAGCTCCTTCCAATGGCTTCCCAGCCAAGGAATCCTGGACAAGCTGTAGAGACTTCAGGCTTCTTTCCTTAAGGTTTTCAACAAGGATATCCTTGTTAACTGAGTAACCTCTCTCAACAGCAGCCTGTCCGTGGGACAGGGTAAATAGACATTTCATGATTTCCCAAAGGTAGGAGTACTCTGCCTTGCTGCCCACAAATCGACCCAGAAACTCATCAACTCGCCAAGTGGCATGTTTAAAATCCAGAAATTCTGCTTTGTGGTTGGCACTGATATCGGCAAGGAAGCTTTGTACTCCCCTAGAACTTTGTCACATTGGGCAGCAGTGCACTAGCCATTATTCAGCAGCATTTGGAGAAGTTTTTCAATCCATGATGGTTTGGGATACCGTGATGATAGGATTCAGAGAGCGCATCTGTCTCACAGCAGCATAATTCAGTGGACTTCTCTCCATCAGCCTATGAGTGGTAGAGCCTAGAAAAGAGATGCACTCTTTCCCATGGGCATCTCTGCTCTCAAGAGACATGCAAAAGGCCAAGTAAATTTGAGAGTAGCAGGGCAATTACAAAATACACAACGTAATTCCTGAGAGGGACAGCATCCTCAGCAAACCCAGCAGAGACAAATCAGGGCAATTCAGCCCTCCAGACAGCCAGTGAAAATGGGGCAAGTGGAAGTCAGGGAAACCTATCAGTGCAAGCATACAACCACAGTCTAGATCCTCTAGCTCATCTTTTCAGGCCAAGACGTTCTTGAAGCAGAGATTCGCTTGGTTGTGAAGATGGTTCTATCACACTACTCATTCAATTCATGTGCTGATTTGTGCTATTTTTGGACAAATGTTCCCTGACAGTAAAATTGCTGTTTACCATGATGTGGTAGACAAATGAGCAGCACATTGGGGTAAGTTCATGACATTCAACCTTTTGTGTTTCACAATACGCAGCCGCCAGCAGTGGCGAAACGATACAACTTTATAACATTAGCTTTCATATGACAGGGTACATCTGAACAGTACCCTATCCTGTCCAGACCCATGATTTCTACATTTTACGAAAACCTTGTTAGCGACACAGTCATACAGTTTTGTTACAGTTTGTGACTGTTTTTGAATGCCAAGCACTACCATAAAGGCCTGATTGATGGAGTGTGGCAGAGATGGTTGTCCTTCTGCCAGGTTCTCCCATCGCTGCAGAGGAAGTCTGAAGCTCTCTTAGAGTGGCCATTGGGTTCTTGGTCACATCCCTGACCAAGGCCCTTTTTGCCCGGTTACTGAGTTGGCCAGATGGCCAGCTCTAAGAGTTGTGGTGTTTCCAAACTTCTTCCATTTCACAATGGAGCACAGTGTACTCCTGGGACTTTCAATGCTTTAGCAATGTTTTTATACCCTTCTCCAGATCTATGCCTCAACACAATTCTATCTCGGAGGGCTATGGAGAGTTCCTAGGACTTCATGGCTGACATGCACTGTGAACTGTGGGACCTTATATAGACAGATGTGTGTCTTTCTAAAGCATGTACAATCAATTGGATTTGTCGGAGGTGGACTACAATCAAGTTTGAGAGACATCTCAAGGATGATCAAAGGGAACAGGATGCATCTGAGCTCAATTTCAAGTGTCATAGCAAAGGGTCGGAATACTTACACTACCGTTCAAAAGTTTGGGGTCACCTTCCATCTGGACTATGGCTAATCGGGCACTCCTTCATTCTTCAGCAAGATGACGACCCAAAACACACCTTGACGTTGTGCAAGAACTATCTGGTGAAGGAGGAATGTGAACAACAACTCAAACTAAAGACCTGGCCTGCCCAGTGTCCAGACCTCAATCCCATAGAACTTGTATGGGACAAACTGGAAAGGAAGAGTCAAAGCAAAGCAACCCACAAGTTTCTCTGGGAATTACTGCAGGATAGCTGGGAAAACATGTTGGGTGATTTCCTGCTAAAACTTATTAACCGAATGGCCACTGTTTGTGAGGCTATTCTCAGGCCAAAGGGTGACTATTTTGAGGAATCCAAGATTCAATTTTCAATATAATTTTCTTGAACATTTCTTTGATGTTCATTTTGTTCATTGTTACATGTGTTTTTTGTCATTTTAAAGTATTTACAGAAATGTATACGGTGTAAAGCATTGTCAATTATGAGATAAAAATAGTTTCCAGCAGGTGACCCCAAACTTTTGAACGGTAGTGTATGTAAATGTGATTTCAAATTTGCTAAAATTTCTTTGTCATTTGTCATTATGGGGTATTGTGTGAGGGGAAATTAATTTAATCAATTTTAGAATAAGGCTGTAACATAACAAAATGTGTAAAAAGTGAACGGGTCTGAATACTTTCCAAATGCACTGTACGCACAAAAAGCTTTCCGCGAGTACAAGCTCAGAGAATGTTGTCACTCTAGGGAAGGTGGGCGGTTTTTACCATCACATATAAAGCAACATCCACAGATAACTTTCTATCGAACTGATATCGATCCCAATATCTCACCACACTGGCGCAGAGAAAGGGCGTGACGTCTGAACCGTGCACGGGGCTTGTCTGAGACAAGTTTTTGAAAGTCCTCGGTCCGGATCGTGCAGGATCCTTGGATAAGTAGCGAGGCCAGATAGAGCAACGTTCCTCTGGAAGCGTGGTGAGTGACAGGATTTTTCCGAATTCTATTTAAAGGTAAAAGTGTGATATTGAACCTAGAGCCTTGCCATGAAAGTGAGTGACAGAACATAGGTGTGACCGTGGGAAAGTGTAATAGCAAAGGTGGTTAAGTTTACCTGTCTCAGGATTCAAGGGAAATGGAATTGAGGTTTACGGGGGCAGGAGATAGGTGTGAGCATGTGGAAAGGAAAGTTTGGGTTTGATGGGAAGTTGCAGGTCCAGCAATGTGGCAAGCTTGTGAATGCAATTAAAGTGAAAATAGCGAGCGTGGAACTTTTTAGTGGCGAGGGTTGGAGCCTGATGATGCCCTAATTAGTGTTAGGTTGGAGCCGAAAACGGCACATGTGAGGAACTGTTTTCTAAGAGGTATTAAGTGAGAAGCCTAAAGTGTGAGGGTTACGCGTGGAACTTCTTAGGGGGAGGTTTGAGGTTTGACAAATAATTTTTTAATTAGAAAAATATATATTATTATAAGTGTTTGTGAACAATTGCCTCTGGGATTTACCTGGGGAGAATTTACAAAAGAAACTAAAAGTGGTGGAGTGTTTATTCATAGTATGAGTAAATTAAAAAATGAATGTGATATGAATGCAATTGCGAATGAGTATGAGTGAATAAAAAGTGTACGTAAAAATGTCGGACTGTGTGCAAAATAAAAACGAAATGATAATGGCGTACCTAACCCGTCTTTAAAAAGTGTTTAATGCTAACAGTGGTCTTGAACCACCTGCAAATAATAATGATGGGGTTTATGAACAACAGCTGAAAAATGCGTTCCTGAACGGCCTCACTCCTGCATTAACAATGTTAATTAAAAGACATGTAATTAAGTGGGCAACGTGCCGATTGCAAGTGATAATAGAACATGCTATTCACTTCGAGCGAACGGCTAGGGAAGACCAATTAAATTAAAATTAAAAATGACTATTGAATGTGACGAAAATGGGTTGTCAGTCACGTCAACTGTATAGGTACTATTGGAAATAGTTTTGGTAATCCTATACAATTGATAGATTGGTATTACACATGGGAATTGATATACTGCCAGTCATGCACAACTGTGTGAATTTATTCCGTCCGAGCAGACAGCCCCAGCAAACTCTTATAGCACTGCTCTCTTCTTACCCCTGACCAAGACATTTAGAATACAGATTGTTTTTCCTAGGAATGATAAATTTCTGCCGAACCTGGATATGTAATTATGCACAATTGACGCAGCCACTGTTAGATTGTATTTACAGCGAACCAATGGAGGCTCGAGATCCAATCAAATGGACTCCTGAAGTCAACGAAGCCTTTGAACAGGTAAAATAGGTCATGGTGAGCTCTCAGGTGTTGGCATATCCTGACCCAGCTAAATCCTTCATACAGATGGTAGACAGCCGTGGGGGATTCATGTCGTCAGTCCTAATGCAAACATTTGGAGGTAAGCAAAGACCAATTGCTTATTACTCCACAAAACTGGATCCTGTAGCACGAGGACTGCCATGCTGTCTACAAGCTGTAGAAGCAGCAGCATTAGCAGCAAAAGCCTCACAAACCATAGTGTTATACCAACCATTGACACTAATGGTACCACATGTAGTTTCTGTATTACTACTGCAAACAAAACATACATTCTTGTCACCAGCAAGACAGCTGAGCTGTATGGCGACTCTACTAACAGCTCCTAATCTAACAATTGTAAGATGCACCACACTTAATCCGGCTACCTTGCTGACAACTGCTGAGGATGGACATCTAGGTCTGTGGCAGCACGCCCCGGGTTAATGGACACACCCATTCATGACGCAGAAGTAACATTCTATGTGGATGGATCCTGAAAAAAGAATGACTTCAACAGGTAAACCAATAACACATGCACCAGTGATACTGGAACTGATTGCAGCAGTACAGAAACCCAAAACACTGACTAGATGTAAATGTACAGCACATACGAAAGGAACAGATGAGGTGTCCCTGGGGAATGCATTCGCAGACTCTGCTGCAAAAGAAGCAGCTGCAGACACTCTCTTGAGAGACATGCAACATGAAGCGGGGTACCAGATAAAAGGATGTGGGGCAACAAAAATGTACTGAGAACGAAACTGGCCTGTGGGTGGGCCCAGAAAAGAAACCTGTATTACCGAGATCTTTGTTTACCATAGCTGCAGAGTTGAGTCATGGCATATGCCATGTCTCAAGAGGAGGGATAGTAGCTATGGTTAACAAACGTTATACAACGTTTGGATTTACAACCTACAATAATTTTTTTGTAAAAGGTGTTTAACATGTTTTGACTATTTGAATCTTGGATGATGGATTTCATCCACCTCACACCAAGTGAGGGGAAAAAGAGCTGCTTAGTAATGATTGACCCATTCTCAGGTTGGGTAGAAGCATACCCTACCTCAAAAATTGATGCACAAACTGTGGCAAAAATAATTTGTAGAGAAATAATACCTAGATGGGAAAAGCCTATCACCTACCGCAATTTGGAGATAGAATATCAGAGGATAATCCCACATTGGCAGAGTATATGAAGAAAATGTTATCTAATAAACAAGAAATGTGTAAACTCTTACAGCTGGAATACCAGAAGAAAAGCTGCAGGTCGGGGACTGGGTACTGATTAAAGATCCAAGGCACAAGGCGTGGCATCAACCAAAGTGGAAAGGGCCGTATCAGGTGCTACTAACAACTCCAACAGCAGTAAAGATTGCCGAGCGATCCACCTGGGTGCATCTGTCCCACTGTAAAAAGGTAACAAAGGGTGAGTAGGTACCTAAAAGAGTTGTGCTCAGAAGGGAGAAGTCCGGCTACAAAGGGAGGTGTGAAATATAGAACACACCTGTCTCAAAACTGGTGAAGCAAACAACCTTCTTACTGAGATTTAGACACAGCTATGGCGAACCTCCAGTGGCGGGCAGTGGGGTCTTTGACCATATTGATGATAATCACGGTAGTCAGAACACAGATAAGAGGGAAGAGATTTGTAAAAGCACAGCACATAGCGTAAGGGATACAGGAACACTTAAATACTTTGACCCAACCCACAAAATCACAACCAAAGTGAACTGCTACGAATATACTGACGGGAATAAATTGCACTGATCGACAAGGTTTATTACAAACCTCACGACAACATTTGATTACGCCTATTATTGTAGTACCATATACCCCGCATAAGACCTTTGTAAATTTTGTACGAGGGAATGGAACAGTTCCGGTGGGGGACACATCCCAATGCAATGGGACAGTGTACTCCCACTGTAAGAATAGAACCACTGGTTCTGGGACAAGGTGTTCCACGTTAGCGCCTACAGAAAACGGCACTAGGGCAGTGGATGGGTGGTACTAGCTTTGCGGACACAATGTGTACATAGCTCTGCCTAAGAAGTGGCATGGAACTTGTGCATATATGATGGCTCCCCGTCGACTATTGACTGACCATACATGGATAATAAGCGCTAAAACACAGGGTCGTGCAAAAAGATCCTTAGAGGATAAACATGATGCAATATGGGGAAGTAATGCTCCAGAAGATCACAAACTTTGGAGTACAGGGAACAAAGCGGTTCTTAGTCTTTTTCCCCAAATGGGGGTGGGCAAATTAATGTTAAGGGTAGAGACAATAAACTACCGCCTGAGTGCATTGATACATTTTACACTGAATGCAACCGAGAGAAAAAGAAAAAAAACGAAAAAAAAACGAGTTAACTGCACTTAGATTAATGACAATTCAAAATCGTATGGTCCTGGACCTCATGACTGCCTCCAAGGGAGGATATGCCACATAATTGGAACTGCGTGTTGTACCTACATACCTGATAACAATGCGGATGGCCCAACAAAAATACCTAGTGACTGATGAGTATGACAACCTAGATTCTGAAGAAGGACAATCTGACTCTGGGAATGAAGAGATAATTGATCCTCCAGACATTATGATACTGCCATGGCCATGCAAAACTTGTTTAAAGATGTTTAAGCTTCTGCATTGAAAAAAAAAAAAAAAAAACTTGCTACGCGCTGTTCAAAATGTGAAAGTATTTTATGACTATATGGGATAAAATCATAAAAAGGAGGGGTTGATAGAGAAATTCTGTGTTTAAAAATTGTTTCTGAATAACTTCACATACTTGTACTGTTTTGCGGAACTGTTTTGCATGGGTAGCTGACCGACAGTCTCAAGGTCAGAGCGTGCCTGCCAAGACAGATTCGACGACGAGGTTCTCCCAGAGATGGGGAAAATAACTGTTTTGTGACTGGTGTGTGGGCGAGGCTAAAGCATCTGTCTAACCCTACGGTCTAACAGCGGGCGATACTAGGCGAATAAATTGCCCAGTGGGCGTTCACCACGCTTGACTGGCTTCCTCAAAAATGCTTCCGACGTGCTTACAACATTTTTGCATGGTAAACGAATAGTTCATCATAGATTTTGATAATCTTTATTATAAATATTAGTTGGCTAGCAGTATTGTTTCCTTCAATTATGAACCGCAAACTCAAACTTAGAAGGCTTTTTGCAATTACGGCCATTTACTTGCGCTGAAATAGCTCGCAATTTCTCTCGATACGTTTTCCAAACGTTTTTCCAAACGTGCCCATGCGATAAAAAATAGCCTTTTAACCAACACAAACATTAAATAAGATGTATGTAGGCCATATAAATTTAGCTAGCTATAAATATTTATGCTTTTAGGATTAAATAACGTATGGCGGTACTGCAGACCGCTGTTATCAGTTTCTCCTCATTCATGTTGAAGTGTCGGAACTAGGAACAAAATTTCGGTGTTGTGTTGGTTTCTGCGTGGGAGGTAAAAAGAGCAAGACATGAATTTGATTGGCTCTTACCGGGCAACATTGCCCGAAAGTTCAGAATTTTCAACTTTTCGGGGTTGCCGCCACGCCCATAAATCAGACAATCGCTCAGGCACCGGAAGTCGCTCACTCTCATAGAGAATCAATGCATTTCCGGCAACTAGTTGCCGAATCGCCCGCTGTTAGACCGTAGGGTAAGGGTAACTATTGTGTATAAGAAGAACAATCTACCGGAAATGAATTGTTCATTGCCTGGCAGGGAGGCATTGAACCCCGAATGCATTTGGTTAAATAAACTCTGCTTGATTTTGGTTGAATGTTCTGTTTTCTCATTTGGTGCAAGTGTTCTCTATCCTCTTTGAAGGTGTTCTGAATTCGTGAACCTAACAGAACCATTATTTGACCATTCTGACCAGTTATGAACACATGGTTGAGCTAGCTATGAACGACCACCAGTTAAGAGGCGAAGGCTAACCAGGTCCTAGGTTATGGCTCAGACTAAGCTGTGACGATCTGGACAAGTACCCAAACACAGACCAGGATATAGCAGAAAGAGAACGTTTATTTAATCAGTTCAAGTTCAAAGCCAGTAATCAGAATCAGAGAAAGTACAAAAACAAAATCCAAAAGAGTAGTCGAGGGGCAGTCAAAAGATAAAAAACCAAACAGGCAGAAGGGAAAACAAATCAGAATCGGCGGGCAAACTCGAAGTCAAACAAAGGGTGTCTCGGAAATCTCAAAATAACACAGGCTTACTGCCAATCGGCACTGGGAAACTTGATCAACGTTCTGACAAAGTCAGAGTGCAAACTAGGGGCTTAAATACAAACGGGGCAGATAACACAAAAGGAATCAGGTGTGACTGGGAGGGGAAAGGGGCGAGAACACAGGTGAGAACAATCAGGACCACTAATACAATAACAAGGGGAGACGAAAGACACGGACTGGAAAGCACATAGACACAATAATAACAAACGACCTGGGAAAAGCAGGTAGACACGTGCACAGCTTGAGGGGAGGAGCGCGTAGGGTGGAACGCGCGTGCAGAGAATGCGAGAAGACAGAAAGCAACAGGGATAGAAAAATGAGAGGGAGAATGACAGCTGCAGATAGAAACACAAGATAATCGGTAATGAGTAAATGTTAGTAACGCACCCAAAATCCCTAACGTTAGTAGATTAGTCTGTTAGTACTATATACACGGAACTAATATGTACAGATAAAAAGAAAGAAAGAAAGAAGTAAACGAGATACGAAATAAGGCAGAAACCCATATAGCCGAAATCACCCGAATAGTGAAAACGACAAAGACAGGGAGTGGATTCTCGGATAACAAGGAACACAGACAGACGGGGAAACTAACGTGAAAAATAAATGAACACGGAGAAAATAATAAAATACTAAAACAAGCAGAACACAGAATACAGAACATAACATAAGCAGACATTGGCTTCAACCAGTGAAGTTGAAGTTGAATGTAAACTAATACTGATTACGTGAATGAATTTCTGAATTAACTCAAGACATAGTAAAAGTAAATGTGATTTTTTGTTACGTGCATTTTAATGAACTTAAATGAACATTTCTTTGTATTTGTATTTAACGTCTTCATTCCACCTGCGCTGCTCATCTATACACGCCCGGTCTTTCCACTAACCTAACCACTGCATTCTGGACCTGAATCAAGATAAATAATTGTATTGTTTTCCAACCTCAAGGTATCTTTGTATTATTAAAAGCCTGGACAAATACATAAACAAGTCATTATTATAGTATGGCATGTTTATTGTTTTCAGAGTTTGACAGAATTTGTATAGACTGCATAAAAATGGTTATGCTTCACTAACCTAGCTTTTGCTACTTAGACATGCTAATGCTACCTAATCATGTTACCTAGCTCTAAACAGAATCGGTAGCATCGGGTTCTGTTTAGAGTTAGTTATAACCTTGGTGCTAGTAAGCTGCAGTAGAGCTCGCTCTTCGAGAAAACTGCAGGAATATCAGCGATGTTTCTTTGCCCTGGTTTGGATGGAACGATCCACATATATTCCTGCAGCTAGGCTACAGGTGCTACTATTGCAGCTAGGTGCCAGTGACGCTTTTTATGGTTAATACAATCGCGATACTTTAATTCATATATCCATACCTTCCAGATAATAGCTGCTGCATGTCAGTTGGCCCTGACAGTGGCCACCCTGCGAGCAGTCGACGGGGAAGCTGGCTGGCTCCCCCTCATCCCGACCCAGGTCCAGGAGGAGCAGGAGCGGGACGCGGCCCTCGCTCATGTGCGGGGTTGGCTGGCGGCCGGAAGACGGTCGGAGTGGGCGGACATGGCCGCCCTCGACGCTGACACGAAAGCGTGGGGTGGCCTCGAGGTGCGAGACGGTGTGCTGTACCGGTGGTGGCGGGCCCCCGGCCAAGGGGGCAGCTGTTGGTGCCCCGTGCCCTAGGAACGCAGGTCCTACAGCTGGTGTACGGAGCCACGGGGGCAGGGCACTTTGGAAACAACAAAACTCTTTGCCGCCTCAGGGGGTGGTTTTATTGGCCGGGCTGCCGGCACGACGTGGACATGCACGTCCACTGCTACGACTCCTGTACGGCCCAGAAGGGGCCCACCTGGCGTTTGCACGCCCCCCTACAGCAGTACTTGGTGGGGGCTCCGATGGAGCGTGTCGGCGTCGACAGTCCCGGGTGTTTGGCGAGGTGTGCAAGCGCCTGGGGGTGAGTAAAGCCAGGACCACGCCCCTTCATCCCCAGAGCGATGGCCTGGTCGAGCATTTAAATCAAACACTGGCCACACAGCTCGCCATTATCACCTCAGCTCAGCCAGCACCAGCGGGACTGGGACCGCCATCTGCCCCTGGTCCTGTGGGCATACCGCACCGCCGTGCAGGAGTCCAGCCAGTGCATGCCTGCCAGCCTCCTGTTCGGGCGTGAGTTGAGAACGCCCGTGGACTTGGTGTTCGGACCCCCCCTCGAGCCTGAGGTGGAGGGCGGGCCCAAAATGGACTACCTCCGCCGGCTGCAGGAGCGCCTGCAGGTGGCGCATGAGTTCACCCGCCAGGCCCAAGCCGGTTTGGGAGTGCGGCAGAAGTGGGCCTACGACACCCGGTGGCGGGGACAGGATTTAGCACCCGGCGACCAGGTGAGGATTTACTGCCCCTCCCGAATGAAAGGTGTGTCTCCTATGTTGCGGAGCCATTGGCAAGGGCCTGGCGAGGTGTAGCGATCCAGGGGGGTCGCTGCATAGAAATGTGTGCGTGGGGCATTATGGGGGAATGCTGTTGTGTGTTTGTTTGTTCCCCCTGTGTTAAATAGATTTATGTTCAGTAAACCATGTTGCGTGTGTTATTGTTTAGCCTTTGTGTGTGTTAGATTGATGGTCGCGGTGAGCTAAGTGTTAGAGCTACCGCAACCGGTGTGTGTGTACTGTAGTACTGTACTGTAGTGTGTGTACTGTAGTGTGTAGGTAGTTGCCTGAAGTTCTGTGTCAAAAGTGTTCTTTCATTGACTGAGAGTTCTGTCATTGACATTGTTTGACGTATTAGTTGAAATGGCTGATGGCCCGGCATGTCCTTTTAAGGACGCGTCTGTACCAAAGACAGCTCTTAGGACGATATCCAGGGTCGTGCGGTATATGGGGCATGGATATTGTCACCTTTTATTCACGTAGCCACATTTCCACAGCTGCCTGACTCCCTTTGCCTTCTTGCTGCACTCCACCGCGCATGCTTGCTACAATATATATTTTTAATCACAGAACAGCCTATTATTCCAGATATTAAAAAAACACCACATGGCAGCTCACAGCCCAGGCGCATTGTCAAAAAATTAGGACACCCCCCACCCACAACGATTTATCATGTTAGATAAATCATGCTCCTCCGCTTCCCCCTTTGGCCGAGTCCTGGCAGGGTGCTCTGGATTGGCGGTCGGTCTGATAGGGTGCTCTTCTGACTGCCAATGCCCACTTTTAAGCGATCCGTTTCTTACCCAAGTTTTTGAAGGAGAATTATGTGCACACGCGCGTGCAGACCAGTCATATTTCAAGAGGAGCGTTCTGTCCTTCGGGGAGCTTTAATATCCACGCTGTATGTATTATTCAAGCCGTTTGTTCAGACTCATCTCTCCACCGTGTACTCCCCCGAGTTACCCCTCTGGGAAGCAGAGTGGAAATCAGAATTTATATTTGATATATTTTCACTCATTCACCCTAAAAAAAATAAAAAAGGGAGAGAAAGAGAGAATAAATGAGACATAGGCCAGGGTCAGTGTGCAGGGGGTCACCCTGTGGGAAGGACGGATGAAATTAATGAAGAAGAGGATTTGCAGTACTATTGGCCTGGGCAAAACCCCCTGCTTGTTTTCTGAGGTGAGCATTTATGCCACTTGAATTTGCTCTCTGCTTGGTTGAAGGTCACACTTGAAGGTACCATACCGGTTGCTCCATTGCCCAGTGCTGCTTGTAATGTGACCATGATTTTGCCATTATAAGCTTCAGGCTCTCAGCCAATTCAATAATAATAATGATAAACAAAAACTGTTTTATACTCAAAACGGTCTGCACTTGCTGTTTTGTCTGTGTCATACAGAACAACAACAGTTTGTACCGGTTAGCAGGTACAACCATAGGTAATATGTGAGAACTATGCCCTAACTACAAGACCATTGGAACCCAACTTGCAGCTTAAATATACTGACACAATTTTCTCTTCCATCGAGACACATAGGCTGTCCATTATTACATTTAACTGGTCAAGGGGGCCTCCAATAGCGTAGCAGGTCTAACGACACGTCATTTACGAGTGTGAGCTGCCTATCACAGTCGTGGTTCGAAACCTAACTGCCAGACCAGCCCTGGCGGGGACTTAGAGACCCAATTTGGGGGCGGCGTTTGGCTGTCCACCCCAGGGGGAGGGGCAAGGGTGAAAAATAGCTGAGAAGTGCGTAAGGGTGTCTCCAGAACGTGGGTGGGCAAATTCCGTCTTGAACGAAGCATAGTTCACTGCCCTCTGAGAATTAGCTTGCCTTGTAGAGACGAGTTATTGTGGGGAGGGCAAATTAAAATAAATAGAGGGTACAATTGGCCACTAAATTGGGAGAAAACCTGGAAAAAATCTGAAACAAATGTTTTTTGTTTTTTAAATGGTCAATTCTCTCATCAGGAGAGGTCAGCTGTGATCTATGAGCTACAGTGTACTTACAGTGTATTAAACATGCTAACAAAACACAGCTGTAAGTGCTAGAGAAGATTATCAACACAATATGGAACTAATCTAGGGGCAAATCTCAACATTTAAAACAGTTTATTGTAACTACAACAAGTTTATTTGTCAAGCTTTACTTTTTGTTTCTTTTTAAGATGTAATTGTAAAACTGTTATTGGCCTTGACAGGAAGTGGGTTCTGCTCCACTCCCTGCCTTGTACCCTCATTCTGCTCCTGGGGTGGGGTGAGGGAGGGGTCACCATGGTGGATCGGTGGGGCCTGCATGTAGAGCTTCATCGAGTATGCCTGGGGGTGGTGCTGATCAGAAAATAGTCAGCTTTGTTATCTCTTGCTGTGTCCTCCATGTGTCTTTTCCTCTCCTCTCCCCCCAGTATGTTTCAGAGGGAGCTCTGAATTAAATGGCCAGGCTGCTTCATAACGACATCGTGAAGTCAGGACAAAGCTTCGCTGCAGAATATAAAGTTAAAGTCAGTCACAGGCACACTCCTGAAGTAATAATATCACTTGATGCTGAGAAAGCGTTTGACAGGGTGGAGTGGGACTACCTTTTCTATACCTTAGGTCGATTTGGATTTGGACCAAAACTTATATCTTGGATTAAGATTCTTTATTTTTCCCCCTTAGCTGCAGTACGCACAAACTCCACCCTCTCTCCTTTTTTTTCACTCAGACGCGGCACTAGACAGGGATGCCCTCTGTCACCCCTTCTGTTTGCTGTAGCGATCGAGCCACTTGCCGCAGCTATACGTAGCGAGACTAGGATCAAGGGTATATGAAGAGGAACTATTGAGCATAAAGTATCACTCTATGCTGATGATATGCTTTTATATATTTCTGATCCATTAATTAGTATACCCAAAACAATTGACCTACTAAATGAATTCGGCAGGATATCTGGATATAAAATAAACTTGCAGAAGAGTGAACTTATGCCTATAAACGCAGCAGCCACCCAATTTAATACCCTTTAAAATGAGTACGCACAAGTTTAAGTATTTAGGTATCTGGGTCACACATCACTTTAAAGATCTTTATAAGGCCAATTTCCCCCCACTTATGGCGATTCTGAAACAGGACCTAGAAAGATGGGACATTCTGCCTTTGGCGTTGGGAGGTAGAATAAATACAATTAAAATGAATGTTCTTCCTCGGTTTCTGTATATTTTTCAATGCCTCCCTATATTTCTGACTAAAACATTCTTCATGTCCATTGATGGGCTAATATCTTCCTTTATCTGGCAAAAGAAACGACCACGGCTAAACAAAAATATATTGCAACGACACCGTCTACACGGTGGACTAGGTTTGCCCAATTTTCGTTTTTATTATTGGGCTGCTAATATCAGTATCATGCTACATTGGAAGCATTACTCACTTGATAACACTCTGCCTAAATGGCTACTATTGGAGGGCACTTACTGTAGATCTGCTTCACTACATGCTCTACTCTGCTCGAAGCTCCCACTTCCTGAATCTATATCTACATACTCTGCCAACCCAGTTGTAAAGCACTCTCTTAAAATTTGGGCACAATTCAGGCGATCCTTTTCACTCAATGGCCTCTCTATTCATGCCCCAATAGCTAAAAATAACATGTTTGCACCCTCTATGACTGACGAAGCATATAGTAGTTGGGCTCAGAGGGGACTGACCAAGTTGAGCAACATGTATGATGGGGGAAATTGTATGTCTTTTGAACAACTTAGATTGAAATACAATATCCCCCGTACTCACTTTTTTCGATTTCTACAGTTTCGTAGTTTTTATTTGCATCCACGTCCCAATTTCCATTGCTACCCCCTGATTCTTTCACCGATTCATTACTAAATCTTAATCCCAATGCAAAGCAAGTTATAGGAACAGTGTATTCTTTACTTAATTTACATGATTTGCAACCTTTGACATTGTTGAAGAGCCGGTGGGAAGAAGACTTGGGTATAACACTTTCTGACGAAACCTGGCATGGTGCTTTGGACAGAATACATTCTTCGTCAGTTTGTTTGAAGCACACGGTTATTCAATTCAAGATAATACATCGATTACATTGGTCCAAGGTAAGATTAGCTAAATTTACATCAGATATTGATCCAACTTGTGACCGGTGTAAACAAGCACCAGCTACTCTCTCACATATGTTTTGGCAATGCCCGAGGCTGTCTGATTTCTGGCTCTCAATATTTAAATTGATTTCAGAAGCGTTAGAGATAACTATAGAACCCTCTGCCATTGTTGCAATATTTGGGGTGGTCCCATCTGATACTCTGATCAGAAGACATGTTAAAATAATAATAGCCTTTGCTACCATTCTGGCAAGGAGATTGATATTATTGAAGTGGAAGGATACTTTTTCTCCAACTTTTAGCCACTGGATTAAAGATCTTATGTATCATCTGACTTTAGAAAAGATCCGTTGCTCTACAAGGAGATATTCTCTTAGCTTTGAGGACATATGGCAACCTGTACTGACATATATAGAGAAGATAGACGCTTCTAAGATCTCCGCCAATAATATGCCATGAACCACTTCCTCCTTTATTCAAGTACTTTTCATTTTCATTATTTTATTTATTTGTTTATATATTCATTTATGTGCGGCTACAACCAAGTTAACCCCCTTAACCCTAACCTAACCCCCAACCAAATATCCAAAACAAACCAAGAATGTGGATAATCTCACACTGACACCTCACTAAAGAGGTGTGACACCCTATCCCCTGTATCCCGAAAACGCTGCTCAAAGAGTATGACAGCTGGCCGCATTAACCGCGGCCAAAGCTAACATTGACTCCCTTCTTTTGACTCATTTCTGTGCAGCTTTGTGCAGCATCACTGGAAGCTGTTCCCAAAAAAATGGTAACATGATGATGTAAACGTATGCAAAATGTTTTTGTTTGTTTGTTTTGTTTCCACCCCGTAGTGTGGGATGCAAATTAAATTAGCGAATGAATTAGTACCATTTGGTCCAGGTTACAGTGGCTATGCTCCGCCCCACACCCTGCACAATTTATCAATACGTGCTGCTAGTGCCCTCCATAAGACGTACAGCATTGGCCATTGGCGTGTTTTACTTACAGTTACTGAAGAGTGCCATGGAATGGATTAGGTGTACGATGAAAGCTGAGACTCAAATCTCCCGCCTCCATGTTTATGAGCCCTGTTCTGTTCCTTCACCACATGCAGTACGTCACAGCGCACACAAGGCCACAGGTGAGTCACCCTTTTCTCCTGTCCCCATCAGTGCTGTGCTGGCAGTCGTGTTTGGCAGTTATATTTGTCCTCACAATGGACAGACTGAATTAACTGCAATAGCCCCTTCCACAAGAACCAGGCTGGCTCATTGTACCCCTTTCTCACTGTAGAACTGGAACCAGACTGGCTTATTATATCACATTCCCACTGTAGAGCTGGAATCAGGCTGGCTTATTATACCCCTTTCCCACTGTATAGCAGTAATCAGTCTGGCTTGCTGTACCCCTTTCTCAGCTGGAACCAGGCTGGCTCATTATACTCCTTTCCCACTGTACAGCTGGAACCAGTCTGGCTCATTATAGCCCTTTCCTACCGCAGAGTTGGAACCAGGCTGGGTTAGGCTGGGTTATGTTTAGTGTTTAGGGCACACATATTAATGTGAAGTGCACAAAGGTGGCAAAGGTCATACCATCACATTAGGACACGGCAAACCATTAGAACATTCGACACGGACCCTGTTTGACTGCCCAAACAAAGGAATATCTGTAAAACAGCATAAAATGGCAGAACCCCCCCCACAAAAAAACCCCAAGTCATTCATACCATGTTCCGTAGAGATTTGATTTAGAAAACATAAACGGCAGATTAGTCAGAAGGGCCCCCCCGGTGTGGATTATCTGATCATCTCCGAGGTCCATGCTGTGAAGGTTTCCTCCTAATTGCAGCGGGCGATGGAGGGTGGGTCCAGGGCTTACATGGGGGGGGACAAGAACAGGCCCCATGGCTAGAACAATGGCATTAGGAAACCCTCTCTGTAAATTCAAGTCTGCGCATTAAAAGGGTGAGTTGACCCAGGGCTCCCGCATGAGGCTCTCCCCATTGTACAGAACTGATTGATGTTGACTGGGGTCATCTAAGCTGGGAAGGGGGGTTGCTCAGGTCCTGTGTGCTTACATGCATGTGTTTTTGCTTTAATGAAACGATTGGCAGTGGGGCGCTGGTCCGGCTAGTAGCCTGTGCATTGTCTCACCTGATCTCAGACCAGTTTCCAGAAACCACACATGAGGTGAGTGAAGGTCGCAAGTCGAATCTGATTGCAAAGCCCCTTTCTCCTCAACTTTGAGAGACAAATGACAAGCAAGTGCTTCTCCATTCATTTAACAAATTCCCCCAATTCAAATGCAGCGTAATAAGTAGTATTTGCTTCAATTTGTTTCTCATAGTTAAGAAGAAAAGTGGCAGGCACACTGAATCTGAATTAAGGGGAATGCATATTGTGGGGGGGCGGCACGGTGGTGCAGTGGATAGCACTGTCGCCTCACAGCAAGAAGGTCTCGGGTTCGAATCCAGGCCGGGGCCTTTCTGTGCGGAGTTTGCATGTTCTCCCGTGTCCGCGTGGGTTTCCTCCGGGTACTCCGGTTTCTTCCCACAGTCCAAAGACATGCACGTTAGGCTAATTGGAGAGTCTAAATTGCCCGTAGGTATGAGTGTGTGAGTGAATGGTGTGTGTGCCCTGCGATGGATTGGCGACCTGTCCAGGGTGTATTCCTGCCCTCTCGCCCGGAACGCATGCTGGGATAGGCTCCAGCCCCCCCCCCGCGACCCTGACCAGGAATAAGCGGCTTAGACAATGGATGGATGGATGGATGGATGCATATTGTGGGTACACTGAATCTGAATTAACAGTCAAGTGTTTTGTGGATAGATTGAATGTGAATTATGCAAATAAATGCATTATGGGTAGATTTTGTTTGCTTTAAGAAGAAACTTTGATGTGGATACATTGACAGTGCATTGTGGGTGGGTGAATCTGGGCCTTAAGGCACTTTCACATATAGTTCCCTTAAAATGATTTGCATCTGTGTTCACTTCAAAAAAGGTTTTGTGTGTGCTCAGAGCCATTCGATTTTACAAGGAGAAAAAAAAATTCCGGGGAGGTGTGCTTTGCAGTCAGTTGCCTCGATTGATCAATCAGGTATTTGTGGGTTCCAAAAGGCAATGATTTCAACAGCAAAATGTGTCCTAGTAGTAAACGTTGCCTGGTGGAAACATTTTTGGTCAGATCTAGTAAAAAGGTGGGTAAATGCATGTAGTTTCATGGGTTTTTGCCCATTTGTCTATTTGTCTTTTGTCAGTGTCAGATTACCTTTGACAGGTTGCCATATAACCTTAACTCACTATAACAAGCTGAAGGATGGGTGATGTGGAATGGATGCTGTGAATCGGGCATAATGTCCACGCGTGGAATGTTGTCGGGGGCCGTGTTTTCTTACCGCATTATCTTTAAAGTTGGTTGCGCGTCTCAGATCAGGGGATCCCCTAGTGATGCAAGGCAAACGGGCCTTGGGACTACGGGAGCGGAGAGTTTGAGATGTGGTGAAAGCGAACGCTATTGGGGCAAGTTTATAGCCGCACAGATGTTAGTTTAACGTCATATTGCAAGGTGGCAGATTGTTGAACAAAAATTTCCCCGCCCCAAGGTCCGACTCCCAAGCGTTTGTATAACGCCATGTCATGTGTGATCATGGTGAACAGGGAAAACTGTGTGTTCATGTTTGTGGGAAAATGTGAAGGCTCGAACGCTAAAATGAAAGCCAATATGCTGAAATGGGAGCTACATCCCATGCTTTAAATAAAATCCTAGTTTTATACCTGTAGTGTTTTTCAAATCCCGTTGTCTTCTCCTTGTTCATTTGAGAACCTGGACCTTTTACCCTCTATAAAAAGGTGGTGTAGTCGAAGTGGACCGGTCGGTCTCCAGTTCCACTTGTTACATCACTTTTAGATAGTATTGCTATCAATGCAGCAGCACTCCTTACTACTAAAATAAAACAAATAATAAATCTGCCAGTATATTGGGTATATATAAACTGCGGGCAGTATATTGGGTGCAGAGAGAGGGTGCAGCTGATGCCCGACGCTGCTTCCTCATGCCACTGGCCTAAGGGCACTCCCCCTTAATTTTCATAACAAATGAATGAGTGCAAAACACAAGCCAGTAGCACTTAGTCAGGGAGGTGCACGGAGAGAGGGGATTTATTTCAGCAATTGACATATTGAGCTGAAATCGATGGAGGACAAATCGTTCAACAAGCTGCCTTAGTGATTCCTCCTTCAGAACGGAGTCTGGCTCAGAGACAGAGAGAGAGGGATAGAGAGACACGCCATCCATATTCAACATTCTACCCCTTCCTCTCCTTTAAGGACCCCATCATTTCGATTTTAGTCGGAATTTGGCCCCTAAGCACTGATACGAACCAGCAAACACTACCCAAATCCTAACCTTAACCATTAGGAAGAAAAACGCAAACTGACTCCAGACCAGTGCTTGCGGGCAGGTTCCACCTACACCCTTATTCTGCCCCTCCTCTCCTTTTACAATACAACCATCCCCTCCTTTAAAAGCTCCAATCAGAGTGGAGACAGAAAAGTGGCAGCCGGTGAAACACTGACAAGGGGGGGGGTGAGGCAACTTACCTGTATCTGATTCATCAAATCATATGTAATTAAAATAACTTGATATTGATATTTTATTCTCACCATGCAACGTCTTGTGCAGTGACAGGCACATACAAACACAGCAAACATAGCTAACACATAATAAAACCATGCTCAGTAAAAGTAAAGTATTCCAATACCAGCATCACACACAGGGAGATATGCATAAATACGCATGCAAAGCGCAGCAGTCCACAACCAGCCAGATCCAGCTCCGTTGATCCAGATCCATTCAGTTCAGCTATGATATTATGAAATAAAATGGGCTGGGATGGCGCATGATAAATAATAAATGCTGTCATAGTAATAACAGAGTTATGAAACAGGCAAAACAGAGCCACCACAGCTATGCAGGCTAAACAAATTCAAAACTTGTATTAAAATGAAACCAAAATCAGATGTAATAAATTGAATACAATTATATAGAATTAAATAAAATAAAAAATAAGATAAACGTATGCTGTTCTGATTTATCCAGTTCTCAAGAGATTGAATTAAGCAATGTTATGGAGTTTGGTTTCTGTCTTACCTGACAGGGATTGAAATATGAGACTGGAAGACACTGACTGATCTGGGTACAGTGTAAGTAGTACAATGTTAACAATACTGGCTCTGGGCCTGTACTGCTGCAGTGTTCTGGGTACAGTGTGAATAGTACAATGTTAACAATGCTGGCCCAAAGGCTGCACTGTAGCACTGATCTGGATACAGCGTGAATAGTACAGTGTTAATAATACTGGTTATGCCTTGCGGTACACCGCTTGCTGTGGTGGGTCTTGCGATACAGATAATAATTAACTGTATATTTTATACTTTCTATCAGTGGTGGGCCGTCAGGGCCTGCAAGGCCTTCTCTGCTGGCCTAAAAAATATCTGAATCACAGACTGTTGTTAATTATATTTTTTCCATGAATACTTATTAAATAATTCCAAATGGTCTGTCCGCTTCCTTTCATAGCTTTTCCCCTGATTGCGCTGCTTCCAGACGTGTATTTTCATATTAAAGCATTTAACCAATCACATTTCAGCCATCATTTGTTGCCAGGGTCAAATAAATCTGCCTGGAGGCCTTCACAATCAGTTCTGCAGGCCCTGTAGCATAAAATAAGTGTTGATCAAACTGTTGCTTCAACCAATCAGATTTTGAGTTGGGGACACGAAGGCCTTCTAGAAGGCCTAGGTAACGTCAGCGTATTCACACCCTTTGATTGGATAGTCAGAGAGTGTCTGACTATGATGTAATGTGATTAGTTAAATGCTTTAATATGAAAATACACGTCTGGAAGCAGCGCAGCCAGGGGAAAAGCTATGAAAGGAAGCGGACAGACCATTTGGAATTATTTAATAAGTATTCATGGACAAAATATAATTAACATCAGTCTGTGATTCAGACATTTGAGCGGACATTTTCAGCCCTAAAGCGAATTAAAACTTATGCCAGAAATACGACAGGGCAGGCTCGACTTTCAGCATTAGCTTCGATGGCGATAGAAAAGGACTTCTTGATGGAACTGAAACACACGGATAATCTGTACGACAGAGTAATTGAACTCTTTTGAGGAAAGAAAGGAGGATGGATTTTGTGTACAAATAATAAGGATTTTTGGTGAGTAAAATGTTGCTATTTTCCTAAATAATATTGCAATTTTATGAGGTTATTATAGATGCTTTTTTTATGTGTGTCGCAGCTGTAGCACCCCGGGTTTGTTTCTTCAGTAAAGGCATTTATTCTGGATACACGAGTTATCTATCTGCGATGCAATGGCAACGGGTGTCTGTTCGGTTTGTTTTTGCACTTTATTTATTTATCTTTCTTCAGTCATGTTTCATTCTCGTTCTGTTCCCCGTCTGTCATTGTTCCTGTTTGAGTTCCTCTCCTTGTCTTGTCATGCACTTCGGGAAATTCTATGTTTCGGTTTTTTAGGGAGGAGGAGGAACGCATAAAGAAATCTGCGTGCGAATAAAGCGGAACGTGAGAAGCGTACAGAGATAGGACGAGAGAGAATGACAGCGATAGTTAGAAGCGTGAGATAATTAATGATTAGTAGTGTTAGTAACTTAATCTAAATCCCTAATGTTAGTAGATTAGTTGGTTAGTACTATATACATCTAACTAATATATACAAAGTGTAATTAGAAAGTAAGAAGGAAGTAAAATGAGATTAGAAACGAAGACGGAAAAACCGAAACATAGAATTTCCCGAAGTGCATGACAGAACGAGAATGAAACATGACTGAAGAAAGATAAATAAACAAAGTGCAAAAACAAACCGAACAGACACTCAAAACATAACAATAAGATGGCTTTTATAGCCATAAAATAGTTATTGAGGGGTGGATTGATTCAGACGGAGCACTACTGAAGGCCTAGGTGTGAAATGCACGGCCCGCCACTGCTTTCTATAGACATTCATACCAGTCAGATTAAACTCTGCACTAGTAAAATACAAGGCACTAGCTACAGTATTCCATATTTGAACATGTCAGGCTACAAAAGGGGTGTCTCACAATAAATGTTTTTTTTTGTAAGTAAGTTGTGGGCTTGTAAAAGGTTGGGAACCCATGGTCTAAAAATTGACAAGCATGTATTTAGTGTGATTGATAAGTGTGTATATTGTGTGATTAATAAGCGTGTATTTTGCCTGATCGATGTGTGTAGTTTGTGTGATTGATGTGTGTATTTTGTGTGATTAATAAGTGTGTATATTGTGTGATTGATAAGTGTGTATATTGTGTGATTGATAAGTGTGTATTTGCATGTTTAGGATGCAATGTTTAGTATGTGTTTTGCATCATTAACATCTGTATTTTGCATGATTAATAAGTGTGTACTTTGTATGATTAATACGTACGCGCTAGTTTAAACAGTGACCCCCCCTGTAAGCAGCTTTTAACATGATCCATTGAGGCAGCTCTGCCTTTCCGTACATTACAGGAAATGAATACAAATCATTGGTTTTCAATCACAAACATTTTTTTACAGGTAAAAGCATCTTACAGTAACAAGTAAGAAATCTCTGTCGGCCTCTGATAGCATAGCGTTCCAACGCACCCGTATTAGCTGGTCCTTTACGAGTGTGAGCCTGCCTATCACGGTTGCGGTAAGAAACCCGACTATACCACATCAGCCCTGGTGGGGAGCCCCAATCAGAGACAGCGTTTGGCTGTCTGATGGGGGGGGGGGAGCTTGGCGACGAGTGCTAGGCC
>JAINUG010000101.1:1193821-1231321 GCA_029706075.1 Aldrovandia affinis
CCCAGCCACCACACCCAAACCTCCACCATCCATACCTGAACCAAACCCGGCCCCCCCCCCCTGCACACACCTGACTACCCTTCTTTACAGGGCTTTCAATCCAAAGTGTCCTTAAGCAGCAACATGTTTATGATAGCGAATCTTTTTTTGCATTGTGGGTCCATACCAGAATCATATAAATCATAATTTATTTTGGCATGGGTCTGTGTGGCTAGGTTTTTTGCTTTTTTTGTGCATCCACCCCCAGTTCTGTGAGTTTTGACGGGGCTCTCCGATGCCAAGCCATGACATGGAATTAGGATCTAGCTGGGTGAAGGTTGCCATGATGACAGCATGGCATACGTGGTGCAGAATGCCACTGATTGTAATGTCGTTTTATACCTATAGCCAGTGAAAATGGTGGGTGTGGGTGAGCTCACGTTTCCGATGTGTTCGGCGAACAGTGATTTGAAAGCCCCGTAAGGCTGCAGGGGTGGGGCTGTGTGTGTCTTTGTGGGTCTTGGTCGGTTCTGGTTGGCTCTGAGTGTGCGCTGACTGATTGAATGCTGCTAGATTTATTTCTTTTTTTGTTTTTCCTTGTAGATTTTGCTACTTGAACATTGTAGTTGCAATGATGTTTTATGAGTTTTGTAGTGTTTCTTTTGAATTATGCTTTGGCAAGACAAATGTTTATTTGTAAAACATGTCAAATGAAATTGAGTTGAACTGAACTGGAGGGATACCCGACACACAAACTCAGGTGGGAGCTGTACTGTATACTGCAGCCGAATAGTGCTATTGCTACATTCTGGCACAGAATTTGGAAGGTCCTGGCTTTCAAAGTCAATCTAAACAGGAAACAGAAACTGTGCCTTGGCTCTGAAGCTAGAGAAAGAAAATGTTAATAAAAAAATATGACCTTACTTATAATAATAATAATAATAATAATAATAATAGCAGTACGTGACAATAAGCTTACTTTAACAGGTTTATGGGCCCAGTGTACTTTATGTTCAGGCTTTGTGTTTGTCAGTGTGAAACACAGACTTTCTAGTCTTGTTCAGGTTAACAGAAAACTGGTACCATCTGTGACAGCTGAGATACAATTATCCCCCAAATGCATTGTTGCTCCTCGCAGCAGAGCCAAAAAGATGGACAGCGTCATAATAACACCCAACACCTGAGGCTTCCACCCCATTGTTCCCAGAATCCTCTCTGTCCCTCAGGCTCCTAACTGTGCAGCATCTGCCAGTTCAGAGTTGGGCAGCTGACTCACTGTATGTGTGGTATAGGCATGTGTATTGTGATGAATGTTTTTTATATTTAATGCTCTAAAGCTTCCATGGTTGAATTTTTGAATCAACATCTCTCTTCTCCCCCCCAAGAAAGACTCTAGAAATATTTTTTCTGGGTCCAGTTAATTATTTTTTATTTTGCATAATGTACAACAACTATAATCATAAAAAAACACAAAATAAAAATCACTACCAAACCCCTTTACGAATAAGGTCAAAAACTTTTTTTCTGTGTAAATAATGACTCACACTTTCAGACAGGAAAATTAATGAATTGTCTTTAAGTTTGTATTAGGGTCATTAGGCTCTCCCTCATAAATATTGATGAGAATGAATAAAAACATGCCAATCCAAGCTGATTAGATTAGCTGTCTTATGGTGAAGTATTTCAATGAATGTTCGGAATGTTCGGTTCTGTGTGTCACATGACACACTCTGTGCGAGGAGTCATGTGATTGGATGACGTAAAGAGGCCCGCAGCTGCTGAGCCATACGCTGCACATTACCGCAGAGCGGTGCAAGGGGCCGTAAAAGTGTAATGTCACTTCAGGAAGGCTTGAAGGTCAGTGCTCTCTCCAGCTGTTCATCCCAGCCTCTGCCATCCTTTATTATATTTGTCCAATCCTATGCGTTTATTTTAAACACTGTTTAAAAAATTTGGTGGAATTCCCTTCTCCACGCTACCCGAAAAACACAAACAAACAAACATTATTTCAAATGCATGAAGCATAAAAAATGAGGCAGTTGAGCAGCTTATGTATAAATATATATATGTGTGTGTTTGCATGCATGTGTGCGTGCGTGGGTAGGGGTGTGTGTGTGTGTGTGTGTGTGTGTGTGTGTGTGTCTACACATTTATAAAACATTTATAAAATGAAGATGTTGTTTTTAATTAATTTATTATTTTTAAGTCAGTATTCCAGGACTATAATATATTGTAGAGCAGGATCCTGCTCTACAATATATTTTATGTGGCTTTTGCCAGCATGAACAACAATAGTGCTCCATTTTTCTTCACAACCTTGATAAAGATGAACAAAAGAGATCGTATAAAATGAGGTATATTTTATGCTCAAAAAATGCTGAAAATTCCAAACCTACATTAATAATACATTGTAGTTCAAATTGTTCAGAAAAACATATTTAGTTTTATTAATAATATTTTTTTTTCCAGAAAACATCTGGATCACAATTATTAATACCCTTTAACTGTTCATTGAAATGTAATCCAACAAAAACAAATATTCATAAATATACAACTTTTGATTTTAAGTTAATTGGAAGGTTATGGAACTATACAGTGGCCTACAATGGTATCCTGTTTCCCTAGGGTATAAAAAGGAGGGAACACATGTTTGAAATACTGTGGTCAGCCATCATCATGGTGAAAGGCAAAGAACTCCCTGACAGCATCAGACAAAAGATTATTGACCTCTACAGATCAGGAGATGGCTACAAAAAACAAAAAAGTGAAGATACCGCTTTCCACTGTTGTGTCAATTATTAGGAAGTTTAAGGCCACTGGAACAGTGCCTAACCTGCCAGGTAGAGGACGCAAGTCTATCTTGCCCATACGTGTAGTGAGACGGATGGTTTGAGAAGCAAAAATAATTCCAAGGGGTGCAGTTCAAGATCTCCAAACCCCAAATGGGGTTACAAGGTGTCTAAAGCTACCATTCAACAACGACTACATGACAATGGCCTTATGGCAGAGTTGCAAGAAATAAACCTCTTTTGAAGACAATTCACCGAATGATTCATTTCCACAGGATCTCAAAAATTAATTTCCTTTACAAACACTCTAGAGAGAGTATGTCTGGGGTCAGGACTACTAGGTGAGTGGCTAGCTCATCTGTTAGTGGCACTAATGACATACTAGGGTGTGAAAAATCCTGCAGAGTACTGACAAGCCTGTTGGGTTCTTCTTATCATTACGATCTATTCAGTGACCTTCAGAGCATATCCTATGACCTTCCTCCCTGTTATGGCCACTCTCTCTGGTTTTACTGCTTCAATAGAGTGAAGGTGAGACTGAGGAGAGAGGGAGAGAGACTGTATGTGTGTGTGTGTGTATGGGTGTATTGGTATATATGTGTTTGTGTGGCTGTGTATTTATGTATGTGGGTGGGGGTGTATTTTTGTGTTTGTGTGTGTGTGCACATGCGTGGCCTGAATTTCAAATGAATTCTATTCTTACTAGAGAAATTCTACACTGTAGTTATTTGAAAATTAACCACAGGAATAGTTTATCATTTATGCCCAAAAAAATGCACATTAGAATATTGCATGGACTCTCTTTTGATTGCTAATATGTTTTAGTCCTCCAAAGTATGTGTGCTTGTGTTGCTGAGATTGTTTGAGTAATATGAGTAGTTGAATGACTCAGTTGAATGTTCCAGGTACATACCAAGACAGTGGCCTGGATCCAATCAACATTTCTCCTTAACTTTGTCTCACAATTAAATGCAAGCTTTTTTCCCCATTCTTCACAAACACAGATTGGTGAGTTTGACAATCATCACATTTTATGGAAAAACCCTCCCAAAAAAACGCACTTGCATTTGTTGCACAAAATCAATTGAATCCAAATCCAGATGCGCTGCTGCATATAAATATAAAGGCCATCCAAACAAACCTACTAACAGGTTCATTAACCCTCAGAGTTTCTGTGACTGGACTGGCATTGCGGTGTTGCACGGTGTGGCGTGGCACGCTGTGGTGAGAGGCATGTGGCTCTTTGTGAGATGTGAAAAGATCAATAGGCCCAAGGCTGTGGTGGATCGAAAGGGAGAGAGAGGGGCCAGTCGCCATGGTGCAGGGATCAGGAGGTCTGCTTCAACACACACAAAATCACCTGGGCTTTACAACCAACATGAAAGAGAGCATGCTGTGTGTGTCTGTATGTGTGTGAGAGAGAGACAGAGATAGAGAGAGGAAGAGTGCTGTATCTGTGTGTGGGAGAGAATGCTCTAAGTGAATGCGTGTGAGAGACAATGCTGTATGTGCCCGTTTATATTTTGGTTCATGCAATTTTGTTTTAGAATTAGAGCGTATCTGTCGACGGAAGAGAGACTGCTGTGTGTGTGCGTGAGCTACGTGTGTGTGTGTGTGTGCATGTTATTTGTCTTGGTAACGTGTCAATAACTAGGAGGTAATTATTATAAAATCAATTTGAAAATGTTTTAGCAGATCTGATACAGACAGGGAGAGGAACAGCCCCGCTGTTGTACACCTCTCTCTGAGGCGTACATAAACTGAACTGACAGGTGGTTCTATTGCCCAGACCCTGGTTTTAAATGAGTTAAATATGGAAAATGATTCTAATTTTACCCTCGCTCTCTGCACCTCTCCCACCCTCCTGCTGCATGTGTTTTCTGTGCAGGGGCCATTAAGCCATCAAGGACAATGTCTGTGGAAATGAAACACTGTCCAGAACCAATGAATTCTTCTGAACTGTGGGAGGACGGGGGGTGGAGGTGGGGTGTGTATTTGGGGGGTGGAGGGGTGGTAGTAAAGGATAGAGGGATGAGAGAGGGAGAGAGGAGAAACGGTGCTATCAGGGCTGCAGGAATGTGGAGTGCAGGGGAGCTTGCGTCCCAAGCTTCAGCTGCTGTTCTCTGGAGACAGATGGTGAAAATCTCCCTCTTTATTCGCCACACGAACTGCCCTGCCAATTCACCCTAATCTTTCAAAAACAAACATATACACATCATGCAAACGTTATCTTTTATCATACGTCATCAAAAGTTTGGCAGTCGACGACATCAAAACAGTGTGTGCGGTTAAAAATGGAAATGCAATGCTTGCTTAAATTTGTCACTCAAAGTTAAGGATTAAACGCCATAGCAGTTAGATGGAATGATCCCTTCAGTGTTTGGCACCTGGTAAGGATTACTTTGAGGTATTTCGGTCATACAAAAAAAGCAGCTGCCCTCAACGCAAATTCGTCCTTAAAGAAATAGAGTTTCGGGACACTTAAAGTACTTTAAAAAAGTGTTACAGTAATGACGTGACCCAGAATACTTCCTCTGTACAGAAAGACTTTAAGATCAGATTTGAGACGAGACTCTGGACATGATATAACCACTGTTCCGTTCTTTGGTATTTTCTATGGAGATCACTGTGAGATAATTCAGGGTAGTGCACATTGCCCACTGGACTTGCCCATCGGTTGTGGTTATGACACAGTGGTTCATATGAATTGTCCGTTCAGTAAATGGCAAATGGCCTTTGACCAGGGTGGTGTTCTGTCTCCCCAGAGCTCCAAAGGAAATCACAAGGGGCTCCAGACTCAAAGGACCTCCATTCAAATTCTATTCACATCTGCTGGGAAGAATACAGTCTGTGGAACCACTTTCTGAGCATCTATTTTTTAAATAAATTATGAACTCCCATAATATTTTAAGTGGAGTCATCCATCATGTAAAAAAACACAATATATGAAATACCTGGTATGTAAATACATGTGCCACTACTCAAATCATAAAACAATCATACTGAGTAGAGGTGTGTTCTATCTCCCTTCCTCACTCATTCTATCGCTCCTAATTTCTCTTCTTTTGTTTTCACTTTAACCTCTTCCCATACACTCATTTCTTACTCAGTCTATTCCTTCAATCTCAGTCTTTTGTTTCTGTTTAATCTCTCACTCCCACTTGATCTTTCCCTCTCCCTCTACTTCTCTCTCTCTCCCTCCCCCTCATCTCTCTCTCTCTCCCTCTCTCTCCCTCTGTCTTTCTCCCTCTCCCCTTCACTCCCTCTTCCTCCCACCCCTCTCACTGCCTCTATTGTGTATTCCCTTTTTAGAGACTTTTTGCTTTGTGTTTTTGTGTGTGTCTCAATATGTGTATGTTTTTGTTGCTTGTTAACCCAGTTGATTGAAATTAGTGTTAGTGTTATTTTTTTCAATTATGGGAAAACAATTTTAAAAAGTCTATTTTAAAGAAAGCATTTATATAGAAAGTGTATATAAAATAGGAATAATTGATATCTTTAATCTCGGTCTCAAGATAGCTAGCTCAGTTCCCTAATTGTTTGCTAACTAGCTAGCTAGCGCATACTATGAGGCAGAGTTAACTGCAAGCCAGGTAGCAGCAAGTTAGCGAACAAATCAATGAAATTACTACTACTACTTTGTCTAACTATTTTCAAGAAATCACTTTAGAAATTATGACCACTTCACCGAATTACAATACCAAATTACAATGACAAAAGTGTTTAAGGACCAAATCATTCAAAATGCTTCCCACCTAGTACTTTGCACTCCCAGTCCAATGGTTGCGTTGCAGATGCTTGAGATCTGATGGATAGCTGCTGTCAAAATATAATAGGACATTAGTCCTGAATGCCTATTCTATTTTAGTGGAAGCGGACCATCCGGGTGGGACAGATATTTCCCATATTGTCCAATTGCATTCACAAAGCCCATCACGTCATTCCATTGAAATACAGTACATGAATCCAATTAATTGTCGATGTGCTGGTGGAAACAGTCAAGCTTCAAACTGGCCAGTGAGTCATTCGTGTTGAGCAGTGGATTTCTAAAAAAGTGCTATCCTTGTGAGGGTAGGGTGTACAAAGTACAGGTTGGGAATTGTTACACATATCTTTTATTTAAAAAATGCATGTTAAACAAAATATTTTCTTCTGAGCAATTGCATTAGTATAAAAAATATATAATTTTCAATTTTTTTGGAGCATACAGTATAGCTCATTACCTGTGTTTTTGCTTTAAACAACCTTTTTTTGCTCTTTTATCAAGGGTGTGAATCATTTTTTTACAATTTTGGACTTGACTGTATCTTAAGGCAAGCATGTTTGTATATTAGGGTGTGTAGGGTGTAAATATGTTCAGTTGTGCAGTGACTAAACAAAAACCCAGATTTGACTCTTACTCATGGTGTTGTGTTTGTTCATTGTATTTATAATACTGCAATCTACCTTGTGTTTTCCGCTCACACAAATACCTCTCTCTCTCCTTCTCTCTCTTCTGTCTTCTGTCTTCCCTCTTTCTCAATTCTCTTAATTGTCCCCTAGCCCTCTCTGTGTTTGATCTTTGCCATATGCGAGATCTGTTCCTTGTGGTTGGTGTGATCATTAGTTTGCCCACTGTTTCATTTTTGTTTTCTTTTTCCTTTTTTTGAGAAAGACGGGGAGAAACATTCGATAATTATTGATCGCCAGACGCATGACTTTTACTGGAGATTCCATTTAATCACAAAAGCTGATTTATTGTTGCTTCTCGGACAATCCTATTAAATCGCTGTCCACCTAATCAACCCTATTCAGGCACCAGAATGGCTAATCTGTTACAGGGCTTCCACTGCAAATCCCTGGGTAACAGACTAGCAGGGAAACAAGAGGGAACATTCTGCTGCCAATGCCAGGAAATTAAGAAAGTGGTTCAATGAACGAAAGCTTAAAAAAAAAAAACGATTTCCCAAAACTGTTTGGGATTTTTCATTCCAAATCTGCCATGGCATTTCATCTCCTTTTCAGAAGACGTTTACCGTCTTTTTGCAGACAGTTCCGGGAATCAATACATACATTACTGGCAAATAAAAATAGTTTTCCCGGATGCAAGCTTAGGCTTTTACTGATATTTTCAAGCTGCTGTTTGGCAGGATTCATGTAAAGAAATCGCCCCCTTTGTGGTCTGGTCTGCAGAGATGCACCAGGAAGATGAAACGGTCAGAGATTAGACAGATCTGGCAACACATTTTATTTATTATTCATTTACCTGGCACCCTTATTCATGGGATGTGAGCTAATGTTTCATTTTTTCCTTTTTTCCTTACGTATTGTCCATGTGTTCAGCTTATTTACTGAAACAGGACAGGTTGCTCAAGGCTAAAGTACCCTTCGTTCTCATGGGAACCAAACTACAACCTTGTAAGTTATCAGTTGAGTTCCTTAACCCCTACATTACTCTGCTGCCTGGACAGGTGCACCCATTCCTTGGAACTTTGTGTGACTAAGGTGCACGCCATTCAACACCTCAGTGAGCAGGCCTGTGCAATTTGTTGTGGTCTTAGCGTTGAGATTAGCACCGTGGCTGTGTGATGTGTGAGTCTCAGAGCACACCAATGTAGTAGCTGATAGTGCCCACCGTATTCACCTTGATTGGTGCACACAATGAACCCTTTTGTATCCACATAATACAAACGTAAACACATTGCACAAGGGGGGTGCATGTCAGGAGTGGCTAGCATCCTGCAAACATGTCTGACATGTGTAGGCATGTTTGGATTGTGAATGGTGAAATCACCAAACACCCTTTTAATGGTGAGTAACAAGGACTGAGTAAGACTCCCCTATTACCAGTTGGTTTTCATGCAGTGTGTGTGTGCACGTGTATATATGTGTGTGTGTGTTCTTATTTGTTTGTATGTGTGTTTACTTATCTAATATTGTGACAAGATGTGGAGATTATGACAGACCCCCCATTGGAATATATGTAGAATAATCTGATATTGTGATTCTGTTTTTTTTCTTCTTGGTTTTGTTTTATATGTGTGTGTGTGCATGCTTATTTGTATATAATGCATGTTGTGCGTGTGTGAGTGTGTGTGTGTGTGTGTGTGTGTTTGTGCGTGTATGTGTGTTTGTGTGTTTGTGCATGTGCGTGAGTTTGTGGCCCTAACTCTGTCATAATGAGATTGTGTAAATAAAAGCTACAGATTCCCTTTGTTCTGGGCTCTGGACGTAAAGAGGGGAGAGGAGCCCGTTTACGAGCCCCACACACACACGACCCATGGAGCGTGTCCTATAAACCACGAGCAGCCTGGAGTCCCTGCATTCAGCTTAATGACTGCAGCTCCCGCAAATAAACACACCTCCATTTTATAATGCACCTCTCCATTCCAACTGAACAGTGTCCTGAAAAATAGATAGAATTTCTGATAAACACTGAAATCCAATATATACAGTTAGTTGCCAAAAAGGTGGAAATGACTAGTCATATCATATTAACTCTGTAGAGTTCTCCATGGACCGTTCTTGATTAAACTGCCTGCCCAAGCCCAAGATTGAAATTTGCAGTCAATTGATTTGAAGTTGTTCACCTGTTTGTACTTGCACCTCGAACTAATGCACTGACATTAGTGTTGCCAGGGCTGGCAGTGTAGTGTAATGGTTAGGGAGCTGGGCTTGTAACTCAGAGGCTGCAGGTTAAATTCCCAGGTGCTGTTGTACCCTTGAGCAAGGTACCTAACCTGAATTGCTTCAGTCAAATATCCAGCTGTATAAATGGATTGTATGTAAAGAAATGTAAACTGTGTAAGTCGCTCTGGATAAGAGCGTCTGCTAAATGCCTAAAATGTAATGTAAAAATGACATTACAATCCAGGAGTATGTGCTTCCAACAGTTCCACAGTTGCCCTTTGCTGATGAAGTCCTCCTCAAATTCCATACCTTAGACACTGTTCCTTGTGAAACATCAGCAAGTTGAGCTATCTTCATCACTGAAGCTCCTGCCAAGCATGCCCCAACAATCACCCCTCTTTCAAAGTCACGAAGGTCTTGTCTTCTAGCCATGCTAGCCATAATTATAGGCAACATTTTTGTACAGGCCTTAATTAATTCAGGAACAACACCTGTGTGTGTGGAAGAACTTGCTTTCAATATACTGTATCTGTGTCCCTCATTTACCTGTATCTGTGTCCCTCATTTACCTGTATCTGTGTCCCTCATTTTTATCCCTCATTTACCTGTATTTCCACCTGTTTGTGGCACTACCCTGTATCTGTGTCCCTCATTTATCTAAGGCACTGTTTGGGCACATGACTGCACAAAAGTCATCCACGAAGGAGTAACTATCTGTGCCGACAATGGTGACATCGTCCACATATGCCATCAACCTCCAGCTGCTCTCCTCAGGCACCTGGCAGCAGCTACTCCCCGATGTTCTCTTTCTTTTTTTCTTTTGTTTGTTTCAGATTTTTTTTTTTCTCCCAATTTGGTAGCCAATTACATCCTATATTTATTTTGATTTTTCCCACACGAGTCCGCCGCTCATCTCTATGAGGCACGCTAATTCTCCGAGGGCAGCGAACTCTGCTTCCTTCAAGATGGAATTCGCAGTTCTGGAGACACCCTTATGTGCTTCACGACGGAGCTGAGCCGGCTCGGCTCAAAAGTTTTAGAACACCCCCATTTTCTAGTTTTTACTGAAATTTAAGCAGTTTAAGTCCAGTGAATAAACTGAAATGGTACAAAGGTAAGTGATAAACTGCTGCTTACCTTTGTACCAAAAACTTTCTCCTTGCCTAAGCTTTAGGGGGATCTGTGTTCCTCAAAGTTGATTATCGTATAGCTGTTTTATGTTAATTAGCTAGTATCTATGTTTTTTCATATGGATATAGATTTTATGTGAATAAAGCTGTAGCATGCAGGTCACATGTGGTCACACACCACAGACTAATATATATAATTTGCATATGCTAAATATACTTGCTTATATGTTTGAAGATATAGTGCTTAAATAAACAAGTTATTATTATAACTACTACATGTGCATTAGACACCTTCCATCTTCCACTTAATAAAAATATGTTGGGAGGCAAAATACTTTATTTAAATGTTTTTTTCATTAGCGACTGGAGTGCGCTTATCACTGTGTCTTCACTCCAAAATCCAGTGATGCAATCCTCCAAAGAGGTCTTGGCTATATTCCTGTCATCAGCTTGGACGAGGTCTCCTCTAAAAAGATTGTCAATCTGGGAATGGGGCACACTGGTCCACTGCCAGTAAGGTTTTGTCAATGCCAATGAAAGTGGGGGACAGATGTTCGTCATTACCTTTATTGATAAGCTCGGGGGTCAATACTGTGATTTATTCAGCAGGGACAGGCTGAGCTTAAGTCACAAGTTTTACCAGAGCCAGATCAATAGTGCACAGCGCCAGCCACCATGAACCCTACAGACCTGCAGATGAATTTATGTTCAGTCAGGCTCGCATCCGCACTCAGTGGCAGCTAGGCTAGCCAGGACATGGCTAGCCAGGTTTCATGGTATTTAGTGTAACATATTTCCTGAATTTTGAAACAGAATATTTTGTGAAAAAGGGAGCCCCACAGTCATAAAGCATGTATTGCAGCCACAGAATCGACAATAATATTTCAGTGATGGAAGCGATGGTCGCTGAACTGAATTTGTCTTTTGAGAATACCTCTCCAGTGTATAGAGTCCTGGACAGTGTAGAGAGTACCAGATATGGTGTGTTAAAGAGTGTGTATATGGTTTATGTGTGTGTGCATGTGTTATGTGGGTTTCTGTGTTTCTGTTGATGTGTGTGAGTATGTGTGTGTATGAGTGCACACATGTTTCTGTCTGTGTGTATTTATGCCTATAGGGAATCTACTTTCATGTCTGGCACCAATCCCAAAAAACCCCCATGAAAAACAAACTTGGATTCTGTTCAAAAATCTCTCACCAGCATTGCACTTTCGAGCAACACTGATATATTACTCTACTTGTTGCAGTGTGGATTACAGGCCGGCTGCTTAGTCAAAGGGCTCACTGCATGTAACATGCGAAAGTTACACTATATGCTATAATGCATTAAGAAGTGTATATAAAATCTTTAAAATGACTTCTGTAGATTTATATGAAGGATACACAGCTGAATAAGGGTTGAGCCGTTTGCTAATGAGAAGAGCGCATAGCCAGGCACCACTAGCTAGCTTACCTGCCGAGAGACTTAAATAAATGCTGAGTAAAATAAAATAAAGGTTAATTTCCTCAAAGCTGTAAAGATTTCCACTGATACTTTTCACACACCTGTCCCATGGTTTCTCCTTAACCTTGTAGCAGCTGTATTACAGAAGGGTGGAAGTATGTTTCAAGGGGGCAGAGCTGTCCAGGTAAGTTTGACTGCAGTGCCACATTCCTCCAGCGATTGTAAAACTGGTCTAACAGCCCTTTCTTTGCCCTCACTCACATTGGGCTCCCAGCCGAGTGACAAATTCAATTGTTTGAGCTGCAGAAAAGCACTTCAAGAGAGGAGAGAGTGTCCTACAGCAGTCTGAGGAAGGGATTTCATCAACTTGAAAGGCAGAAAATTAGTGTGTGCCATTATATTTCTTAAAGCCTTACTTTTCCATCGGTACGTGTGAGCAAAGTACTTAACCTGCATTAAATGTCCACCATCAATAGGCTACCTTTTTTCATCTTACAGCCTTAAAAAACATAGGTCCTGAACGTGTTATTGTAAAATGGTGCTCTCCACTGTTTGTAGGTGACATGCCAGTGCCGGTTTTAGGTGTTCGGCCTGCGCTCAAAGATTACTTATGCATCAGACCGCTCTGTGCCACAGAAACCCGGATAAGCTGAAATACACCCTCCCCGTGCATCAATCCAGGTGCCGTTAATGGCTTTCCCATAATTCACTGCTGCGGTAACGATTGGCGCTTTAAACCCATTTGGCGCTTGATCATGTGCGTTTATCTGTCTCTGCTGTGGCTTGAGCAACCTTGGATATATGAAGGAATTTCCTCTGCTTCGCTCCTCTCTTTCTGCTGTCATGGTAGCGGTGGAGTTGCTAGAACGGTTATCAGAATGATTAGACTTCATAGTTATTCATTTTAATACAGCGGAAGATTTTACAATAATAAAACAGTTACTTTCATCTTTCTTTTACGGATAATTGTTTTCTGCTTTAATCCATACCGTGTTTATTAAACAACAGGTCTGAAGCATAACGTTATTGGTGTTGAGCGTGTTCCTTTGTCTCAGCTCCTCTTGGAAAGTGATTTAGGTGCTAATTCCAGCAGCTGAAAGGGACAAAGATGACAAAAAAAGAAGTCAGTTTTGTCACATCGATTCACTACTTCTGGATTTAGGGCGGGCAGGAAACGCAATAATAACAAACCAGACTAAAACACGTTTTGCTCAGTGAAAACTTGGCCTCCGATGTGGGCATGTATTAAACTCAAATGCTGAAAACGGGGTCACAATGCTCATTACAGTGACCGCTGGAGCAACTCTCATTACTCTGGTTTTGCATCATGGGAGATTCCCTTGCTGACCACCAGACAAGAGGGCGTGCCTTCCGCTGGACAGTGGAGGGCTCTCTGTGACCAGCTCTGCACAAGGCAGAAGAATTGGTCTCTTGACTCTTTATTGGGGAGGGGGTGGGGGTGGCAGGGACACATTCAAATCTGAGAAATGGGAGTCAGGCAGCGCACGGTGGTGGAAATGGCCTGGCTCTTCCCACCGCCGGGAGATACCAACCTGATAAGCCCTGAATGTAAACAAAACTAAATGTAACGACACAACCGTTACCTGAAAAGGTACAGGAGCCATTTTCCTTGGTTGATTGCACTGGTTATCTATCACAGCAACAGTCAGCTGAATATGTGTTTTCTTCTGTGGTAGGGTGCCTAGAAATAGCTGCTCATCTGTAGAAGGATATTTACCCATCTGATCTGAAGCATTTGGTAGATGATCCATGGTGGGTTTTGATACGTCATGTTTTTAGCTGAGATACTAACAGAGGAGCCGGTGGGAAAAGGTACAAAAAATAAGGAAAAACACTGTTGTTTTTCCTTTCTTTTCTCACCCCATCCCCCGCCTCAACCTCTGCCTCCCCCCCTTTCTCCAAAAAACACGGCTCCCACCACGGCAGGCAGCCACCATTGCACAATTAATCACTGTCATAAAACAGTCCGGGGAAGCGAAAGAGGATTGCTGAATATGTATTTGTCAGCAATTAATCTCAATCCCATTAAAAGCCAGTGTTTCTGTTCTCCAGTGAAATAAAGAGGCTCTCAAGTGGCAAAGCCCTGAGGGTGGGCTCTCCGCTTTTGTCCCAACCACCCCCCTCCACAAAAAAATACAAAATTGTGGGCCATATATAATCCATACCCACTGAAACCCCCCCCACCCAACAGATGAGAGGCCAGAGGACAGGCCAAAATCCCCAAACGAGACTAAGAATAAAAATCCTAGCTGCTTCACACAGTTCAGCGAGAGAGTGTGTGTGTGTGTGTGTGTGTGTGTGTGTGTGTGTGTGTGTGTGTGTGTGTGTGTGTGTGTGTGTGTGTGTGTGTGTGTGTGTGTGTGTGTGTGTGTGGCCAACACTGTACTACAAATACATTAGCCTTATCTGAAGATATGGATGAGAGCTTATAGCAAATATATAACAAATAATATCAGCAATATTTCCCTCAAACAGCAGCTTCGTAAAACAACCAGTCTCTCTGTAATACAACCCAGCCCCCCCGTGATTCATGCCCTGCCCCTCTTTAACAGAACCCCGCCCCTCTGTGACAGAGTCCCGCCCCTCCAGCCAACACCTTGCCCCCCCAGCCTCCCCTTATTCAGTGAAGCGCACCCCTTCCCAAACAGCAGGGCAGAGTGTGACATAATCAGATAGACTAAAGGGGAAATACTGTCAGCAAGGGGAACATGTCAGGTGGCAGGAGTAGGTTCCATGTACAGTGGCTTCGGAAAGTATTCAGACCCCTTCATTTTTTCCACATTTTTTTGTGTTATAGACTTAATTTAAAATGGATTAAATTGTTTTTTTTGCCATCAATCTACACACAATATCCCATAATGACAAAGCAAAACCACGTTTTTAGAAATTGTTGCAAATTTATTCAAAATTAAAAACTTAAATATCTAATTTACATAAGTATTTGGGCCCTTTATTCAGTACTTTGTAGAAACGCCGTTGGCAGCGATTACAGTCTTTTTGGGAATGCCTCTACCAGCTTTGCACACCTGGATTTGGGCAGTTTTTCCCATTCTTCCTTGCAGATCCTCTCACACTCTGTCAGATTGAATGGGGAGCTTCGGTGAACTGCGACCTTCAGGCCTCTCCACAGATTTTCAATGGGGTTCAAGTCCGGGCTTTGGCTCGGCCACTCAAGTACATTCAGAGACTTATTCCCGAAGCCACTCCAGTGTTGTCTTGGCTGTGTGCTTTGGGTTGTTGTCATGCTGAAAAGTGAATCTTCGCACCAGTATGAGGTCGTGTGCGTTCTGGAGAAGGTTTTCTTCAAGGACCTCTCTGTATTTGGCTCTGTTCATCATTCCCTCAATCCTGACCAAATATTTATGTAAATTACATATTTCAGTTTTAATTTTTTAATCAATTTGCAACAATTTCTAAAAATGTGTTTTTGCTTTGTCATTATGGGGTATTGTGTGTAGATTGATTGCAATTTTAAAAATCCATTTTACCTTAAGTCTATAACACAACAAAGTGTAGAAAAAGTGAAGGGGTCTGAATACCTTTTGAAGCCATTGTATGTATGTACGTATGTATGTGTGTGTGTGTGTGTGTGTGTGTGTGTATGTGTCTGTGTCTGTGTGAGTGTATGTGTGTGTCTGTGTGAGTGTGAGTGTGTGTGTGTATGTGTGTGTGCATGTATGCATGCGTGTGTGTGTGTGTCTGTGTGAGTGTGAGTGTGTGTGTCTGTCTGTGTGTGTCTGTCTATGTGAGTGTTGTGTGTAATTGAAAATCATTCAGACAGCTGTACATTTTAACCTTGGAAGCCCATGGACATGGTTGCTAATTGATGTCTCGGCCTACGCCAGTGATAGGGCAGAAAAAGCTGTTTGTGTGGGCTGGTTGTGTTTAGCAACCGGGAGGGAGGGAGGGAGGGGGAGGATGGACATGTGTGTTTTTCTTTGTGTGTGAGCATGTGGGTTGCCTTATTTTCTGTTGCTGCATGTATGTGTTTGTTTGTATGTGTGTGTGTGTTTGCGTGCGTTTGTGTGTGTGTGTGTTTGCATGTGTTTGTGTAAGTGTGTGTGTGTGTGTGTGTGTACCTGTCTTTTTGTGGTCATATGAGCTGTGCTCTGTGTGTGAGAGATGAGGGAGGGAGAGAATGTATTTCCCATTTGGGCTGCCGGTGTGGCCAGTGTGTCTGGCGCACCAATGGAATGTGACCTAATGGGTTATTAGAGCATTAGCACATATTGGCTGCTGTCGCTCCAGTAAATTCTGCCTTTGATTTGATGTGTGTGGTGCATCAGATACATGCACTCCACAAATGAGACCTGGTTCTGGTCAATGGTAATGGACTGAACTGGACTGAATGACGTAATCTGTTCAACTTGCTACTCTCAGTCTAAAATCATGTGGTTAAAATTAGAAACTTGTTTTAAGGTCTCAGTTGTGGATTATCCAGTTATCCAAAATTGATAAAGATGAGCAAAAAAGGCTGCATGAAATAAATAATACAGGTAATAAGCTACTGTATATTGTATGTTTTGCTTAGAATCACCCTTCTTCTGACGCAAAAACCCACAGATGATTGTGTATGGCCAAAACGCTCAATTTGGGTCTCATCTGACCATAACACCTGTTCGGCATTGGAACTCCGATGGTCAGATGAGACCCAAATTGAGCTTTTTGGCCATACACATCATCTGTGGGTTATTGCATCTGAAGAAGGACTCTAATGTAGAAAATAACCTGTACCTGTGGTGAAATATGGTGTTGGACCTTTGATGTTACGAATCGTATTTTTGCATCTACTGGTCCTGGGGCTCTTGTTAAGATCAATGGAATCATGAACTCCAGTAAGTACCAAGACATTTTGGCCAAAGACCTGGTGCCCCCTGCCAGGAACCTGAAACTTGACTGCAAATGGATCTTTCAGCAAGACAACGATCCCAAGCATACCTCAAAATAATTTTAATTGAAGAGGGCAGTCCACGAGCACAGACCAAATGATCGTGAAAGATTCTGTATGGAGGAATGATCAAAGACCCCCCCCCCCATAGGTTCACCAATCTCATAAAACACTAAAGAAGACGACGTGTTAATGTAGATTTATTTTTGTTGGATTTTATTTTAAATAATTATTAGGGTTGTAAATAATTGTGATGCTTCTTTTTCCACTTCTTTTTTGGGGGAAACAATATTAGTTGTTAAATGCAATATTTTACTCTGAGCAATTGTATTAGTATAAAGGCATAAATATAATTATAAATACAATTTTCTATAAAAAACTTTTTGAGCATACAATATAGCTCATTACCTGTATTGTTCATCTTTTTTGCTCATCTTTATCAAGGTTGTGAATACTATTAGAGTTGACTGTATGTGTAATACACCATATGCAATGTTTCTATACATGCATAGTGAATACAAGCCCCATTGTACAGCAAACGAGAGCAGCAAGCATAGAGTGAGAAATCACACAAACACACATAAAGAACAGGGTGTGTAGAATTTCAGGGTGTTCCAGAAATGAGGATAAAAGACCTTAAGTGTAAGACCCCTTCTAAAAATAAAACCTCATAAATTGCTCACCCGTGGAGCTTTTCAGCCACCCTATAGAAATATCTCACACGTCCCTATTGTGGCATGATACTTTGTTCAAAGTATTTTTTATCTCTTTTTACTGAACATTACTTTTTTCAGAAAATTCTTAATTCTATATATTGATCTCTCTTAAAAAAAAAAAAAAAACACATCAATGGGTTCAAAGGAATCTTTCTTTCTTCCTTTGGGAAACTCAAAGCGACCATTGTCTTTGTTTTGTCTTCAAGTGCCAATCGCAATGTAGCGAACAGCTGCTTCGAACATGCGCTACAATTTTTGCAAAAAACACGTGAATCTTTCAAACGTTAAAATTCTAATCTGCCTCAGAGAAACGCTTATGAGGCCAAAATGTAGGTGACCAGCCCAGGCCTGCTGCCCTGTGGTGCAGGCGGGAAATACATTATTAATGACGGGGGGGTGACGGGGAACTCGATTACAGGGGGATTACTGGGGGGTGCCAGCACTGGGACGTTGTCACAGTGATTAAATTAGGGGGGACTAAAGGAAGGATTGTTTCCTTTAGGAATGGCCACCTCTATCACACGCAGATCACAAAACCAGGAGGAATCGAGCCTGTAGTCATAAGTTTGTAGGTTCAGGGTCGGGCATTGATGTTGTATGCTTAAGCAGGGGGGGGCTTAACCTGTGTCGCCTGAAGAAATATCTATCTGTATAAATTGATAATATGTAAAAATCCAAGCACTTTAAGTTTGCCTGGCATCTGCATCTTCTAATAACAATGTAACAGAAATATTTGAGCACAGCCCTGGTACACGCTTTAGAGTGGCAGGCTCCATTAGTGGTCAGCCCATAGCTGTGTCAGTCGAAAAGTTAAACCGTTCATGATGTTAACAATTTAGCATTTAACATGGTTCTGTGTGGCTCAGTTGGTAGAGCATGGCGCTGACAATGCTTAGGTTGTGGGTTTGATTCCCATTGGGGCCGCAGATACTGAAAAATGTATGCATTCACTACTGTAAGTTGCTTTGGATAAAAGTGTCCGCCAAATGGCATATATTATATTATATTAACATGTGAACGTTATACTGTTCCATCACTCGCAGGTAAATATTTTCCCGGTTTCAGTGTAAAAGGGAGGAGGAAATTATCCACAGTAAGGACCAGACCAGCTAGAAAAAGGGACAACAGCGTGAGGAACAACTCAAAGTGTGAACGCATGTGTGTGTGTGTGTGTGTGTGTGTGGTATTAACCTGCCTGGAGGTTCAGAGACAGGTGTATTTTTCAACTGCTGAACTGGAATATGTGGGATAATCGTAGAAATAGGAGGAGAAAATATGTGCATAAATATTGCCATATGACAGAATCTCATTCATATAACATATCCCTTCCAATTGGATTCATGCCTGGCAGGTGTATGAGCTACTAAAACTTTAATGTGGAAGGAGCAGGGCCTGGAGACACACAGAGCTGCGCAGCTGTCACTCTGAGACACACAGAGCTGCGCAGCCATCAGTCTGAAAGACACAAACCTGCATAGCAGTCTTCATAAAAGACAGCCTTTAAAAACCACACGTTTCACATTGACTTTTGAATTTTTTTCCCCTTATTCCTGCTGGAGTTACCGTACCATCGTGTCCGTCTCTATTGCACTGTTAAGTCGATCTGACGGTGCCTAACTGATTCTCTCTCTCTCTCTCTCTCTCTCTCTCTCTCTCTCTCTCTCTCTCTCTCTCTCTCTCTCTCTCTCTCTCTCTCTCTCTCTCTCTCTTCCCCCTCCCTTGCTATTCCTACTGTTTTCTGTGGACATCCCTCCATCCGTTCCCCCACCAGGGGCAATGCACTACTACCTGTCCACACCGATCGGACCCGTGTCTCTATAAACCCTGAGCGCTGGTTAGTGCCGTACACACAAAGATCCAATCGGACCCGTGTCTCTATAAACCCTGAGTGCTGGTTAGTGCCGTACACACAAAGATCCAATCGGACCCGTGTCTCTATAAACCCTGAGCGCTGGTTAGTGCCGTACACATAAAGATCCAATCGGACCCGTGTCTCTATAAACCCTGAGCGCTGGTTAGTGCCGTACACACAAAGACTGCCAGTGTCCTTTTCCTGCCCCCAGCAGCTCGTGACCACGGCTATATTTGGAGTTCCTGACATCAGGCTCACCGTAGGGAAGAGCTTGTGCGTAACTGAATCCTAACACAACGCGCCAGCCGAGTTTTGAATAGGCTGGATGGATAAGATTACAGAATAAAGGGGAGCAGTCCAGCGTGCCTGAATCTCTCCCTGGGTCTGGCCAAAAACAGTCAATGGAGAACTCTCCTGGCTGTCAAAGTACATGCAGCTGACCTTCGCTATGAATGAATGTGTGTTATTATTTAAAGGAAATCCTGTGTATTGTGTAAGCCTTTTGCAAAACTGAATCAATTTTAGAGAGACATTTACAATTTTGCAATTATCTTTATTTGACAGTTGTCAGGTTACAGTGTGTTTTTGTTTTTGAATAAACGTGTTGTGTACAATGCACCATTATTTTTTACCTGTGATACTTTATTTATTTTCCTGTCTTGTGTCTTTCTTTATTTCACACTCATATGATACGCATTCTCACCAACTCACACACACGTGCACGCACACACACATACACAAACACATACGCACTCTCACAAACTCACACACATGTGCACACACATGCACACACACACACACATGCACACATACGTGTGAGACAAACGTGAACTCGCACACATATACACACATATACACACATGCAGGCATGCACACATACACACACACCACACACACACACACACACGTGAACTCACACACATATACACATGTATACACACGCGCAGGCATGCACACACACATATACAAACACACACACGTAAAATCACACACATATACACGTGTATACACACACATGCGCAGGTATGCGCACACATGCAAGCACACACAAGCACACACATACACAATGCTGGGCGTTGGAACTCGAGTCGTGGGGAGGGGAAACATGCTGCAAGAGACCTGTCATAGTGACCCTTGCTCAGCCCCTGCGACTCAAGTGGATTAGCTCACCTCTGTCTTTAATTAGGGCTCTAAACTGCTGTCATCTGACTCTTCTTATAATTCTGTGGAGGGGGAGGGGAGAGGAGGGGAGAGGAGGGGAGAGGAGGGGGGGTAGGCACTTCAATCAATAGAGCTCCTCCCTTCAGTGGAGGGGCCACTGGAGACCCTCATTCTTTGTAAAATCACACTCTTGCCAGTGCTGTTGACCTCCAGGGCTTTCTGCCCATGATTAAAACATTGCCACGACACTTCAGCCCACCTGATTTGTAAAAAATATATTTAAACAAATTTTTTATGCCACAATTTTTTTTCTTCTAATTTGGAATGTCCAATTTTGTATTTGTAGACCCCATTTCTCTTTTTGCTGTTCACCGTCAATTTCAGGGGAGAGAGCCCGGGCAAGCGCGTATCTCGGAAGCCATCATAGTTCTTTTCACTCTATGTTCCACCAGCTGAGCGGTGTGGTCTCTACGTGTGGGGGGCATTCCGGCCAGCTAGAGCCCCCCCTCTTTGCAGAGCTGCCTTCCACAGTCAGCGCTGGCAAGTCCACCCAAGTGCGTCCACACGGCCAGAAGGCCACCTAGCAGCCTGCTTATTTTTTAGAGAGAATTAAATCAAAAAAGCCATTAAACTCTTAAGTCCAGTGCCTGTGGCTCTTAGGTGTGTGTGTGTGTGGGGGGGATCGGTCCCCCCTTGCTCCTGGTGTATGGGTGAAGCTGGTGTGGTAGGATCATATGTCCATATCTGTGTCTGTTAGCGTCACGCAGATATCAACAACACATGGATGCGATCCAAACCCCTCCCAAAAACACTGACATGCCTGCAGCCTTCCAGCAGCCTCTGCATGGCCTCTAGCTCATCAGACAAGCATCTGTCCCACAGCAAATCATGCAAAACAGTCTGCGAAAACAACACCATGGAGACTCAGCAAGGCCATTGAGACTCGATCGAGACTAGTTCTGCTGTCAGCTTGTTTTTCCCTTGCTGTGCCATTACACACATTGACAATAAACAGCACAAACACACACACACACACACCTCCCCCACAGCTTAGAGTCCCACCTGTGACTGTACTCACCGCATTGATCCCCTGTCTGTTTTGGCCATTCACTCGTGACCCCTCCCCCAATTTCAGCCTGACTCCTCCCCCACATTCAGCTGTCGGAGGTAACTGGAATAATACACAGCTGAGCCTCACAGCAATAACCCCACTCACACACACACACTCACATACACACACACACACACACTCATACATGCATGCACGCACACACTCTCTCACACACACACACACACTCACACACACACACACACACTCATACATGCATGCAGGCACACACTCACACACACTCATACTCATGCTCTACCTCACACAGACGCACACTTTGTCACACACTTATTTACACACATGCACACACTCATACATACATACATTTTTACAGAAATTTAAGCAGTTCAAGTCCAGTGAATAACCTGAAATGGTACAAAGGTAAGCGGTAAACTGCCAGAGGTATAAAAAAAAACCTGAAAAAAACCCTAAAAAAAGGCCCTTTTCAGGGAACAAGTAATGGGTTAACGTGGGTTAACAGTCACTCTGTGCAAGTCGCCAAATCTGGATCCAGCAAAAGAGCCCCAGACCATCACGTTTCCTCCTCCATGTTTGACAGTTGGTGTCGCACACTGAGGAACCATCCTTTCGCCTACTCGACGGCCTACAAAAACCTTTCAAAATGTCAAGATTTCATTCATCAGATTTTGATTCATCGGTCCATAAGACCTTCTTACAGTCTTCAGTAGTCCACTGGCAGTGCTTCATGGCCCAGGCAAGCCTCTTTTTCTTATTTTGCCATCTTAGCAATGGCTTTCTTACTGCCACTTGACCTGTCAAACCTGCAGCTCGAAGTCTTCTCTTCACAGTTGAAACTGAGACTTCCTTACTTCGACCAGTGTTAAGCTGTGCTTGAAGCTGTTGTTCTGTGAGCCGCCTATCACGCAAGCTGTTGACTCTCAGAAACCTTTCTGATTTTGTTGTGGCTTTGGGTCTGCCAGACCTCTTCCTGTCAGAGTTTCCTCCAGTTTCCAAGTACCTTTTGATGGTGTAGGAAACTTCTCACTGCCAAAAAATGTACATTCTTTTTCAGTTTTTGGTAACCTAAACTTTTTTTTTTTAACCTCTGGCAGTTTACCACTTACCTTTGTACCATTTCAGGTTATTCACTGGACTTGAACTGTTCAAATTTCAGTAAAAATGGGGGTGTTCTAAAGCCTTTTACCGGTAGTGTGTGTGAGAGAGTGTTTGTGTGTATATGTGAGAGAGTGTTTGTGTGTGTATATGTGTGAGGATGTGTGTGTGTGTGTTGTATGCATTCATGCATGTATTTCCAGCTGTGGTGTGGGAGTTGAGCTGGGAGTTGAGTGGGTTTTTGGCTTTTGGTTGTTATTCGACTCTCATTGCATCCCAAATATGAACCAAAATCAGAGCAGTTGCGTTATATTTCTGCCCTGAGGAATTCTCAGAGATCGGCATCTGCCCCTGAAAAAGTCTACTTCGGATAGACACACATTGTGTTCAGTGAAACGATGCCCGATGACATTTTTTTCTCTCCAAGATGTTCGCGACGCCCACGTTCAGTTACCCTTGGGATGCACATTGAATAAGCTTCACATGTTTGTGAAAACAGCATTGTTGCAATTTATTGGCTAAATTGTCTCAGCAGAAAAAGACAAGTGGCCCAAGTTTAAAAGAAACGATTCAGTGATATTTAACAGAAGGAGAAGGGCATCAGACCAGAGCACAGGCCTGCAGATCAACCCACTGAACTCATTAGTGAACGTCAGCACCGCCGGCTTTGATCGCACTCTTGCACATGGAGCTGGTGGAATGTTAATCAATTTAGGGATGGATCAATACTGAATTTCGGAAGTCATTGGGGGGGGCTCTCAGAGTGTCAGCTGCAATGGGGTGGTGAGAGGGGTGCGATGCACAGGCCATACGAAGAATAGGCTAATAATAGGTGGCTTTTATTTCTGGGACGGTGCTGGGGGGAAAAAATCGTGACATTGCTCGGAGGCAGACTGGGAATGTCAAACCGGGTCCCTCTGCGCCTGGCGTCTAGGAGGTGCTGGGAACGTTAGCGTCCGCGGCAGCTGGATGATCTGAGGCGAAGGTAGGATTTCACTTATCCTGTTACAGCTGATCCCACGCCCGCGGAAACCGCTAAAATCCCGCTCTGCTCCAGTTCCACTGCAGACCCGCTGTTCTGGGGCGCGGTGGGGGGTGGGGGTCACCTCACCCCCCTCTCCCTCTCTCTCTCTCTCCTGTGTGTGAGGTTTGACAGTGAGAGCTAAATTCAGATTGCCTAGTTCGTTAATAATGGGCTATTTCTCTCTGGGTGTTTACTGAGAAACAGAGCAGACCCCCCTTCACTAACCCCCCGTCCCGTCCCGTCCCGTCCCACCCTGATCATCAGCACCTCCTCACAAGCACCTGTTCCCACAAATCATTTCTCCCCCCAATTAAAGTCAATGTCTTTGAATAAATAAATGTATTTAAGTTAGAGCTGACTGCCTGCTACCGTCTGTCGTGCATTGTGGGATACAGATGATACACGTCACAAATCTGCCAGCTTCCAGATTTCGGTCACATGACATGAGAGAGAACAGGTCTACAAGCGATCTAAATCGCCTAGTGGAAGAGCGAGGCTTCATGAACCCCAAAACTGGTGGAGCAAGCCTCCAACTCCTTTTTTATCATTACCTGTGCTGGTTTGAACCAAAAAGTAAATTCCAAGGTTTGCATGAGTCAGTGATTGACAGCACATGGAAGCTCCACCCACTTATGGGGTGCAGGAAGCCTCGCTCTTCAATCAATCGTATTTGAATCATTGGTCATTTGAGGAGCTACAGTGCTCATGACAGAAAAAGGAGTTGCAGAAAGGACTGCTTGGCTCACCAGGATTGTGGTGAAACAATCCTAAACCTTTCATCCCAGTTTTTGGGTTTCTGCAACCGGAACAATGACGCTCTTCACTGTGTTGAACATTTCAAAGCAGTTCACTGTGACAGCTTTAACCCCCCTCCCCTCCCCAACCCCCCAACCGCCTGAGGCAAACCATAGGGACTGGACACCAGGCAAAGGCCGGGCTGTGAGCAGGTTCTGTTCCACACGGCCGCTGGAATTCTCCCTCTATTTTAGGCCGGGCCATTTACGGCCCTACGGCATGTGTGTGTGTGGACGTGTGGACATGTCTGTGTGTGTGTGGTCGTGTTTGTGTGTGTGCGTTGATGTGTTTGTGCGTGTGCATGTTTGTGGATGTGTTTGTGTGTGTGCATGGATGTGTTTGTGTGGACGTGTGTGGATGTGTTTGTGTGGACGTGTGTGGATGTGTTTGTGTGTGTGCATGGATGTGTTTGTGTGGACGTGTGTGGATGTGTTTGTGTGGACGTGTGTGGATGTGTTTGTGTGTGTGCATGGATGTGTTTGTGTGGACGTGTGTGGATGTGTTTGTGTGTGTGCGTTGATGTGTTTGTGCGTGTGTATGTTTGTGGATGTGTTTGTGTGTGTGCATGGATGTGTTTGTGTGGACGTGTGTGGATGTGTTTGTGTACCCGCATGTGCGAGTGGCGGTGGTGGAGATTGCGGGCGTGATGTGGTGGCGAGTTTGGTCCAGGATGTAGTTGGGTGTGTTTACGGCCTGCGGTAATGTGAGGAGATTGGCGAGGTGTGCAACACGGAGCCGCTCTAAAAACGGAGGCACAGCTGCGCCGTACTGAACCCCCGGCAGGAAGGAGCGGACTCAGGGGCCTGCCATATTGGATGGAAGCTCTCAAATAATAAATGATGTTTGCTTGTATCAAAATATTGAGTGGCAGTGTTGACAGACTTGTCATATTCATGCATGGACACACTAACCGTGTTTACACGGAGGCAATATCACGAAACATTTGAGAATTCTGAAAAATATATATTCCAAATAAACTGTTTCATATTCCACTCATGACTGTTGCTCACAAGTCTATAAATGTTTTGAGGTGAACATGCATAGTTTCTCTCTGTCGAGTGTACCAGTCCTAGAATAGATACATTTTTTCTGCTCATTTAAATCACTTTTTGCAGAATACAGTTGTATCACTAGCATGCCATTCATCACCAAACTCACAACATCCGACGCATTGTGTTTTCAGAAAATTGTTATTTTAAAATTTGCACAAGAAAAAAATCCTCAATTAGATTATATATATTAGTTATATGTATATATACACACCCATATGCATGTGTGTGTATACTAGAAAGGGGATTCAGTTTGTGTTGAATACATTTGAGTTGAGTTTGAGTTGTTAAATAAGTTGTTAAGAATGACACACATTTATGTATGAGTGTGTGTGTGTGTGTGTGTGTGTGTGTGTGTCAGTGTGTGTTTGTGTCTTTGTGTGTATGTGTATTTGTGTGAGTGTGTGTGTATGTGTTTCAGGTTTGTACAAGCCAAAGAGGAGCTTTTAAGAAATACAATAACTGGAAAATCTTGAAAATTCCCACACCTTCCACTAATTCTTTCCTTCTCTCAGTCTACCTTCTCTCTCTCTCTCTCTCTCTCTCTCTCTCTCTCTCTCTCTCTCTCTCTGTCCAGGCAAATGGATACAAGCCCTCGCTCAGCGCCTGATTGGTCACTCCCCCCGCTTAAATAGTTTTAACAAAAAGAGAGAGAGAGAGGGGGATGGGAGAGTGGGGGAGGGGATTCGGTGTGCTGTGTTGTCACTTGGAGAGAGAGAGAGAGAGAGAGAGAGAGAGAGAGAGGGAGGGAGGGAGAGGGAGAGAGCACTTGGTCCCATATGTGGTAAAAGAAGAAAATCAGAGCGCCGCTCACCACCAGCTCTCGTCTCCAGCTCCAGGGGATTATTTTGTGTCCAGAACCTTACAGAGGAAATACAGGCATGAACTGGTAAAACAGGCCCAATCCCCTCTCCCTGCGACGCCTCTCACCACAGGCTGTGTGGCTTTGCTGTAGTGTGTGTGGGTGTGGGTGTGTGTGTGTGCGTGTGTGTGTGTGTGTGTGTGTGTGTGTGGGGGTCGGTTTGTGTTTTTCTCTGAAGTTGCGGAGTGGTAAGAAAAAGCTCTGTGCAGTGGATTCCCTGGTCCTGCGTGCCTCTCTCTCTCTCTCTCCCTCCCTCCCTCTCCCCCTCTCGCTCTGTTTTCTGCTTGCCTTCTCCGTGCTGATGAGGTCCAGCTGCCTCTGCACACCCCACAGTTTTTCACCGGCTGCCTTTATATTTCTTTTGTAAATCTTGGACTGGGGAGTGAAGTTGTGTTTAGCGGCGTGCGTGGGCTCGGAGCCGCAGGACTGTGCATACCTAATGTAAGAGTGTGGTTTCTGTGTGCCATTCTGTGGCTTGTGGTCTGCGTGCTGTAATTGTCTGTTTGGGATATTTATACTGTTTGAGGTTACAGACTCAGCAATGCTCAGTGGTTGTTTCTAAACCACATTGTGTATACATTTTGTTAAGTTGTTAAGTGGAATTCTTTTTTTTTTCCTTGGAGAAAGGCAGAAAAAAAAGCTTGCTACTTGGTTTGGTTGTGTTGGTAGTCCACCGTCTGTCTGTCAAAATTCATTCATTCAAACACTAGGTTGGAAATATCTGTTGTAATGGATATTTGCATTTTCTTATTTACTTATTTACAACGTTGCTTATTTACAAATTTGACTAAATATATATTATTTTTTTTGCAAAGGCTGTCAGTCCATAAAAATGTATTTAATTTTGATTGTTTTTCATAAACTTTTTTTGATTGATCAAATTATATAATTAACTAGTTGTTTATGAGTAAACAAATCATTTAGTATCAATATGACATGTATACAATGTACTAGTGTAGCCTGGCTGCAACCAGTTATTTACGTTTAATATGATGCCATGTACTTATATCCAAAGAATGCCAATGCATTATTGTGTTGCTACATATGAGCTAGACTAGTTTTCAAAGTTACCTGCAGCAAAATATAGCGGAGAAAAATGTATGTTTACAAATGACAAGTTCTATATGGAAGTTTTCACCCAGCACTGATTTAAGTCAAATAACAATATCTCAATATCTCATTAAAAATAATTTTGTAATCAGTGTTAATATGCCACAAAGGAGAGTGCTGTTTTAAACTTTTAGCTTTGCGTTTATGTATTTATATGTACAGATATATTTCTGTCTCACGTGAATATGGCTGAATGGTAACAAAGGAAAGGCTATGCATTTAATAGGTTAAATAACAATTTATTTATTCACATTTATATATCCATTTACATTGATATTTATTACTTTTTATATATATAACATTTCTGTTTATTAACGTTTATATAGTATATGTATGTTTATTTATTAATGTTGAAATAACATTAATATCCATCATAATACACACTATGACATCATAGGTTGTGGATTGTTGAAGTTATGCTTTTGATACCACTTCCTATAATGTAAATCCAGAGATTTACTGAATGAAATTCCAACTTTTACAAAAAAAATTATCTTTGTATTATTTAAATGATTGGCGTAGAAATTTGTTCACAAGGTCTTCCACAGTGAAAGGTAGTGAGGATTGTGAGAACACACTGATCGAGTGAAATGAATGTGGCCATTCTGAGGAGAGTTTTGTGCTGGGGCCTGCAATAAGCTCTCTGTGCGGCAGTTTTAGAAAGCCCTCTGTGGTCTGGACTGGTGTCCAATCACACTGGCTCAGATGAATACCTCTGTGTGAGTCATTGTGAAAGAATGCGAGAGAGAGAGAGTGTGTGCGTGCGTGCGTGCGTGCGTGTATTTGTGTGTGCGTGTGTGCGTGTGTGTGTGTTTGTAAGAATGCATGTATGCATGCATGTGTGTGTGTGTGTGTGTGTGTGCATGCATGCACGCGTGCATATGTATTTGTGTGTGCGTGTGTGTGCATTTGTGTGTGTGTGTACAATCTATGCGTGTGTGTGTGTGTGAATTCATGTATTTGTAATAGTGTGTGCGTGTGTTTTTTGCATTTGTGCTTTTATGTGTTTGCGTTATTGTAAATATGTTTAACTGTGTATTTGTAAGAACGTGTGTGTTTTGCATCATTGTATGTGTTTGTGTGTGTCTGTCTTTATAAGAGTGTTTGTATCTGCAAGTGTGTATGTGAAGGTATGCATACATCCATGTATGTATGTGTGTGTACCTTTGTAAGTGTGTGTATGAGTATGACTACTGCAGATGTTGCGCAATACTTTGCCTAAAGTCTGTCCTGCTTCAATTTCAGGGGGTTGTGTGTGTGTGTGTGCTTATGTGTGAGTGTGTTTGTATGTGTGTAGTGCGTGTGCGTTTGCATGCGTGTGGTGCATGTGCGTGTGTGTGTGGTGTGTTTGTGTTTGCATGTGTGTAGTGTGTGTTTGTGTGTGTGTTTGCATGCATGTGGAGTGTGTGTGTGTGTGTGAGTTGACTGGTGTCCTCTGTTCATTTACAGGGGTGGGTGTGGTGGAGACTTTACTGGAACCCGGGTCAGCCATGGAGATAAGCAGGGCAGACGCTGACCTGGGACTCACCTCCGAGAAACCGCCATCTCCCCAGAGCAGCTCTCCAGAATGCTGAGTCCTGTTGTCCCTTACAGTGAGTTCCTCTTCATTCTCCTCCTCTACCTCATTGCAATCAGTCAGTGATCTCTTCTTTATTACCCTCCTCTTCCTCACTCTCCTCACTCCTCACTCCACCTTCTGCAGATCAGTACTGGTTTTCTGGAGGAGAAAAATCACTGACCTCCTTTTGCCAAAGTGTCATTTATATTGGGTTGGATTTTTTCCATTTTGGAGACCCAGTTGTGCTTTTTGATTTTGGTTAGCCGGTGTGATGTGCAATTTGTCAATGCAAGTTCTGGTATGATGCACTACTGAGTAGAATTAGAGGTGAATTTGGAGCGTGTCCTCATTGATGCACTGAATAGATAAATGTGCATGTGAGTGTGTGCGTGTGTGCGTGTATGAGTGTACGTGTGTGTGTGTGTGTGTATGTATGTGTGTGTGTGTGTGTGTGTGTGTGTGTGTGTGTGTGTGTGTGTGTGTGTGTGTTATTATGTGTCTGTGTGAGAGACAGTCTTCCCTTACCTCCTTGGTTCAGTGAAAATAATGGACTATTGTGCATTTTCACACAGCTTGAGACCGCTCCAAACACCTCTACATGCAAAACACTTCAACTCAATACAACTTAATTCAGCCAACATGCTCTTTATTTGCCTCATAGTTCAAAAACAGATCTGAACAAGGGACCACTTTGCTAGCCTTTTTGCCCTCTAGTGACAAAAGGCTGTTACTGCCTTTCACTGCTGAGGGAGCCTCTCTCTTAGTGAGTGTGTGTGTTTGTTAGTGACTGAGTGAGGAAGGAGTGATGGAGTGAGTGAGTAGGAATGCATAGATGGGTGAATGAGCGAGTGAGTGAGTGAGTGAGTGAGTGAGTGAGTGAGTGAGTGATTGAGGGACACAGATCTCTTTTATAGATCTCCCCTTGGACATTGTTGACATATCATTGCAGTGATAATAAAGTATTATTATTATTATTATTATTATTATTATTATTATTATTATTATGTATGTCCTCTATCTCTCAAAGTGTGACAAAAAGATTTTGGGCTGCAAGATTCATTTGTCTATTCCCTCTGTTTTTTATCAGATTTTTAAAACATCTGTAAAAATCTTCCAGACCCAACAGTAACACACTGTGCTTGTCTGAGGAAAATAATCTATAATCTATAATATTATTTAATTTAAGAAGAGGGCTGGGTGATTCATTTACTCATGAATCCCGCCCCCTCCCTGTGGGTTTTGAACGATGGCATGACGTCATAGCCAGCATTCTTCTGAAGAGCCAGTGGTTGTGTTGCATAATGCTGTGGGATATTTCGCCGACCGTACTCCTCCGTGATCAGGCCAGCTCTTGCATTACCTGGTATGAAAAAGAACGTCAATAAGAGCTGTAAATATTTATGACCTCCCGCAATTCTAAAATACTATTTCCTCTAAACCTCCACGCTTCATTTATTCAGGCATGGTTTGGATTCTGTTAGATAAGCCCGAGTGAGATGTTGTAGCAAGTTTGCAATACAAAGGAAAAATACCACCAAAGGTAACAAAAACGAACATAAGACTACAAAAGACCATTAAATTGTTTACGAATAATGACGACAAATGACGTGCACAGCGCCCAACAAAACTTGAAATTGGGCCATTTTCGGAAGGGCCAATTTTTAAAAAAAATGGTCTCATACCTTTCCTCAATTCCTAGAAGGCTGCGTCCATTTCAGAAATGTACAATTTGCTAAATTGTTTGTTTGTAGATAGTTTCATTGAATGTAGTCTGAAAGGAAATAATTGGATGTGGGTGTTTTTTTGCCACAATAAGCCTGCAGCATTAGCTTTACTTTCATTACTTTGTATTTTGTGCCATGACAGAAACTGCAATCGAAGAGTAGAAAGCATACAATGATTAGGCCAAGGGCCTAGTTACTATCCTTAAGAAATAATCTTGCTCATATCTTGTTAAGATCCTTTATTTTCTACGAAATAAATCCCCACCAAAAACATTTGTTTCAATCTTTAATTTTCTTCCTTGCCTTCAAATGACCTCAATTAAAATGCTACAATAGTGTTGTTCAAAACTGACATGAAAACTGTGAAGAGACAGTTCTCACTCAAACTATGAGACAAATGGAAATCAACCCTCACTCATCATTTAAGACTTCTCTGTATGAATCGTTTCTTTAGAGCGAAGACATGGAAGTATTGCTCTTAAATGGGAAATGTTCCCTATACCCTCAACCCATTACGAGTGTTGTTCTTTTTTAAAAGGGTTTGAATGTGTCGTTCTTGTATCAATGGCTTTAGAGAGCATTCAGCGGTTTGGTTTTGTTGGTTTGTTGCTGGGGGCGTACGGGCCTGTCATACATGTGAGAATGTCACAGCGTTCTGATGAAATGTTTAGGGCTCCTTTAGAATCTTGGCTCTGTGGTCTCTCATCCCCACTCAGTCTTAATAACACAGACAGAGGGATTTTATCAATGGCGTGATAGCACGGCTCTGGGATGGCAGGAATCTCTAGTGTGCTCTCTGGTGCTTGAATGCCTGAATCCGTTTGTCAGAATAGTAATAGACTATGATAACAGCTAACAATTTATTCTAGCACTTCTTGCTTGCGCTGTTACTGACTCCTTAAGAGAATGCTCATCTGGGTAAGAGCATCTGCTGAATGGACATAATGTAGTGTAGTGTGTTGGAGGGCACCTCCGCTCTGCCAGGTCCAGAACCCTGCTGGGTGTTGCGGTGGACGATGGGAGAGTGGGGGATGGGGGTTTTCGGGAGAGGGAGGTATAGAGAGGGGGGACAGGGCTTTGGGGAAGGGTTGGGGGGGGGCAGGGTTTGTGGTAGAGGCTGGTGTAGAGAGGGGGGACAGGGCTTTGGGGAGAGGCTGGAGGGTTAGGGTTTTTGGGAGAGGCTGGGGGGGGGCAGGGTTTTTGGCTGGGGGGTTAGGAGAGGCTGGTGTAGAGAGGGGTGAACAGGTTTTTCTGGGGGGAGAGACGAGTGTTAGATGTCCTGCACATTTACTTAACAGTCTCTGCGGCACAGCGAGGCTGGTCTCTTAACCAGAGACGGTCTGCGGCGGGATTTCTACTTTTTCCAGCATGTTTATAAGCATGAGCCGTTCACAAGCTCAGCAGAAGGGGGTTGTGCTTATGTGCTGTACATGTGAAGAGTCTCACCTCTGTGTCAGAATTTCCTTTTTAGAAAGACCAGGCATTCCCACACAAGATTCTGACTGCTGATTCTACAGCCGTAGTGTCTCAACTTAGTATACACACACAGACACACAAACCTGCACATATACGTAGACACACACACACACAAACTTGCACACATATGTGCGCACACACACACACCTACTTGCACATATACACACAGACACACACATAGACACATGCACACAATACACGTATGCACACAGACATGCATGCACACTCACGCTTCGGGACCACAAGCTGGGGGGTGACTGCAGTGGGTTCAGGAGGAAATGCGATAGAGATTCCGAGAGCCATGTATACTCCTGTAGGGATCTTTGAGCAAGGAATCTGTAATCTGCACTTCAAACAGCCTCTTAAATTAATTCCAGGCCAGTAGGCCCAACTCCTGTTACCGAAGTGAGACCCTCACCCACACAAATGTGCTCCTCCTAGCGCCCAAAACTGTGCAATTTTAAAGATCCCCTCTAAATGAGCCTTCTCCCACAGAACCCTGTGGCGTTCAGTCTTTAAAAGGGGTTCAGAGAGACACTGTGTGAGTGCAGTCTTTAAAAGGGGTTCAGAGAGACACTGTGTGAGTGCAGTCTTTAAAAGGGGTCAGAGAGACACTGTGTGAGTGCAGTCTTTAAAAGGGGGTCAGAGAGACACTGTGTGAGTGCAGTCTTTAAAAGGGGGTCAGAGAGACACTGTGTGAGTGCAGTCTAAAAGTTGTCGGGGGTGAAAATCAAAGTGGGGGGGTGGACACTGTAGGAGAGAGATGGGCAGAGCCTCCCGGTGGCACAGCTCTTGAGGAGTGGTGCAGGATGAACACTCTTGTGATGGGGGGGGTGGCGTGGTGCTTGAGCAAACACAGGGCAGAGCTCGAGTGTTTATGTGAGTGAGAGTGGGGGCCATTATTGAGGGGTGTGAATGGGCTTTAATCAGCCTGCAGGGCTGGGGCGGGGATTCAGGTAGGAGAGGGGGGAACTGACACGCTCTACAGCTTACCCCACCCCCAACACCCCCCCACCCCCGTCACAACTCTGAGCTCAACATCATTAAAGAGAGCTCATTACGCCAACCCTCCACTTCAATTAAGATCTCAATTAACTAATGAGGGGCGGGGGCTCATTTTGGAGGGGAAGAACCTATGCAGGGGGTCTCGGGCACAAAGAATTCCAAAGCATGAAGACATAAGGTCTCAATAACTGGGTGGGGGAGGAAGGGGATAACGGTAAATGACCAAAATAAGTCAATAAATAAATAAATAAAGAACAGCCTTGTTTAATTTGTTCCCTTTGTGGCCGGGGTGACTGGCCTCCCTGTCACGTAGGCGGTTTTAGATTTCACTTGGAAATCTCGGTAAGCCGAACAAACGCCCTGTTTAATTGAGCTGAGCGGTTGGTGTGAGTTTACACATGCACACGCACACATGCGCGCACACACACACACACACACACACACGCGGCAAAAACCAGTAACTCAGCACCCTCTCAGAGACAATAAAGGTCCTGAGCTGGAGGAACATAGTGATTCATTCATACAGAGAGAGAGGAAAAGAGAGAGAGAGAGAGTGAGAGAGGACAAGTGAAAAAGAGAAGCTGATGGAGAGACTTTGACTTTTAAACCCTTTTTTTAATTACTTAATCAGTTCGATGCAACATTTCTCTCATCAGTCTTGAAGCTTGAAGAGAGATGAGACAGAGTTGTGGATGTCTTGTTTTACTCTGAAAGGGAGCTGTGGTAGGCTCGTGGGGTGATTTTATATTTTCTCTTTCCTAAATAGGCCGACAGGCACTTTGTCCTATCATGCTAATAAAGCCAGTTTGTATCCTCTGGAGAGAAAGAGAGAGAGGTCACAGGAAAAGGAGAGAAGAGAGAGAGGGGGTAAATGAAGAACCAGAGAGATGGAGGGAAGGGAAAAAGAGAGTAGAGGGTGAAGGAGAGGGAAAGAGGGAGACAGATGGAGAAGGGGGTGATTGGTCACTGCAGGGCCCTGGAACAGCTGTTCTTTGATATATTAGCGGACACAATGACCCAAACCCAGCCTGCAGCCATGGACGGAGAGAGCCTGGACTTCTTTCTGCAGGGGAATGGGGGCTGGGGGCAGGGGGAGGGGAGAGGGGAGGGGGGGGGGGCAGAGGGGTGAAGGGGGGCAGGGGGAGGGCGGTGGGAGCCATTTGTGGATGTGAATAATCAGCAAAGGGGGATGGGGGAAGTTGTTTTTTAAATGACCAGCGTGGAGCTGTTCTTATTTACTGAGATTAGCAGCATTGCTTGTGAGCCAGGAGAATGGTTTCCAGGGGGAACATACAGTGCCGCCGTAAGACAGGGAGCGATCGACCTAGCTACTGTTTATTTACTTTTCTGCTCCGTTCTCTCCCGTAGTTTTTTCAGAGGGAGACTGTGAACAGAGGCTGTTAAGTAAGAAGCTGTCAAAGGCTACGATTTGCACTGGCTTCTGTTCTGTTCTCCATACTTCTGTTTCCACAAGGTTCCGCTGACAATAGGCCGTGCCTGCTGGCGTGCGTGCTATAGACATTCTGTCTTTCACCACTTCATGAATATTCATAATGAGGCAGCGAATCAGAACACTTTTAGCTCGGACAATGGTACAGGCCAGCCAGCGCGGTCTAAACACACGGCCCATTATTTTCAGTGCGGTCACTTCTGGAGATGACTGCTACTAAAGAATCAATGCTCTTCCTTTCACATTATATTCACCATAACTCACACTGGTTCTGCAGAAGACACTCCGTGACAACATTTGATGGCTGGCTGGTGGTGGTGAGAGAGGATCCCATCGCTTTGCGGTGGCGGTGTAGTATAATGGTTAGGAAACCGTGACTTGTAACTCAAGAGGTTGCAGGTTCAATTCCCAGGTTGGGTTGGGTACTTCCATTGTACCCTTAGTTTGTACCCATTGTATATAAAGTAATGTCCATCAGTGCTGCTTCTGTACCCAGGTGGCTGAACTGTCTCACAACCGTTTCACTCCCGTGTTTCAGAGAAAATCAGCAGAGAGGAAGAGGGACAGAGGGGGAGGGAGGGAGGGAGGGTGAAAAAGAAAGAACTAGAGACAGATTGCACTTCTTTTTGATTGATAACGTCCCTTTGACTAATATATGGATTTATAATCAGACGACGTCTAATCATGCACGTTTTACGAATGACAGTTCCTGCTGTCATACAGCATGTGGTGCACTATCTATAGCTAATGGGGGGGGGGGCTGTATAGTAACCTCATACAGACCAAGCATGGGGAGGGGTTCCTTGCCCCACACCCCTGTCCCATCGTCTCACCCCGTCCCCAAAACACATGACACAGGCTGATGGAGCAGGCTGCAATCCATGTGACCTTTCTCTTGCAAAAGGAGCACCCCTTCAACTCACGTGGATAGCGTGGACTGTCACAGGTAGCGTCTGGCTCGCCATCACGCTTTGCTTTTTCTCTTTCTCTCTTTATTTCTCCCCCTTCTTTCAGCTCCGCAGCGCGGCCGCTGGGCCTCTGATTTGACGTTCTGCGTTTGGCAGCACCGTTTGGGAGTTCTGACATTCTGTGTTTGGGAGTTCTGACGTTCTGATGTTCTGCGTTTGGGAGCACGGTTTGGGAGCACCATTGTCTCTGGGCTCCCATGAAGTTACTGTAAATCTGCCGCTGTTTTTGGAGGGAGAGAAACTCCGTCTCTCTCTCTACAAGGGTCCGCTGGGCTATGGAATGGAGGCAGTTTGTGCGACGAAAACATTTATAAATCACGGCCTTCTCCCATTTCCCCCAAACATCTCACCCACGGCGGTCTTATTTTAAGCGAGGAGTGGAGCAGCAGAGGCCCCCTGAAGTGTCCCTGTTTATATGAGAGTATTAATCATGTGCTCCAGGAGGAGGAACCCCACTGTTCACTAAAAGCAGCCCCATCCTGTCTCTGCTAAAGAGCAATCTCACACACGCACACACACATACACATACATTTTAATACTTTCTTTTGGACCATGTTTTAAACAAAATAACATGTCCCACATTTGTTTGATGTAAGGGATGCCTTAGACTTTGCATTTACACAATGTTAATGCCAACACACCCACACACACACGCATACATGCACACACACACACATACACACACACACACACACATGTATGTTCACACACATGTAACAGGAGTCTCTCTGCATTTTGTTGTTGAATAAATGTAGCCCAAGGCATCCATCTTGTTCTTTCACTTTTCTCTGCACTAAAAATCTGAGCGAATACATTAGTTTCTCTGTACTTCCATACAGCTCGTCATGGCTCAGGAACGTGCAATAGAATGGCGTTTACAGATGGGGTAGATCACATTGTTGCACATGCCCTTGACTATACGGATTAAACCATTATGGCCAATGCTTCACACACATACGCAAACACCAAATACAGTGAAACAAATGGATATGAATGTTTAGTCATATCATAAACACCCTTTGAAATGAAGTTCAAATACTTCAACACAGCAATCAATACACATTCATGGTAAACTTCGCAAAAAAATCTTGTAACTGCTCTGAATAATTTTTGGGAATTAATCAGGCTAAGATTTACCCGTAGATTCCATCAGACACAAATGGTGATGTGTCACTTATGAAGACTTGAAAAATGAATTCTCATTCTTATGTTTTTCCTCCTCTACTGTAACCTTTCACCAGGATGGTCCACAGGATACAGATGAAAGTATTACATCAAACATAATCTCCACTGAGTGTACAAGTCAAAGTGTCACACGAGTGAAATGCGAGCAGGCCTATCCTTGCCTGTATAAAATGCGAGCAGGCCTATCCTTGCCTGTATAAAACGTGAGCAGGCCTCTCCTTTCCTCTATAAAATGCGAGCAGGCCTATCCTTGCCTGTATAAAACGTGAGCAGGCCTATCCTTTCCTCTATAAAACATGAGCAGGCCTCTCCTTTCCTCTATAAACTGTGAGCAGGCCTCTCCTTTCCTGTATAAAATGCAAGCAGGCCTTTCCTTGCCTGTATAAAATGCGAGCAGGCCTCTCCTTGCCTCTATAAAACACGAGCAGGCCTCTCCTTGCCTCTATAAAACACGAGCAGGCCTCTCCTTGCCTGTATAAAATGTGAGCAGGCCTCTCCTTGCCTGTATAAAATATGAGGGCCT